>CAXHSM010000013.1:781413-1302437 GCA_964019185.1 Maratus speculifer | reverse complement strand
AGACAAAAAAATATGAGTTCTTAATTTAAGAGTTCTTAATCATTGTAGAATACAAATAGAAAAAACTATAATCAAGATTTTTTTACTCTTCGCATATGGATAAAAACACGTTTTTCTGTTTGTGCCAGAAAAATAAATAAATAAAATAAAATTTTATAAAATTCAAAGTAGCATTGATCAGTAAGTGTTGGTCGTATGAAAAAGAAATTTATTATTTTGTCTGTTATAGTACGGAGAATATTTTTCTAAGTGAAAGTCTTAGTAACTAACAACAAAATAAAAATGTAAACCTTGCAATTTTAAAAAATAACTATTTTGAAATGAATTACTCTTAAGAAGATGAAATACAGCTTGATTTTTTTTTATTGGAATTATATTTCTACAGTTAATGACTTAGAAAATTAGCCAATGCACAACGAGAAAAATGGACACTGTATTTCCCACTGGCTTTTGATTAATCGAACCAATTTGGTTAATCCCCAAATAAAAACAGACCAAGTTCAAATAATGTTAGTAATAGATAGTGAAACACTAAAAATACATTTAAAAAAAGATATCTTGCTGCAGTAAAGCATCGTTTATACGACGATCACTTATATGATGTTTACATTTATAAGACGTTTTAATGTGGTCCCGACTCATTCCTGTTCATTTTAATGTAAAAATATATCTTTTATACGACGCCCTAAATCGTTTATACATCGATTTTTTGATTTTGTATAGGTTTATTTTTTTTATTTTCCTTGTGTATTTTACGAACGAGCAGAAGTTGGCAGCTATGAATGACACCAAAGAGCGTGTTTAAATGCACTCAACATTATAAAAATGTGGGCTGTGTTCGATTAGTCTGAAAAGTCAGCTTACGTGTAACAGATTACACTTGGAGGGGTCATTTTATTTTCAGGGATGGTCAGCTTTCCCAACCTGTTTTAAGTTGTAAATAGACTATCCTTCTAACTCTTATCAGTATTGGCGACTTTTAGTTGGCCACGCGGGGGTTTTGAACTTTGACTTTAAATGGAAAGGAAATGATGTACTGTAAATGAGGAACCTTTCAGTGAAACATAAATAAAGGTAAGCATATTTAAATTGCTTTCTAATCCCCTCCCTGTTTTTTTTTAATTTTTTATTTTGGTTTGTTTATTTTACAAATCCATGCAAATTATCGTGTTAAACATTAAAATTAAATGAAAACAAAATTAATTCTAGTTTTGGAAATGAAAATCGATTATATGTCGTTATCGTTTATACGACGTTTTTCTGTAGTCCCTTCGGTGTCGTATAAACGATGCTCCACTGTATTTGGTCATTTCAATATTTAGTTTCCTCACAAATGAAACCTTTTGGGGCAGCGGCGGTCGGCAGCGATAACCCTGATTGACATCCTTATATATTACTCAAGATTGCATGTTTTAATTTTCATACCAAACAATGTAAAGAAGAAAATTGAAAAGTATTGTAATTTGTAATTGAAATAAAAGTAAAGGAAATTAATGCTATATTTTTACATTTTCAAATGCTCTGAATCCCGTCTTCACAGTTTTTACAATGATTCAATATGTCTGTTTGTATATATGCATGTGTGTTAACATTTCTTCAGGTTTTCATATTTACAGAGGACGTTTGCTTTTTATGATGTCGGCAGATATGTTATAAATCTGTCACAAGAATTGTATTAATTTTCGAAGAAATTGGCTGGAGAATTCGATAATATTTAAACTATTTTTAAACCATTCTGTGACGCTAGCTGATGGGCATTTTATCATAAATTTCAATTAAATTATTTTTATTGTGCAGCTCCATACCAAAAAGGCATGTCGTTAAGCTCTGTATTGCTGCAGCAATGCATGTTACTCGAAATCCCTGCGGGGAATGACAATTCAAGTCAACGAAGTGCTTTCATCTGCCGAATTCAACAGCGCGCCTAATCAACACTGCGTTTCCGCACCCACATTCCTAAAGAAAATCTGTTTATTTAGGTCCCCTCTATTTACTTTTACATTTTTGAAATTTAGTTCTGAATCAACCTGTATATAAAATAGCTGGTCGTTTCTGATTATCACATTTATAGGCAATTTTGAAATAGTCCCGTTTTCATATTAAAATATAACTTTAAAAAAGTGACTTGCTTTCACTTTGCCGAAAATATTTTTTTGTTAAATATTTTTGAGCATCAAAGGCAAAAATCAATACAATAAGCATTTATATAAGAAATTACAACTACACCTTTGTTCGAATGCATAAAAGCCTACACATTTAAAACAAATACTTAATACATGCTTTTATAAAAAACTACCTAAAAATGTGTTTATGTATGATACGTATATATTTTTTTATTTAGAAAATACACTCATTCATAACAACAAGCAGAGTTATAGAAATATTTTAAAAGATACCCTTTGAAACAAAAATAAAGAAAGTGTCAAAGAAAAAAATTCACTTCTTCATCTTTGTAAAAAGAAAAAAAATTTAAAAAATGTTTGAAAAAAAAAGAAAATTTTTTAAAAATTATTAAAAAATTTACGATTGTTAAAATCTAATGTTTGTACGAAATTTTGTAACTACCAACTGTGGAGAAGGGAAGGAGAGAGCAACTTTGCCTGATTTACGGTGCACTGACCAGTGATCAGTTAGTTTCTTATCTGATCTCCCTGAGCTTGCCAGAATTTGACTTAATTAAGTAAATTCCTTTTTTTATTTTATTTTATTTTATTTTATTTATTTATTTATTTTTTTTTTAAGGAAATGATCATCAATTCTGCATTTGAGATATTTTTAAAATCTCAAAAACAATATGCACAAGATTTAATTTACCACTTTCCCCTAAAATTTTGTCGCCTTGTAAAACTATCAATAATTTCTTCAAAGATTTTTTTTCCCCAAATCGTAAAATAACTAAATAGCTAAAGGCATTTCTGCTTCATCGTAAGTGTAGATTTCTCAGTGCTGCCTCTCTTGGCTACCTTTATTTCCGCACAGTGATACTCATCGCGACTTTCTAAAATATTTTCTGAAGCAATGCATCAAGTTTGGTTATTATTGTTTGGAAATAATGGTAAATAGTGGTAAACAAATTTTGATTACTTTAAAACTTGAAAAGCATCCATTGTCGTCTCCGGAAAAGCTGCAGAAAAATATATCAGGCATGCTGATATGGCGCTGGAAAAGGCATTTGAGGCTGCAATATAGTATGAATTAAAATTTCACGAACGCAAGTAATTTCTTTTAACTGTATATAAAAACATGTTTATTACGAATATGTTGTTTGTAACGTTATGTAATTTTAATATTTGATTGATTATAAAAAATATGCAATATTTTTTACAAATCTTTATTTTGCTCTTTCTAATTTTTTGCCCTTAGGATTCATGCGCCTGGAGCAGTTTGCTCCAACTGCTCCACGGTTGCTACGTCCCTGTTTGCACTGTATTTTATTGGTTATTGCTTATAACATACTTTGGTTATTACGTACCATATTTTCTAGTACCCTGAAGGTACGTTATAACTAGTGTCGACTGTAAATATATTTTTTACCTCCGACTGCTTTTCATTATAAAATTAAAAATGCAAAATTACAAAAACATATAATAAGTAAAATAAGTTATGTGTAATACTGCTTTAATTTTCAACAATGTTTTTTTTTTTTAATGTTTACGCGAAAATTTGTAAGAAATGACCTATCATGCCATAAAATTTAACGCAGAAAATATCTCTTAAATGTATATAGATTACAAAAAATACCAAAAATAATTGCATTTTTTGCACATGGAATTGACACACTCAAATTACTTCAAAAATGACATTAGAAATGGATAAATATTGTATCCAAACTGTAATAGGAAAATACATTAAACAGATAAAGATAATTATCATACCTTTACACATACGTTACCTTCTAAGAAAATGTTGCGTAAAGGAGGATAATTAGGCCTAGTTCAACTATAGAATAACTTACAACTTTTTTTTAATAATTAATTTTTCTCTACTATGTTGGTAATTAAAACATAATTAATGTTAATCAGACTCAGAAATATTCCTTAAAGACATTATCCCTTAAAGAAATAGTAAAAATAGCATGTGAAAGTTGTGATAAAATACTCAAATAGGAATGCATAAGAAGTATTTTTTAACTTAGTTATTTCGATTTTGCACAATTCGATATTATTCGATTATTTACCTTTTTTCTTTCTCTCACAATGGATTGCAACAGAATGTAATTTTTTATTATTCCTTTCGATTTTACAAAATTCTACAAAACTGATCAACTCCGCGATGTTCATTAAGGATAATCGATTAAAAATATATAATGGAAGTTTTTTCTTTTTTTATCTTCATTGTTAATCGAATTGGTGCGGCTTCTTCTTTGCAAAATGGCACTAATCGCATCTCCGCTCTGAATTTTTTTCTCGAAATACCGTGTAATTTTATACTTTTTCTTTAAAATATTCATTGGTTTGGCTATAAAAGGTAATGTATACGCATATTTTACTATCTGACTTCTACTGTAATGTGTGATCATTTCAAATATAGATGAAGCCCTCCTTAGGCCTAACTATTCCAAATCAGAAAAATGACTCATCAAATTTTAATCTCTATTTAAATTCTCAAAGTTTTTTTAAAATTTCTTTTAAATGAAACCTTATTTTATTCAGAATGCAGTGAGGTTATGAACTTGCATGTTATATTACATTAACACGTAATTAAAAGATACAGTATATTAAATTTAATTTACAGTGTAATCCACACATTTTCCGTGGGAGTGATTTCAGCATACCGAATGAAGAAATAGAACTTTTTCGCGTTAATGTTCCTAAAATATCTTATCGCGTATTGAGGGAAGGGGTTAGTTTTGATTTAAAAAGTCCATATTTCATCACTAATAGTTCACAAAGAATATGTTAAAGAGATTCCATTATTTTTTTTAAATACTAAATAAGCCTGTCATATTTCAGATTTTTTTAATGTTTTTCAATTATCTTTTGGCAATTGCGCTGTTTCTGCAATCTACTAGTAACAAAATGGATTTCTAAAAATGTCAAATTACCCAATTTTATCGGCATCAAAATTTTCATTTTACAGAGTTTATTAAAAAAATTTTCAAATGTTTTTTTTAATTCTGATTCAGAAACCACCATTTTATATTACACCTGATCAAGTATGGCACTATCAGTCGAGTTAAAATAATTGAGTGCAAAGTGAAAGCAATCTGTTCTTGATGAGATGTGTACCAGAGTGGACTAAATTGGTGGAGAAGAAAGGGCAAATTTGTCTTTTATGTTTTATGCAATATAGTGTAAACTTTTTTTAAAACATCCATGCAAATCTAATGTTTCAAATACTCCAAAAATAGTTACAAATTGAAAAGTTTCTGAAAATTTATAGTTTATCCTTATAATTTTTGAAATTTTTTGCAGCAAATTTCTCATTCTTTAAATTCAAATAAAATTTCAAATTTAATAGGTTCTTAAGGTTGCTTAATAGGTTCACAGCCAACAGATAAAAAGTAATCCAAGGCTGGAATCGAACCAGAATCAGTCACTATATGTGTTTGTGCTTTTGCCACTAAGCTGTCTTGATGTGTTTGCCCCAGAGTTAATGACTCATAGAAATTATTTAATCTTGTACTGCAGTTGTCGTCCACGCATATAAGAGTGAGAAGTGCTAAGTTTGGGTCGTCCCCATGTCGCTTAATGGCAAGCGCATTAACACTTATTTCAGTAATAATAGTTCGATTCCATGTTTGGGCACTTTTTCACTCTACGTGTCTTTTAAGTTATTTTGAAATAAAATCTATTTATTTTCGCATTTCTCTAAGTTAATATTGGAACAGCTTGCAAAAGTTGTATTTATGCATGTTAGTGGGCATAATGTTTACACAATTAGTTTACAAAATTAATTTGCATAGGGTTAATGCATAGATAATATTATCACTTTAGGGGGGAAGGGGTGGGTTGCATATGACATTGATAGATATCTCTAGAAGCATGAGGCGGGGTTTGTCTTTTGGTATAATTATCATTTTTGATCCAATCAAAGTTCTCTTTTAATTTGTAATTTGTTCTTAACATTAAAATAGTCTGCCATATTTCTTTAGCCGGTCATCTATTTTTATGTAAATACAAAGTCATTATAAGAATCATTAAATGATGATAAAGTTATTTTATTCCAAAATAGGGAGTGCCTCGATGTTTGACATTCGTATTTTTCTATTACATTTGCATGTATAAGGCCATTCCTTGTCAAATCAACAAAAAATTCAATATTCAACTTGACCATTTCAGATTTCAATGAAATTGCCTGGGATCATTCTCTATGATGATATAAATTTGAGCATATTTTCATTTTTTATTTAATGCTTTAAATTTTCATAAAATTAATTATTTAAATTTTGAAAAATTATCATTTTTTGACTTGCATAAATATTTTCGATTTTGAATTTCTCAAGTTTTATCGATCGTAGAAAGTTTTATGACCACTCATTTTAAAAGTGGAGTTTATAAGGCTTAATTTGGAATGCAAGTTGACTATTCATAGTTAAAGAAATAGATATATAAATTTTTTTAAGTTTAAAATTTTACAAATTTTTTAGATAGTTATTTTTAAAATTTTTGAAAAAATTGTATGTTTCTTGTAATATTAAGCTTAAAATTCTGAAATTTTTAAAGTGGGATCAAAATGGGATCATGAGTTATGAAATAAAAGCTGAAAATTACCATACAAATTTAAATAACAAAATAGCTAGAATTAAATTGTTATTTTAATGGTAATTTTTAGCTTTTATTTCATAACTCCTGATCCCATTGAGATCCCACTCTTAAAACTTTCAGAATTTTAAGCTTATAATATTACAATAAACATACAATTTTTTCAAAATTTTTAAAAATGACTATATAAAAAAATTTTAAGTTTAAAATTAAAAAAAAGTTTACTTTTTATTTTATTTTTTAACTATGCATAATGAACTTGCATATCAAATTAAACCTTGTAAACTCCTTTTTAAAATGAATGGTAAAAAAACTTTCTATGTTTGATAGAACTTGAGAAATTGAAAATTAAAAACATATAAGCAGGCCAAAAAATAATTTTTCAAAATTTAAATAATAGTTAATTGTATGAAAATTTAAAGCGATAAATAAAGAATAAAAATATGCTCAAATTTATATCAGCCAGAATGATTCCTGAGAGTTTCATCGAAATCTGAAAGGGTTGGGTTGAGTCACTGGTTGATTTGGCATGGACCTTAATATATAAACTATTGTTCGAGAAATCAGGTATGAAGTATGTCTGAAATGATCTTGTGTATATCAATAAAAAAAAGAGGATATTTTATACTAGTTTTATTCATAAAAAATTCTCCCTGCCTGTGTAAGGGCAAATGTAAGAAGGCATTATTACTGTTGAATGCATTAAATAACAAAAAGCTATCAGTATATAC
This sequence comes from Maratus speculifer, assembly GCA_964019185.1. Taxonomy (NCBI): domain Eukaryota; kingdom Metazoa; phylum Arthropoda; class Arachnida; order Araneae; family Salticidae; genus Maratus; species Maratus speculifer. Next base: position 1,295,002 of record CAXHSM010000013.1, on the reverse strand, counting down.
AGTCAAGGTTCTATAATCCGCGTACCCATAATCTTCAATTTTCTGTAATTCGCATTACTTTACGAATGTAAACAGTGAAATAAATAGTTAAGAAAATTTACAAATTAGTGATCCAAAAATGATTTTTTAAAACAAAAAATGAAAAAAAAATCATAATAAAATATTTACTTTTTTAAATAGAACCCTTTTATTTTATTAACAGTAAATAACAAGATGTACTACTTAACATATGTAATATGTATATGTAATTATTTTTTTTTTAAATGCACATACATATATCAATTTTTTATAAAATAACTTTAAAACGGCATTTTTTGAGATAACATATTTAACTAATTATTAGATATCATATTTATCTTTTCATATTATATTGACTATAAAGATAAAATTCTGTCTTGGGATAATAAAATGACATATAATCCATTATACTCTATAATCCACAATATTCCATAATCCGCACAATCTTTAGCCCCAACTTGTGCGGATTATAGAACATTGACTGTACTTTTAAATAATCACATTTTCTTATATAATTGTGTATTTTAAAGACTTCTCATTTGAATCAATAAAGTATGCAAATAATAAATGTATAACCATATCTGAATATCATTGTATTGTAAGCAAAAGGAAACTAGTCAGATATGGCAATCCTAAAACTTTCTTCTATCTCAGATATATTAATGCTTCAAAATTTGTTATCAAAGTGCCAAAATTAAATTTGTTTCCATACAAATGTATTTTATATATATGTGTACACATATATCTAAATAAAACTGGTGCATGGCTAACCTAAAAAGTAACGTTGAAAAAAATCGTGCACTACTTCTGAAATTCTAATACAGTAGACTCCTTCAAATCTGCATAGCTTGGGACCTCTAGCTATACAGATTCTTTAACTCTGCATATATATGGTCATTATTTTGTTTGCATTTTTAAACTGTAATTTCAGTGTAATAATGCATTCAAAATTATAATGAATACAGTCAAAGATCTATAATCCGCGCAAGTTAGGGCCAAAGGTTGTGCGGATTATGGAATTTTGTAGATTATAGAGTATATAAGATTATGTGTCATTTTATTATTCTTAAACAGCATTTTAATTTTATAATCAGTATAATATGGAAAAATAAATAGGAAATCTGGTAATTAATTTAATTACTAATCACAAAAAATGCATTTTTAAAGTTATTTTCTTTTTAAAAAATGATATACATGTGCAATTAAATTAAAATTATTACATATGTTCTGTAATACAGTTTGTTGTTACTGTAAATAAAATAAAAGAGTTACATTTAAAAAAGTATATGAGCGATATGTGGGATCTTTTCGCTGCTGAAGAACTTGAATCATCATTACTACGCTTTCTGTTATTCATTTTGCACCTTGCATATGCATTAGAGTAAAAAGTAAAATCAGTACTAGACGACACGTGAGCCGTTATTCATAAACATAAACTCATCAACTGTGCTTGTTGCCAAATTAAGAACGTAAATAGAATGAAAAAAGAGCTGAAAAATCGGATCTTGAGAAATCAATCAGAATTCGCCTGTAGTTGAAGGTTCTCGTTTGCCTTTCGTGACGTTGGCAAAACCTCTGCAATCAATCACTATGATTGGATACATTGATTCGACCTTCCCAACCTATAATATCTAGTTCTCAGTTGGTGCTGTGTTACTGCTAGGACGCGCGACACACACAAAATAGTGTGTTTTCATTAGCTATTTACTCTCCTGAAATTACACAAACTGAAATAGCTACGAATGAACAGTCGTCATTTCGAACGTTCAGTAAGCTTAGGTGCGTTCTGTAATACAGTTTAGTTTTTTACTGTTAATAAAATAAAAGAATAAATTTAAAAAAATGCATGTTTTATTATATGATTTTTATTAAATTTTTTATTATTTGTTTGAAAAAAATCATTTTTGGATCACGGATTTGTAAATCTTTTTAACTGTTTATTTCATTGTTTACATTCGTAAAGTAACGCGGATTATGGGTCCGCGGATTATAGATCCTCGACTGTACTTACAATATAGTGAAGTATTAAAATAAGTAATAAACTAAAGTAATAAAATGTAAGATCATTTTAAAAATGATCAAATTATTAAAAATAAAAATCAAATAAGTAATTGATAATGAATTTTTAAACCTTGCAAAATAAGGATGAGATATATTTGTTATGAATTATTCAATTAAACTTGCCTCATAATGAGATCCTACTTATTCACATCACAATCATAAAATAATTAAATTTTATTTCAAATTATAAGAAAAACTTAATCACCAAAAAATTTTGATTAATGCATAGATACTTTTGGTAAAAAGATTGTAATTAACAACAATAACAGCAATGTCTTGAAATTTTCCAGAAATTAGTTTACACTCATTTAATGAAAAATCGTAAGTTCAGTCGTAATTACAATTGTGTTAAAATTGTGTGCATGTTAAAGTTCTTACAGAATGATATAAAAGTAAAAAAGTCTAAAGCTTTGTATCTGCATCTGAACTGAAAGTTTCATTGTTTACATCTGCAATGATTTGCAGATTTGAGGGAGTCTACGTACTTGACCTCTCACGAGTGTTCCAAATTCTAAATTTAAGCTAGTTTGTTCGTGACTTGTACCTTTGTAGTGACGCCATTTTCTTTACGTTTTTACATTCCAAAAGAAAAAAAATCAAGCTCTATTTTTTAATTTTTTTTTATTTCAGTCAAAGATCTATAATCTGCACAAATTGGGGCCAAATGTTGTGCAAATTATGGAATATTGTAGATTATAGAGTATTATGGAATATATATCATTTAATTATTCTTAGACGGCATTTTAATTCTATAATCAGTATAATATGAAAAGATAAATATGAAATTTATTAGTTAATCTAACATACTATCCCAAAAAATGCCTTTTTAAAGTTATTAAAAAATTTATATATATATTCATTCAAATAACAATTACAGATGCATATTACATATTTCTGTAATACAGTTTTTTTTCTATTAATAAAATAAAAGAGTTATTCAAAAAATGGATGTTTTATTATGATTTTTTTCAATTTTTTTATTTTTTGTTTAAAAAAATTTTTAATTTGTAAATTTTCTTAACTGTTTATTTCATTGTTTACATTTGTAAAGTAACGCGAATTATAGAAAATTGTGGATTATGGGAGTGTGGATTATCGATCTTCGACTGCATAATATAAAATTTCTTTCTATGACACCTAATTAAACACAATTTAAAAAAAAATATCAAATGATATGATGTCTTTTAAATGCCTTTTATAAAAATTAAAAGACCTGATAAGATTTTTTTGAAACAGATAATCAATGTGGTGATTATTTTTCTGATGTGAATTTTTTTTTTGTCTGTGTCAAGTCCTTGAACAATGCTTGAATTTTATTTGTTCTTGAGTGTATTAACCATGTATATTAAAATTTTCATATGTCACAGTAAAGAACTACACTTAAACAAATAGAGCATTTAAATTCTGTATAATAATTTAAATACTACTATTGCTTGTGTTTATAACTTTTTAACATGATAATATATTTCTTTTAAATCAAGATCAAAAACTGAAAATGTATTGAAATCATCAGTAGTGTTTGTATTTATATAGTTGTCTCCATTTATATAGCACGAGTATCTTTTGACAACATTCAACAGAATTTCATTACTGATCATAACATTTTTTTGTTTCTCTGTTTCTTTTTAAATACTTTTATTGTATTGCTATATAAAGCAGAGAGACTTTATATATTGACAACAATTCTTACGCATGTTCCAGGTAGCTGCATATTTCTAATGAATGTTTTGCAAACATTAAAATTAAGCGAGATTTTTTTTTTTTTTTGTTAATTATAATATTTTACATGTCTTTTCACAGATTTTCTTTTGATATATATTGTCATATAAAGTTCTATGTTACTTAATAGGGCATGGAAGTTTTATTTATTTATTTATTTGTAGAAGGGGAGAATGCGCAGAAAACTAAAGTTTCTCAGTTTTTTAATTTCAATTATTCTACAGCTTTTAACCCTTAAATGTTAGATAAAAAAAATCAATTAAAAGATGTTTTTTGACTTTTGTTTCTTAAATCATTTCTTAAATAAATCATGAGAAAAGTAATTAAAAAAAATCAGATTTCACTTTGATTTATGGCTAAAAAATATATTGTTACTAATCAGTAACATGGTGATTTAAATTAAAAAAAATTCTCTTCATAAAATTGTATAATATAAAACAAACATAAATTTTAAGAACTATAATAGGGAATAAATTTTACTTGCTTACCAGAGAAAAAAAAAAAAGTACTTCACATGTTTCAAAACCAAATAAAAAGCAGATTTAGCAACAAGTGACTAAATAAATCTGTTTTTATTCATAAACAGCCCTATTGCTGCCATCTATATATTGAAAATTGATTTAATAATAACTTCAGTATGAATTTTATTAGTAATATTAGATATTAAAGCTTCAATATCATTCTAATAGTATTTCAGAAGATTAAATTGAGTATGTGTTAAAAAACAACACACTGCATTCAAGGGTTAAAAGTTTCTCAAAGAAATTTGTGTGAAAACTGGTAAATTTGTTTATAGCTCAAAAGAGTTATTACTAAACAATTGTAGCCTTGTTATTTCAAGAAATTTATTTTTTCACACTTTGTTTTAGTCTTTTGACTATTATTTTTCCCAAATATTTTTCTAGTTTTAAAATGTGATATACCTTTGTTCTTTTAACAGCATTATTTCGTATCTTAAAATTTTTTCAACCCTGTTAATAGCTACATATTTTTTTCTTTCATTCTTAGAAATCTTCAATTTGTGCTGGTCCTGCAAAAAAATAGATTGAAAAGAACCGCTTGTGTGAATTCTTCATTCCATTTGCATTTGATGCTGGAACAACTGAGTGTTTTAAAAGTAAAAATGTAGATTTACTTATTTTTTATTCATTCTTTAAACTTTTTCAGTTTTATTGCATTATTTTTATGCCAAAAGAGGCAGTACACATTTAATTTTGACATCTGTACGTTATTTTGAGGCATTTTCTTTTATATATTATTCATGATTTTTGGGCAATTTCTTATAATGTTAAGTGTTGTAGTTTTTCAGCTGTTTGGTCATAATAGCCAGAAGTAAATATGTTAGATCAGGGAGGGATGGAACATCCGCAAAATTTTTAAAATAAGCTTTATTTTGAATTGTGGTCCGAGCATAATGATCATAATGGATTCTTAAATGGACGATCATTAAGCACGGCCATTAGCTTGTAACAATCATTTATCATATTCCATTCATAAAATCTGGCGTAATATGCTATAATTAATTAAAAAGCAGGTTTATTCACTCTCAACTTAACCATGCTCATGGACTCTTGAACATATATGTTTATATTTTGAAAAATTAAATTGCATTATTGTATCCTGATGACGTTTGCAAAAATGAATGAAACATTAATAATTTTTAAGTATATTTTAAATACAGTATAACTTCTTTAATCTGGAATCGTCACAATTTCAACGAGTCCGGATTATAGAAAATTCCGGATTACAGAAGTTTTGTAACTAAAATGCATGAAGATTAAAGATAATATTAATATCTTTTATTACTATGGTAATACAAAAATGTAAGGAACTGGATGATTGAAAACATTGAGAAAAATCAATTCAAAATGCTCAAAAGCAAATGTTTTTATAAAATTTATGTAAATTTTATGCAGTGTCGCCATCTGTCGTAAACTTTAAAAACAACAAATGTATGATTTTTAAAAAAAATTGTGATTTCTGATTTATGAATACTTAATAAATAATGCACATCACAAAAATAATAGACTTGTCACGAAAAATATTTAGAAACTAAATTCTAAACCCAAAAAAATTACAGTGAAAAATTTAAGAATTACAATTATAATTTAAAAATCAATCTTATAATTACAGTAACATGTTTGAAATTATGGTAGTTAAAGCTAATGTTGTAAAAAATTAAATATATAGCAACTATAAGTAAGAAAGTAAGTCAGAAGTTAAATACTTAAGAGAAATAACAATAATAAAAATCCGATTTTGCGATTTTTTTCGTGACACCTTATTATCTTTGAAAAAAAAATAGTGAAATTACCATTAATCATGAATTTTTAAAACTTAATATCTAAAAAGACACCTATAATTATTACACATGTAATTTAGAAAGTTCTTACAGTTTTAAAAATGAAAAAAAAAATGCGTTTTTACATAATCTTTTAATTTTCTTAGTCATTTTCTGAAATTCGTTTATATATGAGTTATGATGCCATCTGTTATCTTTAATTCAAAACAAAAATGAATAAATGTACTGTTATGTCCAGATTACAAAAGTTTCCAGGTTAAAGATGTTGTACTGTATATACCGTATTTACTCAGGTAGAGGACACACGTGTGTATAAGGCTCACCCCTACTTTACAAGTAAAAATGGCGATTTCTTAAAATCTCGTGTATAACGCGCACCATAAATTTGATATGCTAAAGAAGAATGACCAAATGAATTTCAGTAAAAAAAAGTCGAAACAAACATCACACCAGACCACAAAACAAGACGAAAATGCATTTTTAGACTTCGGGTTGTAAGAGAATGACAGGAAATAGGAATGAGTGACGGTATAGAGAATTGCTAGTTAGCGTTTAGATAATGTCACTAGCTCTGTTGTATAAAAAACTGCAAGGAGTGAAATAAATATGCAGTAATACTTCAATTAAGTAACATTTTCCGGGTTTTAATATCTTCTTTGAATAATTTCTTGTTTCACATGTATATTGTTCGACTGCATCCGACAGTAAAAAATTATTCCATGTATAAGGCGCACCTAGGAGTATTGCCCTAATTTTTTAGAAAAAAAGTGCACCTTATACACAAGTAAATAAGGTATATATTCCTTTTATAAGTGTACCATTTAGTAATCTGTATTTATTTTAGTGCATATTTTTAGTATAATTTATGGTGCAATTGTCCAATTCATAATTACAGAATTTTTTGTTATTTATATCTATAAAATTATCTTACATTGGAATTAAATAGTGTAACAAAGAAAACTTAATATTTTGAAAGATTAAAATTTGAAAAATGACTGAAAAAGCTCCTTTTCTTATTCATGCATTATTTAGCAATATATCAACTATTATTGTTTAATATTTTTATATATTACTATAATATCATTTAAGAAAATAAATAAAATTTTACTTTATTGAAATAATTACTAAATTTAAACTGCTTACTTCTATTTTTACATGGCAATACGTTATTTGTGTAGAAAAAGAAAATGGTGTAAAAAAAGAAATTTTACCTTCTTGCAAAAAGTTGACTATTCTATCATTGATGAACAAAACATAATTGCAAATCTATATCCACCAAAATTAATTGGCAGCATGGTTCACAAGCACATTTTTCAGTTTATTTGGACAATTACTATAAAATAAATGTTGTGATTTACAAATAAAAGTCACAATATCTTTGTCATTTTTTACCCATATGTCTAAAAATTAAATATGAATTGTCATTTTTAAAACATGTCCCATACCTTCCTCATATGAGGGAGTGATAGGATATTTTTCTTGTTAATTTAACTAGCTTATTAATTTGACAATTTTGAAGTGTGTTAAAATATTTCAAGATGTATTCTGAAAATTTCATTTTGTACAAGCAAAAAACAATTAATATAAAATATTTTTGTAAAAATTTTCCCATTTCTCCCTATTCTCCCCTATAAAGTTTAGAATCAAAATTCTCACACTCAGTATATGAGTACAACATTAAAAAAATAATGATAAATATATTGATAAACTTTAACTTTTACCACATAAAATTTATGTTGCTCTCCCTTTATAGCTCATAAGAAATTTCAAAATTTTCAAACATCTTCAATTCTTTAAAACTTGCTCATCTGTTTGTGTTATTTTATTTTAACAATAAAAATAAATAATCAATTAAAGTCTTCCTCTTTCAGAAAAAGCTTTTCTCCCATTTTCCGAATCGCACAAAACAGAATCTTTATTTGTTTTTATGGCCTAATTCTAAGAATTTACCAATGAAAATTAAGTTAACAGAACAGTTGACAACCCAGAAATTAAGGAAGTATCTAAAATATTCAATGAAACAAATTTTAATTTCTATCATTAATTGAAGGAAAAGATAACCTTATGAACTTTTGTGATCAAAACAAATTTGGCTTAATTTTGTGTTTTCAGGTTTTGGACCATGGTGAAAATTTTTATATAATTACAAATTCTACAAAGGTTAAAAAAAATCTCAATAATTGAAAAACTAGAATATAGTTCAATTTTTTAATTTTATTTTACAATCACTTTAATATTTAAAGTAAATTCAGATGATATTAATGTGATAAAAAGTGAAATAATATTGTGCTTTTGAATCTATGCTTATCTATGTGTTTTTGAAGCCTTTTTACATCAAGTTTTATTACTATAAATTTACCTGTTAGATAGCCTTTTTTCTAACTTCTCTTTCTGCCATAGTTGTGCAGTGATAATTTCTAAAGAAACAGAATAGTGACTTTTGTGGATGATTGTATATGAAAGACAAATTTGCCATTTTTAATAGAATGTCAGAGATATGCAAATTGCAAAGTGTTGATGTCATGCGTGTTTAAATTTTTTTTTCTGCTTAATGTGAAAATTAGTCTTGAAATAACTTTCAGATGCAGTAGACTCCCTCAAATCTGCACAGCTTAGGACCAGAGGTTTTGCAGATTTTAGAATTTTGCGGATTTCTGGTCATTGCTTTGTTTGCATTTTTAAACAGTAATTTGAATGTAATTAACAATGAAATCGGAACTATAATGAATGCTTAATACTATAATAAAATATTAAAATTAATAAACAAAAATAATAAAAATTTAGATAATTTTTAAAGTGATAAATAATAAATTAAAATGATAAATTAATACTAGCCAAAAAGGCTTGATTAATACATAAATGTATTTGGTAAGAGGATTGTTATTGCCAGTGACATCAGCAATATTTTGAATTTTTAAAAAACTAAAAATTATTCTTCCTTCATTAAGTAATATGAATACAGTAGCATTAACAAACTTCCAAATTAAAAAAATTATGAAATTATAATATGAAACTAAAAAAGTCAAATTTAGTTCTCAATGTCTGAACTGAAGGTTTCATTGTTTACATTCATAAAAAATGTGCAGATTTTAGAGAGTTGTGGATTTTAGGATTGCAGATTTGAGGGAGTCTACTGTATTATTAATAATTTTCTGCTATGTACTTAAGGTTTAAAGCTACTTCTAAAAAAGCAAGTTGCAAATTGATTGTCAAGCATAGCAAATGGAGTGCGTTCATATAATAATGAGGTTTAAAAAATATTCAGATCTTGGTGCATTAGTATTGAAGTATTTCAGATACAGTATAGTAGCCGAAATTTGTTGTGTGTCCTTCTAAATACTATCTGCTTTCTATTACATAAAAGGTAACTTGTAGTAAAAATGTATATTAATTTCATAATAAATAGTTCAAGTTAAATAATTTAATGCAATTAAAATGCACCCCAAGCAATGTTTCCCCTATACCATTATGTAACAAAATACTTCTGTGTGGCCCTGTCAATGAATAACAAATATTCTTTGCACTACAGATTGTACAAAACGTATATTATAGATATACTTCATAAATACATATCAATTTTATTATGTTCGAAAGAGTGTAACACCATCAAAATGTTCTTGAAACTTTTTTTCCCCCTTTGACCATAATGTAATGGAATACTTTTGATTCTCCCTGTAATTGAACTATACATCCGATTTTCATAAAATTAGAAATGACTCAACAAAATTATGTAATAATTGTGTATTTTAAATTTAAAATAATTCGGTTGAGTAGTTTTTGCATTATTATATGCGGACAGATGGACTGGAGACAACCGTAGGTGCTACGTAATTACAAACCTACTTAAAAAGCCTAAATTCATCTGCAGACTGTACATAAATAAATATTTGAACATCTTTTCCTGACACAATTTATAATTCATAAAAATTAATATACGAGTTATTTTCTGAGTATGAAATATTTTCTAATCTTGTCTAAAATAATGTGATTTAATAAAGTCAACTGTGAACTATTAAATTTATTGTGAAATATTTTTTTTTCAAACACTATATTCTGTGCAACCATACAAATGTAAAATTAGAATGTCTAAAATAATTGTAAAGTTAGGATAAGTAATAATGTAAATGTAGGTTAAAAAAAGGTATTTCAACAGGATATTTAGCAATTATAAATAAACTAGATTTATCAATTTGAAAAACAAAGAAATAAATGTTTATTGTTTTATGTACAGGGAATAATAGTAAATGATAAAAAATAAAACTACTATGTGTATTAGAATATACATAAGACGAAACATAATTTAATTTCAATATTTAATTACTACAAAGCATTTGTTTTTAAGTTAATTTACTTGGTAAATGAATTTAAATATACTATTTGAATGACATAAAATTATAATAATTTAAAAATTTTCTTCTTTTATCAAGCATAAAATAGGAATATGACTACAGAAATTAAAAATAAGAGATTATTCGGCCAAATACTACATATTTGTTAAAATTTTATAATGTATATTCGGTATGCAGTATACATCAAAAATCTACATCTAATGCATTCTTACTGGCTACTGTGGTAAAACTACTAAAGAATACTTGAGAGGGGCTGAAACAGATTTAGTTTCCAAGCAAGGTCCGACATAGTATTAACCCCAAATGCATAAGAACCTGGAAGAGCCAATATGATTTGCAGACTCACGCGTGTGTGTGTGTGGGGGGGGGGAGCAGAGATTTACTCTTTTGCCAGTTCAGTATATAAAACTTCAAGATAATAAAACTCCAGAATATAAAACTTCAAATTTATTTCGTTTAGATTCCAGTGATTTAGTAATGAAAAGTAAATTAGCATGATTGTTGCAGATACAGAAAATAAGAAAGTGTTAGAAATATTCAATGAAAGAAAGTTTAATTTCTAATACATTTGCAATACTTCGAAGATAAAGATATTCTGCATTTTTTCAATGAACTTAAAACTAAAATCGTAAAAAATAGAGAATTAATTGAAAAGCTAGATTACAAAAACAAAAAGGAAATTTACTCCCCCATTCACCTGCCTCTGGGTTATTAGACAAAAACAAGGAGATAGGAGGTAGAATATGAAAACAAAAATTAGTCATGGTGATGTATGCTCTGTGTCAGCTCATTAACTCTATAAAAAAACTTTTTTAATCGGGTTAGAGTATAATATCGTCTACTCTATGTCCTAGGGTGAAACAGAAGTACTCACATCAGTACCCTGAGTAGGGATTGACAGAATACTGGATGTTTCATTCGATATTCGGTGATTCAGCATATAAACTGAATATTCGTCTTCTGCCAAATACGTTTAAGTATTCTAACGAAAATCCCAAGAAATTGATTTGTGAAAAACAATATGTAAAAGATTACTAGTTGTAAAATATATGATGAAATATGTTCATTTGATGTTATTTTAATATGGTTCAGTGATAAGTTATCATTAGTAAAAAATGTACATTACTGTTTGTAATCAAAATTTAATGTGGGCGAAAAACGGTATATAATGCAGTTTTTTTTATGTGGCTTTACTTTTTTCCATAAATCTGTACAGCTTCAGAAAATAAATCTTATCTATAAACATAAATCTTCCCAGCTTCAAAAAGTAAATGCTCATTATAAATATTGCTGGCAGGTACTGATAAGTATCTTCTTGGTGTCGAATATGTGAAACAATATAATTTAATATGAATGAGTTCAAAGTGTATTGTACCCAAAATAAATAAATAATTAAAAGTTAAAAGCCAATTTTAAGTAAAAAAAATGACTTTTTCCTTTCTGAAATTCTCTATATGAGAGAGAATAAGATTCAAACAACTGCCTACAACCGAGAAAAGAAAGTGAGGAAAGTAAGACATCTTTCCGTTATTTAATTAAAAAAAATTTCTACATTGGTTTCTTTCATTATTTAAATTTATTTAATGTGTATTTTCTTAAAAATACATGTAATATATATATAGCGCTATGCCCATTCTATATATTTTATGTCCATTAAATTAAAATTGCTCATTTTTTTTCATTGCAAAATTAAATTTTTAATCAAAATATAAATAGCGCTGATTTAATTGAAAAAAGTTAAAAGTATAAATTGATATACCTTTTGTATTTAAAAACATTTTTGTACAATGTGTTTATAATTTGACAAGACAATCAGTAAATCAACTTAATGATATTTCTTTTTATTTGAACGAGCTTTTATTTCTCTGACAATCCTTATCTTTAATGGGTTATTTTGGTTTTTGATTAGTAATAAAATAATGAAAAATAAGTGATGAATTAAAAAATTTCGTGAGTGAAAAGAAGTTAATTGCTTTGTGTAATTAAATTTAAGAATAGAAATGTAAATGAATTAGATTATTAAGAATTTAATTACAGTTTATTAAAAAAGTGGTACTACTCGATTATCCCTTGGGCCCAAAAAAAAAAATTCTTTCAAACTATCAGATTAAATGCAAATAGTGGATGGTATTAAATGTCATATTCACATCATATTAAATATGTTACATTTGTTCATTATGCCACCAAGTTTCATTTAATAACTCAACGGTATTTTTCTTAATATTTTATTAATATTTTTTGTTCTTTCTTTATTCTAATTTTCTTTTTAAATTTTCTTTAGCTTTAAGTCTAAAAGTAATGTTTATATACATTTTATAGTTATAATCGTCGATTTTTTTGTCCAAATAAACATCATAATAAACAACATAATAATGTAAGAACTGTGCATTTCAATGCATAAACTATTAGATTCTTCTGTCCGAAATTATCTAAATGAAAAAAAATTATGTTTGGTATATTGCTACGTCATAAGTAAATGTCGTCATTAAAGTAGCCAAATTCTTTAGGGATTTTTAAAAATTTAAATTCATTAATTTTCCTATCTTAAAATTTTACAACGGCAACGTTCTTCCATTTGCATACTTTTATTAATAATTTGGTAATACATATAATTTAGTGAAATTAGTTGAAGGGGTAATCAAGTAGTACCAAAAAAGCTAATATATGTAAAAATAATTATTCAAAATTTTTAAGCATTCCGTTGCCGAATATCGAATGTTTGGTATATTGTTTGGCCAAAGCTTTTTTGGCAAAATTCCTGCTTTGGTCTATCTCTAATCCTCAGACATGTGTGACTCTTTGTAAGGTCAAATATGGAGTTTCAAAAACTTCTGCTCCTATCAGGGACTCTATTAATTACAGAAATTGTTGGCACTAAAGCATGCCACAAAGGCTGAACTTGCACTCATTCTCTTGTACTGAAGTCAGGTTAATTCAAAATGAATTAAAGGAGCTACATGCCTCCAAACCTAGATAAAGTGTTATTGTTTCAAAATCATAGTAGATGTATAAAGTTGACATGTTGTATTTTGCAAGCACATTTTAATCATTGCATTTATACCTATCTATTGGAATGTAAAAAATGTGTGTGGATTTTTTAAATGTTATATTTAATAAGCATATAAAGTTATTTACAGTGATATATTTTCTGTCATTTCAGGTAAATCAGTTCCTGATGTAGTTTTCAGTGAAAAACGGAGATAGATCATTATTGCTACACTCAATAATGGCTTCTGCAGAAACATTGTGAAAAGGACAAAAGTGAAAATCAATCAATAAAATTTATCTTATTCAGAGTTGTTGACAATCTACTACAACACTTGTAGCTTTTATACATGTATTTCTCATTCACCTGAAGCATTTGTGTACATTTTGTGATTCTGCCTTTATCTACTGCAAAAAACCACAATATGTGCATATATTGATGATTTAAGTCAACATCTCCGTAACAAGAATTCTTTATAGGAAGTTGGGACATTTAAAAAAAAAAAAAACCTAAATAATCAACATTTCACACATGCTAAGCGAAAAGATGGTTTCCAAACACACAACGAAAGGTTTCTTGAATTTAGTTCACACATTCTTCTGCTAATAAATGTGAAACCATAATGTTACATTTGAAGTTTTGCAACAGAAGATATGTTAAACACAGTAATTATATGACATAATTTCACTTAAACACAACGGATAAATCATTTGCTTGTCTTACATGTAACAAAAGATTTTCTGGGAAAAGTAAGTTTAATAAATACCTCATGAATACAAATAAAAAACCTTTCTGTTGTGAGGTATGCAATAAAAAATTTCCTAAGAAAAGTAATTTGAATACACACCGCCTCGTACATACAAATGAGAAGCCTTTCAATTGTGAAACGTGCACCAAAACATTTTCAAGGAAAAGTGACCTCATTAAACACTTTCGAGTGCATACAAATGAGAAACCTTTCAGTTGTGAAATTTGCAACAAAACATTTTTTCAGAAAAGTAATGTGAATACACACCTTCTCGTGCATACAAATGAGAAACCTTTCAGTTGTGAAAAATGCAATAAACATTTTTCTCAGAAAAGTTGCCTGAATACACACCTTCTCTTGCATATAAATGAGAAACATTTCAGTTGTGAAGTATGCAACAAAAATTTTTCTAGCAAATACAACTTGAATGTACATCTTCGCGTGCATACAAAGGAGAAACCTTTCAGCTGTGAAATATGCAACAAAAAATTTTGTCAGAAAAGTAGTCTCAATACACATTTTCTCTTGCATACAAATGAAAAACCTTTCAGTTGTGAAAAATGCAATAAAAAGTTTTTTCAGAAAGGTAACTTGAATACACATTTTCTCGTGCATAGAAATGTGAAACCTTTCAATTGAGAAGTACGACACTAAGCATTTTCTCACAAAAGGTCCTTCAATGTACACTTACTCTTGCATACAAATAAGAAACCTTTAAGTTGTAAACTATGCAACATAAAATTTTCTCAAAGAAGGAAATTCAAAATATACGTTCTCATGCACACAAATAAAAAAAAAATTCAGTTGTGATATATGCAGAAGAAAATTTTCTCACAAACTTAGCTTGAATAATCATCTTCACCTACATACAAATAAAAAAGTCGTAAGATATGCAACAAAACTAATTTGAATGTTTATTATTGTATCATCATTTTCTTGCAAATGTAACTGGAATATACATTTTCTCCAGTATAGAAATGTGAAACTTTCGGTTTTGAGTTATGCAACAAATTTTTTTCTCTCAAAAGGAACTTGATTGCCCACTTTCATTTGTACACTTATTTCCAAAAAAATTCCGAAGCCTAATTTGAAAGTTTACTATTGCATGCATTCTAAAGTAAGCATTCAAGTATGATACATATAATAAAAATATTCTGAGAATCGTAGCTCTATAAGATAATTTTTCCTACATTCAAAATAAAAACTGTTTTGAAGTGTACGAGATATTTCAGCAAAAAAATAAGTAGAATGCTATATTCATCTTTTAAAAAAGGTAAACTTAAAACTGCACTATGTGTATATGCTTGGCAGATCTGGACTCCTGTAATGGAAATTCTTAATTAAATATGCCAGCATACCCTAAACCCCCTAGTGAATTAGGTAAGTCACTCCTGATCATTTAATTTTAGGAGATTCATAGTGTTAAGTAAAAAAAAAGTCAATATCTAATAAAAATAAAAGTGATCGTTAAAGGTCCTGGTTAAATCCTTAGATAATGGTAAGGCATCAGCCTTCACTCTACTCTATTTGCGTTGTGTAATTTTGAAAAAGGAATTAAGATATATGAATATATATCTGCAGATATATATTCATATTAAGATATATGAATTCTACCATAAAACTTTTAGACCGTAAGTAAACATCAGAAATTTAAATCCAAAAACAGACTTTTTAACCTAACTATAATTGAATTTTAGAAAACTACACTAACAATAAAATAAAATAGGACTCATGGTCGAAATGAAATATACAAGTTTAACAATTAATATATATTTATTTACAACATTATATTTACAAATTAATGATGCGTCACAGGACACATTGGGTTCAAATATGATAAAAAAGATAACAGTTAAATATTTACACATACAACTATTAGTGATAATTCTAGAATAAAAAATTTATTTTAAAACGATATTAAGTCTAATATAAAAAATATAACGAAAATATTTTGTTTTTTAACTTTTGTATTTAATACAACACTTTATAAATAAATATTAAATGAAAAATCGAAATTTCTGTGCAAAGATATCTGCAATTCTATTACACATAAGAAGGAATAAATTTGTCGATATACATTACTTGGTATAGAAATTTTAAATAAGTTAATAGCTTAAATCTATATTTATATGAAGTATAAAATACTTCCATAATGGACTCCCTCAAAACCACGCCGCTTGGGACCAAAGGTTGTGCATATTTTATAAATTTGCAGATTTCTGATCATTGCTTTTTTTACATTTTTAAAATAATATTTGAATGTTATTAATAATGCAGTCAGGTCAATCCATTTCAAGTGGTCCAAAAAATATTTTTATTGCTGTTTAACCATTTTTAAACAACCATTTTGTACAATAACCCTAGCTTGATGGACATTCAAAATGAGTATTATTTTAATTTTACTGTTTTTGTTTGTGCATGGTGGCCATCTTTGTTTGTACAGCAGTTTTCATTCATTGAACGGTTTACAAAATTGTTGATATCTCATATTTTATTTTTCCAATTGAATGGAGTTTGCAGAAAATTATTCAGAAAAAAAGAAAATAAAAGTCTGGCAATAGAATAGTTTCTTAAAATAAAATCTTACTGGTGAAAATTTAGCTTTAAGGATTTTTTTCCAAAATTTTTCCGTTTACAAGAGGGTTATTTTTCATGCAAGGAAAACTGTGAACATGACACAATTTTTTTTTTTTTACAAATTGGTCACTACTTGTTCTTAGCATTAAGCCCCAAATTTTGGAGTTTATTTCTCCTTGCGTAACAAATTCTAAAAATTCAAAAATCACACTTTTTAGACTTATATCTCTGGTGGGGCACGAGATAAAAATCGGAAATTCTAGCTTTTGATAGTATGTTATAGTAGTGTTATGCACAAAAAATTTCAAGGAGTTTGAATAAAAGCTGAGATACAGTGAGGACAAAATGTTAAGAAATCTATTACAAGTACTTTAGAGAGAATTTTATTAGAATATTTACACAGAAAATGTCGTTTGTTGAAAACAGCTTAAAAGCGAGTATTTAATTTATTAAAGATACTAAATATGCTCAGGCTCCAGTTACTGTTATCAGTTCCACAGAGTGATCTTTCTCACAATTTTACTTGAAGCCACCCAACTCTTGACATCTCTTGATAATTTGAATGAAGTTCTTGGCTCTGCTGGCCCATAGAAATGAACTTTGAAATTCTTATGTTGTAGACTCACTTTAATAATAATTCCAAGATATCACTTTTTATCATACATACACTCAACAATGTCATTTTTCTGCAATATAAAATTTTAAAGGCCTTTGGATATATTTATTTCCTAAAATTACTTGAAGTTGATGTATAGTAACATTGTATAAATGTTTCATTTTACAGGAACTTTTCTTATGGAAGGAACGAGATTCAGGGATTGGCAAGCAGCATTGAAATGGGTTATGTAATTCATTTGGATGTTTTTCCCTTCTACACTTGAAACGTACATGAACATAATGCCGGGAAGGTTTCTGTTACAGAAATTAAACATTTCTTAAGGAGATAGGATCTGATTTTTAGCTGTCATCTGTAGGCTCATCTTTAATTATTTTTCTCTTTGTAGCTATTTTTATCCCATCATAAGCATTTTTCAAATGGCTAGTCGCAAAAAAGTGCCATTCTGCTTGAAGGCCAAAGTCATTCTCATGATGACAAAAATTTAAAAAAATATTTTTATTTTTGTACTATTTAGGAAATCTGTCACTAAAATAGAAGTTCTTTGATACTGATAGGCCAGTAGTTTTTATATCATTAATCACGTGTTTTTGGAATGTATGGAGTGTGATGGTATCATGTGTAAGATGATCATTGATAACACAAAAACTTCTACTCTTGCATTTATCAAAAGACTATCTTAGAATAATATACAAAAGGGTGTACAGTGGCCTGCTTCGTCTCACTTTGAAAATTTTACATTTCTTGAATGACAAATGTAATACTTTCAGAAAAGTCACCCACTAAAATGCATTCTGAATCAAGTAGATTTTATTTCTTGTGCTTAAGAAATACTAATTGTATTTTACACACATAGTGATTTATCGTCAAAGCTCATAGTTTTTCCACTAAAATTTCCCAAAATTCTTTTCTTGGTTTAATGATTAAAACCATTCCACACAAATAGTTAAAACTCATTGTCTGTAATTTACATTTTCTGAAATTTCTTCTGAGTAGAATTGTTATAGCTTTCCTAGTAGGTTTTCTTCATCTGGAGAAGGAGTGCATTGAATTACTAACATACATTCTGAATTTAATTAAATGAGTCTTTATAGCATACTTTCTGAATTGTTTTAATCATGCATAAGCAACTGAAGAAGATATTTGTAATTAACATTTAAATTTGCACCATCAATCATTAATTTAACATTTTTGAGATATAAGCAAACACATAGTAGGTTACAATAGTTTGGCAATATTCTTTTCACCTTTTGTCCATGTCATATCTCATTTGTAGTCAAATCTTGAATTTTTTTGTACCTAACACTACCATAACGTACTATCAAAGATCAGAATTTCAGATTTTTATCTTGTGCCCCACCAGAGATATTAAAGCCTAAAAAGTGCAGTTTTTGAAATTTTTGACAAATTTATGAATTTTTAATAAAGAGAAATCAACTCATAAATCTGGGACTTGGTGTGTGAGTACAAGTACTTTTGTCCTTTTGAAAAAAAAAATGTGCCATGTTTACTGTTTTCCTTGTATGAAAAACTTCCTCTTGTAAACAGGCAGATGTTGGAGAAAATCTTAAAATTTATGCTAAACTTTCACTAGTAAGAATTTATTTTAAGAACTAATATAATGCCAAATCTTTCGCCCATTTTATTTTGAACAAATTGCTGCAAACCCCATTTAAATTGTAAAAATAAAAAAACGAGATATTTTCAATTTCGTATACCCTAGTATGTGAGGAAATTGCTGCACACAATGAAACAAAGATAGATGCCATGCTCAAACAAAAAATGATAAAACTAAAATAATAGTTATTTTCAACTTCCATCATGTTAGACTTGCTATACAAAACAATTTAGATTTTTTAAAAAATGGCCGAGCGACTTGTGATGGACCACTTAAAATGGATAGACCCAATCGAAATTATAATGAATGCTTATAATATAGTAAAATATCAAAATAAGTAAAGTAAAAAACTAAATTAATAAAATTTAAATAATTTCTAAAATGATTAAAATGTTAATTGCAAAAGTCAAATAAATAATTAATGATGTATGTATCTAAATTATTCAATGTTACATGCCACATAAAGGTACATTAATAATTTATAAAATAAGGGAGTTTAATTTCGGGTTTAGCAGGACTTAATATCCAAAAAAGCTTGATTGATACATAAATATCTTTAATGAAAAGATAGTGACTAACACTAATATCAGCAGTATCTTGAACTTTTTAAGAAATAAATTTATTCTTCTTTCACGAAAAAACATGAATTCAGCTATATTGAAGAAAATTATAGATAAAAATATACAGAGTGTCTCAGAAGTAATGAAACAAATTTTAAATTGAGGTAGGGGACATCGCAGGGCTTCAGAATTGCATCGCAACCCATGGTTGGAAACGGTTTCCTGGCGCGGCAGTGACGACACAAAACATAAAAAAGAACACGAACAGTAAAAGAAAACATGTTTATTATTCTTAGTGCTGCAAAAATACTGAGACAATGCTGGGAAGTGCTATGGAACTTGTTACACGCATCGTGGCAGCTGTTGGAAAAATTCGGAACATTCTTGCTGTTTTCGAGATCATTAGATCATCATGCGCTCTGTGCATCACGGCCCGAGATCGTAATTTTGAACACCTGCTTTGATGACGATCATTATCTCTTTAATGTACTTTTTTCTTAGTTTTTTGCTGTATTAAGGATAATAAACATGTTTTCTCCTCTAATTCGTGTCCGGTCTTTCTTGTGTTTTGTGTCGTCCCTACCGTGCCAGGAAAACGTTTCCGACCATCGGTTGCTATCTAAAACTGAATTCTTGTGATATCCTCTATACCCCTTAAAATTTGTCCCAATTTTAAAATCCAATTTTGTTCTTATATCAGAAATGAAAGTTTCTTTGTTTACATATCTAAACTATGTGCGGATTTTAGGGTTGCAGATTTAAAGGAGTCTACTCTACTTCTTTTTTGCCTCATTTTTATTTTCATATGATTCTGTCTTGATGACTGTAAGCTTTGAACATCTGAATGAACTAGGAGAAAATATAAAAAATCAAGCAAGCATCATCCCAGAATACACTAATATTATATTTCTTTAAATATATATATATATATATACAATACCAAAAAAATGATAAAAGGATTTCATTTAAAAGTTAATGATGATTCAATAAGCTGCACTGATTTTAATTTAATATTTATTCAAAAATCATAAAAATGAAAAAAGAAATTTACCCATTATGTTACACTACAAATATTTACGACACAAATGTAAACAATACATTATAATTTATTATTTAGACTGAAAATATCTACTACTCGTAAGGATAAAATAACTTATTTAAATTAATCAAAATTGGGAGAATTAAAATTGAATTCTATCAATTTTAATGATTCTTCTAGTAATTTTCTATTATTCTCATTTACAGGTTCGTCGTCACTATAGCAGCCATTTTAGAATTTTTAGCTGTTTTTTAATGGTTTCCTCCGAAAGTTCATCACAAGTTTATTTTATCCACTCGCATATTTTTGTGTATAATGAGCGATGCATTTTTGCACTTTTCGTTGTTTTCATTCTTTTAACTTTTGTACTTTTGAGAAAAGAATAGTTGTAAAATAGCAGAACTGCCACATACTTCTTCGATTATCTCGAGGTATAGGCTAAAGATAGTCTATATTGTATTTTCATGGTGAACCTTATTACCACACATGTTATTTCAAACATTGGCTATTGGTGGGCATTTTGCTATGCTTATCCGACTGGACGATTTACGATTGTATTGAGTTAACGCAAGTTGATGACGAAAAAAATAGGTTAATATTTGTAAATGGCGGTAGCTGTGATATAAGTAATTATTTCTGTACATTATAAAATATCCATAGAATCCTAGAATTATTTTAAAGAAAATTGCAAGAGAATCTGGTCATTTTTAAGAAGCTGCACTATGGGGTCTCAACAAGGCAATTAATATTTAAAATTGATGGTAGTTAAAGTCTGAGAATATATGTACGTATTGTAGTATATTTAGCAATTGCACAACCTAACCAATTTTTTGACAAAAATACTAATGAATCTGACTAGTTTTACTGGAGGTTGGAATATGGCTCTGTAACAGAGGTCAGGTGATATCTGAGAGCAAGGCCCTAAGCTGAGAAAAAATTAAAAGATACTTAACGCTTTAGATCTTTAATTAGTTGAAGTTAAGTATACAGTAAGAATTAATTATTGGAATATAATTTTAAAATAATGCACAAAAAATGACGGAAATGCTTAAAAAAATCTTTAGGACAGACAGAACAAAACTTCCTTTTATTAGTGCAGATATAAAGCTTATTGTCTTTTTTCTAACTTTTTAATTATTATTATTTAGAATACTGAATGCATTTTAAAAGATTGTTTTTTAACAGTTAAATATAAATTTGGCTATAACAATTTCCTAAAATAAAAAAAAATCAATCAACAATAATTTTGAAATAGATTTCCGGTTCGTGAATTTTTTCGTATCGAGCCCTGATTTTCGATATTAAGCATCATCTTTATTATTTATAATATCTCTCTCATTTTAATTAGCGGAATAAAGCTTAATTTTTGCACAAGTACTAGTTAGTACATGTACTTTAACATACTAAAAGACCACATACATTCGATTTAACTGCCAGAGGTTGCGAATGACTTAAAAATCTTTTTTTTTTTTTTTTTGTAAATATTGTGAACGATAGCATAAAAAATATAAAGTTCAAAGATGTAGACAATTTAATTTTCTACGAAAGGTGTCAATTAATCAAACACGGAAAAAGTTAGACCCATGTTCTTTAATGCGTGTCTTGGACTATTTTCATCAAAATTGTCACATCAAAGTGTTTGTGCACACTGTAAAATTTCTTAGCCATCACAGACAGTTTCACATGCAGTCATCTTTTCTTTTGTGCGAATTTTTTAATAGATTTTTCAAATTTTGTCAGTTTTTATTAAAAGAATAAATATCTGGTTGAAAAAAGATTAGCATTTAACTCTTCTTCTATACTAAGCTGTGACAATTTCAAAAGATTAAATTCTTCAAAACAGATTTTAAAATAATATAAATGTAAGGCAATTTATACGAAAACTCTGAATTAATTTACTGTTTTTTCTTGTTTTTTAGATCCAAAACAAGATCAAGAACATTAATTTACATTATTGAAGATTTAAAAACTATTTTTTCAGGTAAAAGTAAGTTATTTTCTGTACAAACACCCAGAAAAAAGTTTCAACTTTTGAAGTACGGCCATTTTATGAAGAAAATGTCAGTAACTCAGCTTCAGTCTGAAACTGAGGAGAAATCACTTTTTTGTGAAATGTCCTCAAAAGAATTGTCTGAAAGTAGTTGTCGTAAAAAATTTTGTGCCGATCAGAAGAGGCTGTTTGTTTGTGAAGTCTGTTCAAAAGCATTTTCTCGCAATGGAAACCTTAAAAGACATCTTCGAGCACACACAAATGAGAGACCATTTATTTGTGAAATGTGTTCGAAAGGATTTTCTGAAAAAGGAGACCTAAAAAGACATCTTCGAACACACACAAATGAGAAACCGTTTATTTGTGGAGTCTGTTCAAAAGCATTTTCTAGTAATGGAGACCTTAAAAGACATAATCGAACACACACAAATGAGAAACCATTTATTTGTGAAAAAAGTTCAAGCGGATTTTCTGAAAAAGGAAATCTTAAAAAACATCTTCGAATGCATACCAATGAGAGACCATTTGTTTGTGAAGTATGCTCGAAAGCATTTCCTCGGAACAATTCCCTTAGAGACCATCTTCGAATACACAGAAATGAGAAACTATTTTCTTGTGAAACATGCTTGAGAAAGTTTTCTCAAAAAAGTTCTCTTAAAAAGCACCGTATAATACATACAAATGAGAAACCATTTATTTGTGAATTTTGTTTTAAAGGATTCTTTTACAAAAGCGCTCTTACAGTACATCTTCGAGTACATACTAATGAGAAACCATTTATTTGTCAAATATGTTTGAAAGGATTTTCTTCAAGTAGTTCTCTTAAAAAACATATACGAATACATACGAAAGAGAAACCTTTCGTTTGTGAAATATGTTCAAAAAGATTTTCTGACAGAAGTACTTTTAAAAAACATCTACAAATACACACTAAAAAGAAATAAGTTATTCGAAAATTATGAAGAATTTTCTCAATATGTCAGGTTATTAACATGATCTAATGCATACGACTCAGAAACCATTTATTTAAAAATATGTATGAAAAGATTTCCTCAAAGTAGTGCTCTGTAAACTTGTCTTCGAATACATACAAAGAAACTATTACTTGTTTGAAATGTTTAAAAGGATTTTCCGAAAGAAGAAATCTTAAAAGACATTTTCGAATATACACGTAAGAAACCATTTGTTTGTGAAAGGTGTGTTAAAATATATTTTTTAAAGAAGTGTCTTAAAAACCATCCTTTTCTTTTTCTGATAAAGAAACCCTTTGTTTATGAAACATACTTGTATAGAATTTTCTGAATTTAATTCTCCAAGAAATTATCTCTGATAGAATTTGAAAAAAATAAGAAAGCCATTTGTTTGTTTTCATTAATTCCATATTTAATATTTTGTCACAAATAAATTTGAGAAATGTAACATTGTGATGTATAAATAAATTGAATAATGCTAGTGTTCATAGACATATTCTTACATGTGCTATACTATTCATTATTTAAAAAATATTCTTTTGTGTTATGTTAAGATATATTTTTACATTATGTTAAAGTATATTTTTACTATTCAACCCTAGTTACCTATGCAAAATTCCTTATTGTAATGTGTTCTACTACTTATGATTAAAATAACTCTTAAAAGTAATAAATTTATTTTTAAGGGTATATATCTAAACAAATACCCATTTTGGATATTTACTCTTTCTTCATTTATGTGTAGCTGTAAAAAATTTGCAATCAGTTTCTAGAAAAAAATAGAACTTTTGATTCCTTATTCTTATAGAAAATCAACATTTTAAATTTGAATATTGAACGTAAAATCTTTTTTTTTAATAATATTGAAAAAATTAATAAAGCTCATGTATTTTACCTATTTTGGAGAATTTGTTTTAAAAGAAAATTTTAATTGTTTTTTTAAACAGGTGCACTTAAGGGTGTATTCGAAAAAAAGCTTTTCCACCTTCAACAGCTTGAATTTTTCTGATACAATTTCAGGCACATTTTTAAAAGTAGAAACATGAAACTTGCTGAGGGGATTTTTGAAGAGACAAAGAAGGTGCCGTAAGATGTCATTTTACGCTCAATTCATTAGAATTTGATTTATATACAGTTATCTTCTCAGTATGACCCTTTTTTTCGTTTCCAGATCTCCCGCTGCAGAAAAATTGATTCAAAACGCTGTTTTTGATTCCTTTTTTTGCAATATTTTCTGCATTTATCAAAGAATCGTCAGTCACGGCACTTTGTGTACTTTCTAAATAAGACAATTTGCCAGCCATTTTACATTTGAGAGCAAAAATAAATTTAAAAATAAATCATAAAATAAGCAGTTTGAATCGAAATACACACTTAATACATGCAATATTATTTCAATCAGAGATGTAATGGAAGGTATACGCTGTATACCTTCTAAATTTTTTAAAGGAACATCCTATACCCTCTGTTTCTCAAAAAAGATAAAGTACACACACTCCAGGGTACACACTCTGCCTTGAACGTATATCCTCTGTTATTTTTACGATTACACCACTGCAACTAATGTGTTAGTATTATGTAACCTCTACTAGTACTATGTAGCCTATGCCCCCTAAAATAATGGGGACATCTTATGCAAACTTCCTCACAAAATTTTTCTTTCCCACACGCACTCTCTTTTTCTCTACAAATAACATGTTTTAGATCTTTCCGTCACTAAATAATTCTATTTAAAAAATGATGAAATTTATAAACAAATTTATTAGAAAATAAATATTTGCTTATTATCACATATGTTGTAAAATGAGAATTTTAATTAAATATTCTCGATGCCAATAAACTTAAAATTAGGTCGTTTTTTTATGACCACCGTATGTGAAAAAAATAGGTTGAATATTATCTAATGTCCTATGATGACTAATATCATTAATAAAAAACATGTATAACTAACCTCCTGACTGCCGCCGGCTGATTTTTTTCACACACTAAGCTGCAGGTTTCACTGCAACATAAGCAATATTTAAATTAGTATAATTCCACAAATAAAATCCAATTCTGAAAACTTAAGTTAGGATTGATGCTATCAAAGATTATACACCGATACTAATAACATATTTTGTATCAGGTTGGAAAAAACATCTTTTTTTTTAATATTTTTAATAAATTAAGGAGAAAACAACATTACAATATTACCCTTTGGCTGGGCAGTCAGGAGGTTTATGGTGTGATGTCTTAGCTGACTCACCTGAGAAAACAACTTGTCTCTTGCGCAAGGACAGAAAAGCGCGGGAGTTCTGAGAAAGGCAGGTGTTAGAAAAGGTGGAACATTCGCTATGTAGATGTTGGAGAAAGAGGTTGATTATTATTATCTCCGATATGGTGGAAGTATGATCGAATTGAAACAATGTGGAATCCACCTCAATTATGAATATGACGTCGACTGTATTTTTTTAATTTTTTTTAAAATAGTAGTTCTAATAAAGAACTTTAATTAAAATTAATATAACAAGTTATTTCTTGTATATATATGGCTGAAAGGTGGAAACAAACGGCCATGACACCACAGCTAATATATAAAAATGGTGGCAGCCTACGGATGTTAAGTCTAGAATAAATTAGACAATGCCCACGTAATCCTGATGTACAGATGGAAAGCCAGAGGGTGAAACAAGAACAGTTGGTGGCTAAGTTACATTCGTTTTTTTTTTTTTTTTTGAGTTACTGGTAAATTAGGAACTGTAAAAGTCGATTTGTAGGCTAAGTGAGCTGTGTGTAACAAGGACTCTTTGAAAAAGACTCAACGGATAAGTACGTGAATTTCTTCGGTGATCATTCAGTGCTGTGGATGGAAGAATTCGTGTATGTCGCTTTCAAAAGTCAAGTGCAGAAACAGTTTATCTGGAAAAGCCCCATCGTAATTACAGCTGGAATTTGGAAAAGCAGTGCCTGAGAAAAGTAAAAGGGACGGAAATCCTTATGGAAGTGTGGAACGTACAGCTACATTTGAGGTAAGCTCTTTTATATAATTTTCTGGAGAGATCTGTTAAATTTGGGTATTGTGTTTTCTTTTAATAATTTAAAAAATATATAATGATAAAATATTAAATGATAAAAATTCTAAGGGATCTAAGATTTTGGAATGGAATATTTTAGATAGAATTTATATGCTAAATTAATTTTCTGGTGTCTGTAGGATAAATTATTGGGTTATATAAATTAAATATGTATTTGGTAAATTACTTTACTTGGAAATTTACTTAGGATATAGTAAATGTTTGTTAATTAATAAAAGTATTAATCAGGAAAATTTAATCATATTTGTGTATATAACTTTTAGATTTAAAGTTGGAAAATATACTATTTTGTGATTGCAGCAATAAAGTTATTTGAAATTTTATGAGTATGCTGTAGGAAAATTATGATTAATCTTTAAAAATAGTAAATTGCATTTGTATTGTATTGTTGGGTATCAAAAAATATTTTGAAGGTATACTCAGTTTTAAAGGATAGAACATGTGTATGCAAAATTTCGGGAAGAAAAATTTAACATTGTTTTATGCCTTGTTATACTTCTTGAGGTAAAATTCTATTTGTTATATTATTGTTATTGATATTAGTATTGGAAAGACTATATAGTTTTCAATTTGTGCTAGATATATTTTGAGGTAAAATCATGGCAGAATTTTTAGCAAAATATACTAAAAGTGTATTGCTTTTATTAACAGAGGAATATGACACTAGCGTGTCAGTAGCAGATAAAAAGAAATCTATAATTCAGAATATTATAGAGGCATCTGATTTTAATAAGGCTATTGCTAAAGCAAATTTGGAATGTATTCTTAAAGAGGAAGCAGAACAAAAAGAACGAGAAGCAGAACGAAAAGAACGAGAAAAATTAGCTTTAGAAAGACAATTTGAGTTAGATAAATTAAAAATTCAAAACTACGGAAACTGTAAGTCTTTCATCTAGTGATTCGAATATAGACTTGCATAAGAGTCCTAAAATTAACTTAAAAGATTTAGTTCAGCGTTTTGATCCAAAATTAATTGACATAACTCTTTTCTTTATGATCTTTGAAAAACAAGCAGAAAAAGTTAAAATTTCTCAGGACGATTTGGTTAGCCAACTAATTCCTTTATTGCCATCTGATATTGCGGAAATAATCGTAAAGCAACCAGCAGAATTATGCGATGATTTTAAACATGTAAAAAAATTTTTGTTGAGTCGTTTTAGATTAAGTACAGGTGCTTTAAAACATAAATTTGAAAATCATCGAAGAAAACCGGGTGCATTATGGACAGATTTAGTATATGAATTAAGGGGTTATTTGGCCAATTGGTTGGAGTCGTTAGAAATAAAAGATTTTGAGTCTTTGAAAGAACTTATGCTCACGGAGCAGATAAAAAGACGGGTCCCCTTTGAGATAAAAGAAAAATTTATGGATGAATGGGATGAAATGAAAGTGGCTTCAAAACTCGCTGATAAATGTGATAAATATGATAATATTAGGAGTAATTTTAGGAAGTCGGAAAAAAAATCTTGGGAAAAGAAACCTTATTCAGAAATTCGAAAGAGTAATTTGAATTCAAAAACTAAG
Source organism: Maratus speculifer (assembly GCA_964019185.1). Taxonomy (NCBI): domain Eukaryota; kingdom Metazoa; phylum Arthropoda; class Arachnida; order Araneae; family Salticidae; genus Maratus; species Maratus speculifer. The sequence continues at coordinate 1,266,850 of CAXHSM010000013.1, read as the reverse complement.
GGTGAATTAATATCTAAATCAGAGTTAAAAAATAAATAAGATAATTTGAAAAATGATAAGTTTAAACATGATCTAGCTTTCGAAAAGAAAAGACAAATTAAATGTTATTTTTGCGGTCAATCTGGTCACATAAAACCCTATCTTAAAAAAGCTCTAATAAATGGTGTTGAAAGAAACTATTTAAGAGATACGGGTGCGGGAATAGATCTGTGTGATAGAAATTGGGTTAAAACAGAGGATTTTACAGGAGATGTAACCTGGGTACGTCAACCTCTTTGATAATGAATGCAAATGTTTACCATTAGCATGGGTGACTATTGAGGGAGATTTTGGTTGTATCACCACTAAGGCGGCGATTAAACCAGCGGACTCGTAACAAGGTTACTATCTGTTAGGTAATAAGACGGCGGAGCTTACTGAGCAAAATTCCGCAAATCTGATTCCGATAAATATGGTAATTATTCAAAGTAGGACTGAGTCTTTAAGAAAAAAACCGGAACAATCTAATATGTTAGAAACATGTGAGAATTGTCCTAAAATCAAAGATGAGCAGGTCATTCAAATGGAAAATAGTAAGGAGGAGGGAGATAAAATTGAAGATCGTACATTATTACCTAAATGTGATTGGGAAGAGAATGTTTGAGTAAAATTACGGCGAAAGAATTTAGTATAGTTCAGAAAGAGTGCTCTTCTTTAAAAACATTGTGGGAAAAGGCGAATAATGTAAAAGAAAAGGAATTTAAAGTAATTGGAGATAAACTTGTAAGAATTTCGCATTCGAATAGTGGGGATGAGAAATTACAATTATGTTTGCCATTAGAATTTAGACAGGAAATTTTGAAAATGTGTCATGAAGAAGTAGCGGGACATTTAGGGGTTACTAAGATAAAAGATAGGGTACTTAAATGCTACTTTTGGCCAAATTGTTACAAAGAAATTGAGGACTTTGTAAGGACATGTGACCTCTGTCAAAAAGTAGACAAAAATAGAGATAAAAAGAAAGCGCCATTGAAACTTGTGCCAATAATTTCAGAAGTTTTCTCTAGGATAAATATTGATGCAGTAGGTCCTTTGAGTTTAAGTGAGAAGAATAATAGATATCTAATCGCTGCAATCTGTGTTGCATCTAAATATCCGGATGCGGTACCAGTGGAAAATTTAACTTCTCTATCTGTAATTGAAGAGTTAATACAAATATTTTCGAGAATAGGTTTTGCAAAAGAAGTCCAAAGTGATTTGGGTAGTTCATTTACAAGTTAATTGAATTCGGAATTTTTTGATAAGTTCGGTATTAAGGTTGTACATAGCTCAGTTTGTCATCCAGAATCGAATAGCGTTGAGCGAATGCACGGCAGTTTAAAAAAGGTTCTAAAGACTTTGTGTTTGGAAGCAGGAAAGGATTGGGAGTCAGTCTTGCCAATGGCCTTGTTTGCATTGCGAACTGTGACCCATGAAAGTACGGGATTTAGTTCTGCTGAGCTTATTCATGGAAAAAATTTACGAATGCCACATACTCTTGTATATGAAAATTGGATGGAAAAAGATATTGTGGATCAGAATGTAGTAGATTATATTTTGAATTTAACTAATAGATTGAAACATTGTCAAGAATTAGCGTTTAATAAAATGAAAGAATGTCAGGAAAAACGAAAACAATGGTATGATAAAAATGCAGTGTATAGGAAATTTAATATAGGAGATAAAGTGTTAGTTCTGGCTACCTCGAAGTCAAATAAAATGGCTGTTAACTGGATAGGACCAGGAACTCTTTCTGGAGTTATATCTGAAACCAATTATACGATTGATATTCCAGAAAAAAGGAATAAATCTACAATTTATCATGTAAATTTAATTAAGCCATATTATAGTAGACCTGAATTTGTAAATTTGTTAATTGATGAGGAGTGTGAGGAAATTGAAGAGCAGGCGGAGATTCCTTATCCCATCGCGGATCCCACTCAGTTATATTTTTGGAAATTAGTAAAAGGGAGTGAACTGGAAAAAAGGATATCTACAAAACAAATAGGAGATTTCAGGGATATGATTGAGCGTCACAAAAAAGTTTTTTCTACTGAACCTGGGAGTACCCCGTTAATTGAGATGGATATAGTATTAACGGATACTGTGCCGGTTAGATCAAAACCGTATCGTATGTCGCCGAGGCAATTAGAGATTATGCGTGAATAAATTCGGAGGCTTTTGGATTTGGGCGTGATTGAAGTGGGTCAATCAGATTATACTTCGCCTATGATTTTGGTTGAGTGTGCAAGTAAAGACCCCCGTCCTTGTGTGGATTATCGTAAATTAAACGCAAAAACAAGAACTGAATATTTCCCTTTGCCGAATATTGAAGAGGTCGTGGAGAAAGTGAGTACAGCGCCTTTCATTACTGTTATGGATCTGACAAAAAGTTATTTTCAAATTCCGCTCACGAAAGAAGCGCAGAGATATGCTGCCTTTGTAACGCCTTTTGGGACATTTATCCCTAAAGTTATGATGTTTAGTCTTTCAAATTCAGCTTATTATTTTTGTAAATTAATTGCCATAGTTTTATTTGGGTAAGAAGTATTTGCTGTTCCGTATATTGATGATATAACGATATTTTCTTCAACCTGGGAACAACATTTAAAGCATGTTGATGTGATTCTTAAGCGTTTAGCTGAAGCGAACTTGACAGTGAAGCCATCAAGATGTAAATTTGCGCAAGACCATGTGAAATTCTTGGGACATGAAATAGGGTCAGGAAAGAGATCTCCTAGTGAAGCTAAATTGCAGGCAATAAAAGATTTTCCTATTCCGACTACTAAGACAGCTTAGAGCGTATCTGGAAATGGTAGGATATTATGCGAGATATGTAAAGAACTGTGCTACAATAGCAGTTCCTTTAACAGATGCATTAAAAGGTAAAATAAAGAAAGAGAAAGTAGTTTGGGATGTGAATTGTAATAAAGCATTTGAAGAATTAAAGTTAAAATTAATGCAAAGTCCGGTATTATATGCGCCTGATTTTAAGCAAAAATTTATCATGCAAACGGATGCGAGTTTGTATGGTGCAGGGATTGTTTTATCTCAAATTATTGGGGTTGAAGAGCATCCAATTTTATACCATAGCAAGAAATTTCCACGTGCCGAGCAAAATTATAGCACGAAAGAAAGAGAATTAGCTGCTATAGTACATGGGTTAAGAAAGTTAAATTATTACTTAGATGGGCAAAAATTTGAGATACAAACGGATCATAATCCATTAGTATATTTGAAGAAAATGGTTGGAACAAACTCTCGTTTGACACGTTGGTCTCTGTTTTTGCAGCAATTAAACTTTGATGTTACTCATAAACCCGGAAATCTGCACGGAAATGCAAACGGTCTAAGTAGAAAAATGTAGATTTTCTTCTTGAGATTCTATTGACAAAATTCATTTTTTTATTATTAATAATAATAATAATGATAATAATAATAAGTTTTGTATTTTATGTATTTTTTATTTGATAAAATGGTGTTATTGCATTAATTAAATTTTGAATTGGTATCATATATTGGTACATATAACATATCTTGGATTTAAATTTAATATTTTGGTACATAGGGCCATTTTTGCAATTTTTTTTTTTTTGGGGGGGGGGGGGCATAAATGAATGTTGTTGAAACTTGTAAAAGTGTCATACTCTTGATGTGTCCTTTGAACTGAAGTTGTGTAAGCTTGGGTTTAAATAGGGTCTTCCTAATATAATTATTTTTATATTGTATTGTAATATTTAAAATAATTGCATGTTTGACCTCTCTGGAAATGAAGTAATTGGGCTTATTCTCTGAACATGATACCACAACATTTCCTGTGGCAACCTCTTTTGGGGGAAGGTGTTGTGATGTCTTAGCTGACTCACCTGAGAAAACAACTTGTCTCTTGCGCAAGGACAGAAAAGCGCGGGAGTTCTGAGAAAGGCAGGTGTGCGAACAGGTGGAACATTCGCTATGTAGATGTTGGAGGAAGAGGTTGATTATTATTCTCTCCGATATGGTGGAAGTATGATCGAATTGAAACAATGTGGAATCCACCTCAATTATGAATATGACGTTGACTGTATTTTTTTTATTTTGTAAATAGTAGATCTAATAAAGAACTTTAATTAAAATTAATATAACAAGTTATTTCTTGTATATATATGGCTGAAAGGTGGAAACAAACGGCGACGACACCATAAGGGTTTTGATATGGATTTAACCAAAACAACAGCAAAAAAAAATAATGCACCGTGCATTTTAATCAGCAATTTTCTGGAAAAAAATTCTAAAATTGCCCTTCAACAGGAAATTATGTATTATTTCATTTTACATTTTAAGAAAAGGGCATAGAGTTTGTTTTTCATACTGAAATTATACCAAACAATGAAATTTTTTAATACAAACGCTTTATTCTGGGATCATATTTATCTTTGTCATTAAATTTGATTTTAGGACTCTAAATGGGGTGTCATTCAATTAAATATTTTAAAAATTATGAAGATTTATAATTTGGAAATCCAAATGTTAAATTCATTTTTAACCATTGCAAAACATATAGCTATGCCGGTAATTATTTAAGCATAATTCCTGAACTACTTTGCGTACTAAGCTATACTTTTATAATTCACATATTTGAAGTCTTTAAAAATCTAATTTTGTTAAAAAGATTCATAAATTGCAGTTCATAATTTTTTTTAAACATTTTTTTATCATCAGTTTTTAAAAAACTAAATTAAACTTATGAATTTGTCTACAAAAATTTATTTGTACAAGCTTTAACTATGAAAATATAAAATTACACTTCATTTTGCCAACTAGTTAATGAATTATGCTTAAAAAACTACCCACATTGTATTCTTATTTGCAACAATTACTTACTAATGAATTTAACATCACGGATGTAGTTTTAAGATGTACAGATGGTATACGCCATGAGCCTGCTGGATTTTTATAAAAAGCTTTGTATACCATGTTTCTCAAATAAAGCATTAGCGTATACCTCTATCTTTGAACGTTCATGATGTCAGTGTATACCCTCTGCTTATACCTTATACTTTCTGTTTTTTACGACTAGTTCCAATTTTTAAACCTTCATTTCTTTCTAAACTATTTGATCTAATGATTTTCAATCTGATACATAAGAGTAAAAGTTACAGAAGAAAAAATATGTAGAAATTAAGTGCAATTGCATTGAAGATTTCAGAGTTTGATATAGTTTTAGCGAGAAGGTGATTTTCAATCTTATTATTTTAACAAAAATTGAAAAAAGTCATAATTTCCGGTCGAATGGCTACTCCTACTTTCATTTTCCTTCAACAATTTTAATACTGAAATGCTTCTTTATGCTTTGTTCAACTGTACCTCCTTGCATCTTTAGATTAAAAAAATCTATTGCAAGCTTGAGAAGATTAATCACTTTTTGGGTTTCATTTTTCCGACGAAACCCTATTCCTCTCTGTTTTCTGTCTGTCTATCATAGAATCCGTACACAAAAATTATTTAAGTCAGATTGTTCAAATTTTTTGTACTTATAGTTTAACACCTCTTGTCACGCAACAAATAATAAAATTTTGAAAAAAGATTATTATTTTAATTTAAATGTTATTTTTAATATCATCAGTTCATTTGTGTTTGTCTTTTCTCTTCTAATTGTTGCCACGGAAGTTTAAATAGATATAAAATTATTTCTTTTTTACCCTTTACTTTTTAAAGAAATGAAGTTCTTCTGTTGCCACAATTACAAAATTGTTATTAAAAACTACAAAAAAACTAATGTCTCAAAAATAACAGAAATACAGTTTTAAACAAACTGCATTTAAAAGTACATTTTCTTCCTATACGATGATGTAAAAATTGAAAATGTGCGATATTTAGAAGTTTAAAAATTTGCAGTTGTGTAAATTTCGAAATTGAAATTTTATTTCTTCTAATTGTAGCATGCAAGATTAAATAAAATTACTATGTATGTAACATAAATCAATGGATTAAATAGATCACGTAAGCAACGTGCTCATTTGTTTTTATTTCGCCATATTAATTCATATTTATCATCTATTTTGACACGCGAAATTAAATATAATTTTTTTACTTATTAAATGATTATTCATTTCATTTACTAGCCGCCTCTAGAGACTAGTTTGGTCTCCCTTAAATTTATGGTAAGCTTTGAAATATTTTACTTTCACTCATAATTTTATTTATTTGCGTACGTTTAGTAAATCTGCAGATTATGATAGAGAAATCAACAAATCTATGCGATCAAGGCAGCATTTAGAGGAATAATTTAATATTCTATTCTAGTTGGCGCGATTGGCGACGAAATTCCAAAATAACGCCGGAAAACTGTGTTTCATTTGTTAATTTAACGATAAAGTGGTTTGAAAGACATATTAAACGAAACCCTCAATGCGATCTGCGATCACACTTACCCCCTTGTTTAATACCTTCCATCAAAGTTGAAAAGTGTTTAAGCTTTCGAGTTGTCTGGCCGTATGTCCGCGCTCTATATCACATAAATATGATCGGATTACCATGAAATATTTTGATGTTATTAACGTTTATCCTAGCACGAACCCTATTGAAAATTATGTTTCTACCATGATTAATTTATTAACAGGTTCAGTCAAACGTTTTTCATTACATTACAATCTATCGGGAAAAATCATTTCAAATGAATTTGAAAGATATTACACCTAGTCAAATACGTTCAAATTTATATACACCTACGAAATGCACTAAAATATGCAGTGAAAAGAATAGTTTTTATTCATTTACAGGGCCACACAAAAGAATTCTATTACATAATAATAAAGGGGGTTTTTTGCGACATATTTTAATTATGGTAAACGATTTCATGTATAAATAAAATTGATATACAGACTTAAATGGGCTTATAGGATAAAAGGCTTAATATGAGCGATTTCACGCATAATACGAAGCTCACAGCATTTACAGGGATACACAAAATATTTCAAATGTATGTTCTATCCGAAGTACTGCATATTATGGATGATGGCTGTTGGATGGATGAAATGCATTTTTAATTATGATATGCGCTTTTAAGTTTCGCTAAATGTATGCATATCATATTATGTGTATAAATGCTAATAGTTACAAAATTTAGATATGGAGGCTTACACAAAAGAACTTGGAAAGATTACTGAATATTTGTGCAATTTACTTAAGTGTGGTTTTTAAATAAGTAATGCATTTTTAAGTTGAACTGCATTGAGTTTAGTAAGAAATGTTTGTATAATAAGGATAAAATAATATACAAGATCATGAAAGAACGGATACAGGGTCGCCTTTGAATGATAATTTCTGGAAATGTGATTTAAATAGTTTAAAGTGTATTTTTGTTTCAACTAAATTTTAGCAAAATACTTTCGTGTAATAAAGGTACTAGGTAAACTACAGGGCTGAACAAAAGTACAAAAATATGTTTCAATCTACTGGTATAATTAGCATATTTTCTCAAAGAAAAATTTCAACCAGTTAGGCGTTTTCTTGCTAAACTAAATTTCCCTAATATGTAGTATAAAAATCAACCGACAGATCAAATATAGGGCTGTTCAAAAGTATTGGAATGCATATTTGGCTATGGAGAGTAACATTTCCCTGGATAACGAAATTTTGTAAAAGATTTCAGGAAGTGTTGTAAAGTGTTTCATAATCTGTGCTTAAGGTTGCAGAGGTGTGGGGCCTATCTCTGCAACATTTTGCGTTGAACTAGAGAATCCCTGAATGTAAATAAGACACTGTAGAAGAAATGAAATAAAAACTCCCCCCATAAAAAATTATTTCAAAATTATCTTTTGCAGCCATCTGCTAGGATTTCGTTGTTGAGTTGTAATTCAGAAATCTACGCATGAGCAGATCTAAAGCGTTTGCTTTCATATGCTCGAGCGAACTGCTTGTTGCACTCCGTGTGCTTTTCGTTTTCAACTGCTAAACGAAGAGCAACACCGTTCAAAGTGAGATACGATCAATGCTATCCTTCCATTATGAAGCCTTTAAATTGTGTCAGAATATTAGACACCCCCCCCCCCCCGGTTTCTCAAGAAGTAAGAAACGTTGCATAAAATACATTGAATCTGAGAGAACATACTACAACATATATTAAAATAATCAAAATCTGTGGTTAGCAAAGTTTGCTTTCTCCTTGTAAGTTATGATACTTAAAATGTAATTAATTTTCAGTGTTTTATTCAACAGAAATGGAAAAGCGTGTTTTTAATATTTCTCTAACCTAAAAAAGAAAAAAAAACTAACGGTGTCACCGCAGCTCACAATGAATTTTTTGTGACTGGGGGGGGGGGTCTTTCTTCGTTACTATTAAGAAAAACGCTGCATACAAAATATGAAAATGAATAGTACTATAGGGAAACGTTTGATAACACCTTCAAGCCAACAATTTATAAATCGACAATTATTTTAAGAGATTTCTTATGTTAAATAATGCAATTCAGATTATAATAAATGTTTACAATATAGTAAAATATTAAAAAAAGTAATACTAAAATAATAAAAATTTAGTTTTTTTTAAATATTAAAAGCAAAGGTCAAGTAAATAATCAATAACGTATAATTATCAATTTAATTTAAATGCTTTAAGTGATAAATTAAAATAACATAAAAAGATTATAGCTTGACATGTTTCATTACTCTTACGGCAACATTTTCAAAAGCAAATAAAATGATAAAAAGGAATTTCCCGAAATAAACAGAAAAAAACACAAATCACGTGAACATGAGCGTATAAAAATAAAACTGGAAATAAAAATGAATAAAAATAATTGTGAGCGCGACATATTACAAATTATTGTCTTAAAAACCTTTGAAGCATTTCTTTCCATATTTTACGTAGTTCCATGGAGGCAAATTCATTGCAAATATTGTCTTTACGTATGAAGATTTCTATTGATTCTCTTATGATTGACGGAAAATATGATCTTGAAGGGTATATTATTCTGCTATTTTTAAAATCTATTTGTAATGGTTCTTTGCTATGTAATCTTGAGAGAGCTGTAGTTTTCCTATTGTATTTGATGTCTGCTATATGTTCTTTAATTCTAGTTTTGAGTTTTCTACTTGTTTCACCAATGTAATATTGTTTTGTTCCATCTTGTTTTGTGAATGGTATTTCATATACGCCAGATATTTGATGTGGTTCTATTGGGTCAATTTTCCTACATATTGAGTTTTTTAATTTAGCAGACGGTTTTGCAACTATGGATATATTGTATTTATTGAGTTTATATTTTAAACGTTCGAAAAATCCAGGAAAATATTGTAGAGAGAATATATTCGAATTTTGTAGTTTGAAGTTACTATTCTTTTTACCATTCATACTTTTAATTAACTTGTCTATTGTACTTTTACTATAACCATTTCTTTTTGTGATGTCAAATATTATATTTAATTCTTTGTCTAATTGTCCCGGAGTACAGATTGTGAAGGCCCTTTTGAGGGCATGTCTAAATGCAGATATTTTGTACGAAAACGGTGCTTGAGCATTATGAGGTATAATGATTTGGTTGGCAATCGGTTTTCTGTAAACTGTACGTTCGATTCCTTGTTGCGTCTTGATTAGTAATACATCTAAATAAGGTATTGTACCATTCTTTTCTATTTCCAATGTAAACTTAATTTTAGAGTCAATGCTATTAATATGTGTTAAGAAGCTATTGATTAAGGTATCTGCATGTTGCCATATCATAAAAATGTCATCTACATATCTGACCCATGTATGGGGGGTATAATCCAGTTTATTGTATATTTCAATTTCCAGAGGCCGCAATATAAATTCAGCAAGAAGACCTGATATAGGAGAACCCATTGGTGCTCCATCATTCTGTTTGTAGATTCTATTATCAAAGGTGAAATAATTACTATTAACTATTAGATTAAGAGCACTTTTTAATGTAGTTTTCATATTTTCATTTATATTCTTCATTTGGTCAATGCAACTAGTTATATTTATAACAGCTTTTTGGTTGTCAATAGATGGGTAAAGTGAGATAACATCTAGTGTGGCCATTAAATAATTTTTAGGTAAAATGATATTCAAAGATTGAATAAAATCATCAGTTGAGTTAATGGTATGATCAGAGCTGGGTAAGATACTTTTCAATAAAACTACGAAAGCTTTTTCTACATAGTATGTGGGACTTGAGCATTTAGTTACTATTGGTCTCAATGGCATGTCTATTTTATGGTCTTTGAGTCTGCCCACAATTGTAGGGATTATTGCTAATTTATTAATTCTAAGTAGGACTTTCATGTTATCGGGCCAATGTCCTTTATTCACTAATTCTTTAACTTCATCATTAATTTTATTAAGTGGATTCTTTTTTACTTCTTCACAACCCATCTTATTGATGCATTGCATCATTTTGTTTTTATAATCATCTGTATTCAAAATAGCTAATTTGTTAGATTTATCTGTTTGAATTATAATAATATCTTTATCTTGTTTAAGATTTTTCAAAGTATTCAATTCATTTTTCGGTATTACTGTAGGTTGTTTAATTAATTTGTTAAATTCATGATGCATAATATTGCGAATTTCTTCTTTATTGTTGTTTTCTGTCGATCGTACAATATTTTCAAGTTCTGGTATGATATCTTTCAGATTTGGTTTTCTCGGAAAAATATGTTTTGGTCCATGTTCAAGTACTTTTCTTTCTTCTTCTGTTAATTGTCTGTCAGATAAATTCAAAAACTCAACGGGTTGGCATGTACGATTAACATAGAACCTTTGTTCGTTGCAAAGTTTTTCTATTTTTCTATTTTGTACTAATTCTTTCAAATGGTTTTTACCATATCTATACTTATCCAGAGTGTTTCCGTCAATCATAAGAGAATCAATAGAAATCTTCATACGTTAAGACAATATTTGCAATGAATTTGCCTCCATGGAACTACCTAAAATATGGTAAGAAATGCTTCAAAGGTTTTTAAGACAATAATTTGTAATATGTCACGCTCACAATTATTTTTATTCATTTTTATTTCCAGTTTTATTTTTATACGCTCATGTTCACGTGATTTGTGTTTTTTTCTGTTTATTTCGGGAAATTCCTTTTTATGATTTTATTTGCTTTTGAAAATGTTGCCGTAAGAGCAATGAAACATGTCAAGCTATAATCTTTTTATGTTATTTTAATTTATCACTTAAAGCATTTAAATTAAATTGATATTTTAAAGTGATGTTTATATTATATGTAACGTATAATTATATATTCATTATAAAGGTAAGATGAATTTTTCTTAAATTATTCAATTAAATTTATCTCATAAAGGTGCCGTACTAATTTACATAAAAATCGTAAAATAAAATAAACAAAAAATCGAATTTTTATTTCCGGTTTAGCCACACTTAATAACCAAAAACATCTAAATAATGCATACATACATTAATCAAAAAGATTGTGATTACCAGTAATATCAGCAATATCGTGAATTTTTCCCAAAATAAATGTATTCTTCCTTCATGAAAAAGCATGAATTCAGCAATACGAATGGAGATTGCAGTTTAAAACAGATGTAGAATTGATATAACAATAAAAAAGTCAAATTTTGTCCCAATATCTGAACTAGGAATTTATATTGTTTACATCTGTAAATTATGTGTGAATTATAGAGAGTTGCAGATTGTAGGATTGCGAATTTAGGCGAGTCTACCGTATTTACTCATTTTTCAAAATCACACCAAACAACTATTCCTTTGTGAAATAACAATGAAAATAGGCGATCTTGAAATTATGGAACTGAACAGATTACTTATGCTATGAGCAATGACATAACAATTAAATTAGAATAATTTTTTTAAATTATAATCCTGATGAGAAAAGCAAAATTTTAAAATACTTTTACCAACCTTTACTTATATTTCAAATGTCATCAGATAGTTATTAACTTTTGAATTAACATCCTGTGTAACAAACACACTTATACACATTTTTCCCCCATATTATGGGTAAGTGAAGGTCATTCCCTTTACAAAACTACTATTTTCAGCTTAAATATTTAAAAGAAAATCAGTTTTACCATCAAACAACTTTATTGTGAGAAATTAGGTTAAACAAAAGCTTTTTTTCACTTAAATACTATCAATCATGATAAAATCTAACAAGCTTATAAGTGTAAAGAAACAGAGACATGTAATATTTTCCAGATAATATAAAGAATGACAAAAAATAAAAATGTGTTCGCCATGGCACTTGGTATAGCTCATGATGAACTGATTTACTGGTTTAATAGGCAAATTTTTGTGTACTTTTTGTGCACAGTAAAGAATAAAAAAATATTTCTTAATTTCTGGAATATGCTACGGTTAGTTAACTGCAAATAATAAATTTCAGGAGCAAAATGTAGTACTTAGATAGTTTTTTAGAGTTTTATGTTTGTTAATCTCACATAAAAGATTTCTCGCCACTATGAATTAACAGATGTTTGCTTAAAGCATACTTCTTAGAGAATTTCTCGTTGCATATCTCACACTCAAAAGGTTTCTCACCAGTATGAATTAAAAGATGTGCTCTTAAAGAACTGTTTCGAGAGAATTTCTTGTTGCATATCTCACATTCAAAAGATTTCTTACCAGTGTGAATTAAGAGATGCCTTGTTAAATCACTCTTTTTAGAAAATTTCTTGCTGCATATCTCACACACAAATGGTTTCTCACCAGTATGAATAAACAGATGGCTGCTTAAATGGCCCTTTTGAGAGAATTTCTTGTTGCATACCGCACACTCAAAAGGTTTCTCACCACTATGAGTTAATAGATGGCTGTTTAAAGGGCCCTTTTGAAAGAATTTCTTGTTGCATATGTCACACACAAATGGTTTCTCACCACTATGAGTTAACAGATGGCTGCTTAAACTGTTCTTTTGAGAGAATTTCTTGTTGCATACCTCACATTCAAAAGGTTTCTCACCACTATGAGTTAACAAATGTCTGCTTAAAGGGCTTTTTAGAGAGAATTTCTTGTTGCATATATCACACGCAAACGGTTTCTCACCACTATGAGTTAACTGATGGCTGCTTAAATTCCTCTTTTGAGAGAATTTCTTGTTGCATACTTCACACACAAACGGTTTCTCACCGGTATGAGTTAACAGATGGCTTCTTAAATGGCCCTTTCGAGAAAATTTCTTGTTGCATATGTCACACACAAACGGTTTTTCACCAGTATGAGTTAACAGATGTCTACTTAAATTACCTTCTTGATAGAATTTCTTGTTGCATATCTCACATGCAAAAGATTTCTTACTTGTATGAATTAAGCGATGCCTGATTAAATTACTCTTATGAGAGAATTTCTTGTTGCATATCTGACATGCAAAATATTTCTTACCAGTATGAATTAAGAGATGGCTGCTTAAATCACCCTTTTCAGAGAATTTCTTGTTGCATATGTCACACACAATCGGTTTCTCACCAGTATGAATTAAGAGATGCCTGATTAAATTGCTCTTATGAGAGAATTCTTTGTTGCATACCTCACACAAAAAAGGCTGTTTTGGAAGCAATTCTTCTTCCATAACTCACAAATAAAAGGTTTTCCTGGCAGTGAGTTAGAAACTGTTTTTTCAAAAAGCTCTGTTAAAAAATATTTTGCTGCATTTATTTCACACACTGAAGATATTTTGAGTGATGTTATTGGGTTTATTCAACTGCAATAGAATAAAATAAATTAATTTAAGTTTTTACGTTTTATTAAAAACAAACAAAATACATAAACGTATCATGAAAATTTAAGATCAATATAGAAAATAAATTGTAATAAAATTTCTACCATAGTACTGAAATCTACAGTTGACTCCAAATTATCTGAAGATAGGGGTATCAAAGATGGGTCAAATGTACTTAAAGATTAAATTATAAATAAATAATATAATATTATAATATATTATAATATTTAAAGATTAAATTATAAATAAATAATATTATATTATAATATATTATAATATTTAAAGATTAAATTATAAATAAAATAAATATCAACAATTTCCAAATAAATAACTTATTATAAATAAAACAAAGTAAATTCAAGGAGTAAATTCTATAGTTTAATATCATCTAAGAGAACGATGATACATTTCACAAATAACAGAGAGAAAATGAGTTATTTTTGTGGTGATGGAATTTTAGTATGCAAATGTGTTTAGTAAGAAATTCTCTATATTTCAAAAAAATTTTCATCTAATTTTAATACTTATTACTAAAACAATCTGTATCATTTAATATAATTCATACTGAAATTAAATAATGTAACCAATAGCATAGCCAAGTAGACGCCATGGGCTCCCCCACCTCAAACGAATATCTCTGTTTTGGAATCATGAATTCAACAACATTCAAAATTACTAATACGGAATCACAAAGAATGCATGAAAAATCCCATTTTAGACAGATTTTGTCTTAAAAAGATATAATTGAAAGTTATATCGTTTGCCATGGCTAAAAACTTTTCTGTTTAGGCAAATTTCCAACATAAACATGTTCTTTTTAACTGTATCCTCTAAAACTATTATAATATATTCACTCTGTAGTGGACCTATGGAGAGTATAAATATATTACAACTAAATCTGTGAAGGTGACCTATCTGAAAGGTAAAGAAAATTAGCAATAAACAAAAACAAAACTATATATTTATAGTTCTAAAATCTTGAAACCTATCAAACTTTGCCATTGTGTTTCCTTGTTGGCATGTTTTTGGTGAGCAGAGAATCATTCCGTAAATGAAAAAATTAAACGGTCCCGAAGATTAAGTATATATATATATGTTACAGGCCAAACCCGATTTTAGGCCAAACTAGATTAGCCTAGACCAAACTAGTCTAGCCTAACGCCCATCGGATAAACTAGTTTTTCCTAGGCCAAACTAGTCTATCCTAACGCCCATCGGATAAAATAGTTTTTCCTAGGCCAAACTAGTCTATCCGATAGTCCATCGGATAAACTAGTTTTTCCTAGGCCAAACTAGTCTATCCCAACGCCCATCGGATAAACTAGATTTTCCTAGGCCAAACTAGTTTGGCCGAACGGTCATTAGGATGAACTAGTTTACTTGAACTATTCATTGGTTTGAACTAGTTTATCCTAGGCCGAACTAGATTGTCCTAGGCCAGTTCAATTTGGCGTGATATTTTTTAATCTAAAGACCGCCACGGCGCCAACTTTGTAGTTTTGATCTATTTTATCCTAGCCGATGCAGTTTGACGCGATTTTAGCTCACAGACTATCAAAGCCTGAGAGCTAATATGCTCGCAGATTCTATGTGTGTGTATTAACCATTTACGTACGTATGGCCGTATGTACGTACGTATGTGTGTATGTAATGCGATAACTCCTGATAGAAATATCCAATTTGCTTCAAATTTTGGACATAAATTTATCCTGATAATAAACTTTCCTGATTAGTTTCAGGGGTTCATTGAATAAGAATAAGGGGACGAGAACAAAAGGCTAATACGCACACTCCCCTCCTTAATCTAGTTAAGTCAGTTTTCCATGCAAAATTATCAGATTTTATTAAAATTATAGGTATAATATCATTTTGATAAGGTACATCAGTTGTGGGTGTTCATTGTTTACGTATAAAGAAAGGAGGAATGGGAGGTAACACTCTTAATTTATGTAAATAGGTTTTTCACAGAGTATTTACCGATTTGTTTCAAATTTTGGATGTAGGTTCTTTCTGATAAGGAGTTTACCTGATTAATTTGAGGGGTTCTGAGTTTAAATATAAACGTAGAACGGATTTTTTTTTAACCTTATAGAAACTTTCGGTTTTATGAAAAGATTTTTAATCCGTAACAGATATTGGTTTTTGCACACATCACTTCAGGCGAAATTGTTCATATTAAGAAACTAAATATCCTAATCATTTTAAAAATAAGAATAAGCTTAAATAAAGCATGACACTTGAAATTTGGGATGGGGGGGGAGTAGAGTAAGAGGACGATTTTTTTTTAAAGCTCAGCCCTTTTTAAGGTTTTAGCTACTAATTAAATATTACCATTATTTGAAACTTTTAGAAACATAATAAAACATGATGTTAAATATTTAAGAAAAAAGATGGCGCGTCAAATACCACTATTTTCTATTAGTAATTTTTGTAAAAATGTTAAATTCTTGTTGGAACTGTTTGAAACTTTGTGATAGTTTATAACACATGATAAAAATTGTAAAAAAAGTCCCCTAACAAAAGGGAAAGAGGGGGGGGGGGCGAAGAAAATCAGGAAATATAACGGAAGTTCTAGGTTGATCTAGTTGAAACTTTAAGGTAGTTTATGACACATGATATAAATTTATAAAAATATGTTCCGCGTTTAATGCCACTATTGACGAATAGTGATTTTTGCAAAAATCTTAAATTCTTGTTTTGCAGCACCGCGACATCGAGTAACATATCTACTGATAGATTGTTTAGCGGAGTTTCCTTCATATACAGTTTTGTTGGCAATAGGGTGCGCTCCCTGGTGATGGGATGTGGAACTAATATAACGCGAGCACCCTGGTGTTGGATTTTGGAACTAATACAACGCGATCGAGTTCAAACAAGCTGGCTTCGCCTGCTATTAGGCTCCTTCTTTTATATAAAATCTCAAAACGTTCCTCAAATAGTATGTTAAGCGAACGAACCTCGAAGAGAAAGAAACATGATGATAGATATTTAAGAAAAAAAATGCCGCATCGAAATATCACTATATTCTAGTAGCAATTTTTGTAAAAATGTTAAATTCTTGCCAGAACTTTTTGAAAAATCTGTAGCAACGTCTTTCAAATTCTAGCTCAATCTGAAATTTGATGAAATTCTGTGTATTAGTACTATTTGAGATAGAATTACCGCAGAAATCATAAAAAAAACTGCATGGAAGCGCTATCTATTGCGCGATTTACTCTAAAACCAAAAGAATATTAATTTATATCAGGGACTAACTGAATTTGAAGTTTGATGAAAATCCGTGCATTTGTTCTTGAGATAGAACTATTGCGATAATTATAAATAATGCCACATAGCAGCGCCACCTGTTGCACGATTTACTCCAAAAACTAAAAAGTACTTTTGTAATTTTTATATCAAGGACTAACATAATCTGGAGTTTGATGAAAATCATTGCATTAGATCCTGAGATAGAGCTATTTCAATAATCACGAATAATACCGTATAGCAGCGCCACCTTTCGAGAGATTTACTCCAAAAACTACAGAATACTAATTTTTATCAGAAACTTACTAAATCTAAAGTTTGGTGAAAATTCGTGCATTATTTCTTGCGACAGAGCTATTTCAGGAATCGGGAAAATTGAGCACAACAGTGCCACTTGTTGAGCAATTAATATACAAACGTAAACAGAATTAGTTCATATCACGGAATTTCTGAATCCGGATGTTTGATGAAAATCCGTAAATAAGTTATTGAAATAATGTTGATGCATATCGGTAAAAATGCAGTTTAGAAGCGCCATCTGTTGAACGATTTACATGAAAATGTGATCAGAATCAATTTATATCAGGGACTATCTGAATATAAATTTTTATTAAATTCCGTTCATTAGTTCTTGAGATACAGCTATTGTAAAAATTGTTAAAAATGCAGCATAGCATAGCCATGTTGAGTGATTTACTTCAAAATAGAAACAACACCAACTCATCTCATGGACGAACTGTATCTGATGTTTGATGGGAATTTGTGTATCAGTTATTAAGATAAAGCTAATGCGTAAATAATAAAAAATGCAAAACAGCAGCTCCACCTGATGAGCTATTTACACCAAAAACTTATCAGCATCAATTTAGATCAGAGAGTACCTGAATATAAATTTTTATTAAATTCCGTGCATTACTTCTTCAGCCGCGTCCCTACAGCTTGCGACAGCGTATAGCAGGTGTGCTGCACACGTACTGCCGAATGCCCTCTTCCTTTTCGAACGAACTTCGAAGCGAACGAAATTCAAATCGTAGAAAGCGTGCTGAGTACGCACCGCCGAATGTAATCCTCCTTTTCGAAAGAGCCTCGAAGCGAACGAATTTCCAACCATATCCCCGCTGCTCACGCCAATCAGATAGCGGGCGAAGCCAGCAAGTTTTAACTAGGCCACGTTATATTAGTTCCTCATTCCAACACCAAGGAGCGCGCTCTATTATTAACAAAACTGCATCTGAATGAAACTCCGTTAAACAATCTATTAGTAGATATGTTACGTGAGGTCGCGGTGCTTTAAAAGCTAGAATTTTCGTTTATATTTCCTGATTTTATTTGCAACCACACCCTCTTTCACGCCTAAATGTGACTTTTTTTATATAAATTTATATCAAATGCAATAAACTGTCACAAAGTTTCAAAATGTTCCAGCAAGAATATAACATTTTTTACAAACATTACTATTAGGAAATAGTGGTATTTCGATGCGGAATCTTTTTTCTTAAATATTTATCATCATGCTTTTTTCTCTTCGAGGTTCATTCGCTTAACATACGTCCGTTTTGAGATTTTATATAAAAGAAGGAGCCCAGTAGCAGGCGAAGCCAGCTTGTTTGAACTAGATCGCGTTGTATTAGTTCCAAATTCCAACACCAGGGTGCTCGCGTTATATTAGTTCCACATTCCATCACTAGGGAGCGTACCCTATTGCCAACAAAACTGTATACGCCCGTTTCGAGATTTTATATAAAACAAGGGGCCCGATAGCGGGCGAAGCCGGCTGATTTGAACTAAATCGCTTTCAAATTCCAACACTTGGGTGCTTGTGTTATATTAATTCCACATTAGTCGGTTATATTAGTCGCGATATATTAGTCCTACATAAGTACGTACGTACATAAGTATGTACATACGTACGTTCATATATACATACGTACATGGTTACATACATACACACAGAATCTACGAGCACATTAGCTCTCAGGCTTTGATAGTATATGAGCTAAAAGCGAGTCAAATTGCATCGGCCTAGGATAAATTAGATCAAAACTAGAAAGTTGGCGCCGTGGCGATCTTTAGATTCAATAAAATCACGCCAAATTGAATTG
The DNA here is from genome assembly GCA_964019185.1 of Maratus speculifer. NCBI lineage: Eukaryota > Metazoa > Arthropoda > Arachnida > Araneae > Salticidae > Maratus > Maratus speculifer. The sequence continues at coordinate 1,247,802 of CAXHSM010000013.1, read as the reverse complement.
GCCTAGTACAATCTAGTTCGGCATAGGATAAACTAGTTCAAACCAATGAATAGCAGGCTAAACTAGTTCATCCTAATGACCGTTTGGCTTAGGAAAATCTAGTTTATCCGATAGGCGTTCGGATAGACTAGTTTGGCCTAGGAAAAATTAGTTTATCCTATGAGCATTAGGATAGACTAGTTTGGCCTAAGAAAACTAGTCTATCCGATGGGCATTAGGATAGACTAGTTTGGACTAGGCCAATCTAGTTTGGCCTGTAACATATATATACCTGCTAAGATGGAAGTGAATTTTGATGGGATAAACTGTTGCTGACAGTTAAGGGAAAAAACCAGTTTATACAAATGCATTGACGGCACACTGATTGATTTTCGAGACTCTCATCTTTGTTTATTTTATAATTTTATATCAAACAATATTATAACGTAATGTGCTACCTGGAATTAATAAAAGTAACTCTATTTTTGAACTGGTTATTGGTGAACTTTTATTTCCACTTTTAAAATATCTAATGAAATTTGAATATGATTTATCTTCTGTTCTAAAACATGCCGATGATGTCTCTTCAGCTCTAAAAGAGTTTTCGTCAATCATTGAGCAAGAAATAAAAAACTGGTGCTTAAAAGTTTCTAGACCAGTTAAAAGTGCAAAATTCCTTGCTACAGCAAAATTTGATACATTTTTTTTAATCCTACAGGTTCCTAGTCAAGTTGACTATTCGATGTCGAGAGATAATAAATCTCTTGATAATACTGAGGAATATTTCCAAATAGTCGTTGAGTCAGAAGCCAAAATTAGGGGTTTTGGTTTCATCTCTGGGGACTTGATAATATGTACCTTTTTGGATTCCCAATGATCCAGTGAGTTCATTTTATTATTATAATATGAAATTTGTGGTAGCTTATAGACGCCATAATGAAAAGATGAGCGCCATTTATCGTACATAGATAAAAATGATATTTTCTTTGCCATTGTTGCATAATTAAATTTGAATGAAAAATGGAAAAAACAATTATTGTTGAACATATAACATTATATAAATTACATGTGTGTTAATACTGTATTTCAATATGATTATTAGAATTTTTAATCGAATAAATAGTTCAAAAAGACATTTGCGATGAAAGAAAACCGAAATCTAGTTTTGTATTTTAATGTAGGGATGCACAACCTGTGGCCCGCGATGGGTTAACGTGTGGCCCGCGAACTTCGTCAATTTACAGCTAGAAAAAATTGCAATTTTTGTGGAAAAGACGTAGATAAAAATCGTAAATTTCGTCAATTTACTGCGAGAAAATACAAAATTTCGTTAGTCGCTTAAGAATTGCAAATTTCGTAGATCAGGCACGGAAAAATCGCGAATTGAAAATCGCACTTTTCGTTCATCAGGTATGAAAAAATCTCGAATTTTGCCCATGAGGGTCAGAAAAAAATAGAAAATTTAACCGATCGGACACGGAAAATACGCGAGTTTTGTCGATCAGGCACGGAAAAATTGCAAATTTTGTCGGTCAGACGCGGAAAATTCTCACATTTCACTAATCAGCCAAGAAAAAAATCGTCAGATTTGTTCATGATGCACGAAAAAACTGCAAATTAAACTAATCGGCTGCGGGAAAGTTCGCATGTTTTCTCGGTTTCCCGCGTGAAAAAAATGCGAATTTCGTTGATCGACACGAAGAAATCGCGAATTTTTCGAGGATGCACGGAAAAATTTAAAATTTCGTTGATCGGCTGCGAAACAATCAGGTGTTTTCTAAGTTTCTCAAGAGAAAAAAATCGCGAATTTCATCTTGCTGCGTAAAAAAATGCAGCTTTCGTTAAAATGAACTAAGAACACGAATTACGTTCATTGGTCGCAGTAAAATGCAGATTTCGTCAGTTAAAGGCGAAAAAGTGCGAATTTCGTCGATCAGACACGGAAAGGTCGCGCGTTTTATTGATCGGGTTCCAAAAAGGGCAAATTTTGTCAGTCGGACGCAGGAATTTTGTCGATCTCACGCGGAAAATTGCAAATTTTGTCAATCAGGCTCGAATAAAATTGCGAATTTCATCTATACGTTGCGGAAAAGTCCGGAATTTTGTTGATCAGTCGAAGAAAAATCATGAATTTCGTCGATCGGCGTTGCAAAAATCGAAAATTTCATCGATCAGTTTCGTAAAAATCGCAAATTTCGTCAATCGGCTTCGTAAAAATCGTGAATTTGGCCGATCGGCTTCGTAAAAATCGATAATTTTGTCGATCAGCTGCAGAAAAGTTGCGAATTTCGCCGATCAGCTTAGTAAAAATCGCAAATTTCGTCGATCGGCTTTGTAAAAATCGCAAATTTCATCGATCATCTTTGTAAAAATTGCGAATTTCGCCGATTAGCTTTGTAAAAATCGCAAATTTCATCGATCATCTTTGTAAAAATCGCAGATTTCGTCGATCAGCTTAGTAAAAATCGCAAATTTCGTCGATGGGCTTTGTAAAAAATCATGTTTTTGTCTATCAGACTAGTAAAATTTGCAAATTTTGACGATCGGTTTCGTAAAAATTGTGATTTTTCTTCATCGGTTTTGTAAGAATCGCAAATTTTGTTGATCAGGCACAGAAAGATCGAATTTTCTGAATCACTCTCGTAAAAATTGCGGATTTTGTTGGTCACTTTCATAAAAATCCCTAATTTGGTCGACTTGCATGGAAAGGTGCAAATTTTGTTGATCGGAAAAAGTCAGGAAATTCAGTGGTGAGACACGGAAAAATCTTATTGATCGGCTCCTTCCCTCTCGTTCGTTCATAAAGATCACATTTTTTTCGTCACCAGCCGCTTATCTTTGTTTTTTAGCACTTTTAATAAAAAAGAAAATTTACTCTCGTGAATAAAGTCAAGGAATAATATTACATTCTTGAGAATAATCCTTACTATCTGTTATATACACAAACGTAAAAACTGCTGATATATCCTTACCAATTGAAGTGGATATTTTGACTGGTTAAGCGAAACTTAAAGGGGTATTTTCCCACTTCCCTCTGAAAACATATTTTTATTCGTTTATAGGCCACAGATCACCTTCAAAATCGAATTATCTCCATGTTATTGATGTGGCCCTTGACTGCCCAGACATGTTTGTAAGTGGCCCTTCTTTTGAAAAGGTTGTGCACCCCTATTTTAATGCATATTATTTTCATGTGGATTCAAGAAGAAAGTGGTAGTGATAAAACTGTTGTACTTAGTCTGTTGAGTATTACCCCTTCAGGACCACGGGTGAATATAATATGCACCTTTCAAATATGCATCCATTTCTTGTTTTATATCATTGAGAAAAAAGTAAAATTTTCCTTATTTAATTAAGATATTCTCTTGTTTGTTAAATTAGATTTAATTGTTTGACACAAAAGGGTATAATCCGAATAAAATCCCTCTAAAAAAAGCCGATCTCTATTATTAGTCTTCTGCACTGTTATCATCATTGGTTGACATTCCTGTATCCAAATAACTTCCATTGTCATAGAACAACTCTATATTCTGTATATGTTTCAACATCTGAGGTTATCAATAATATACAAATTAAATGTGACACATGTTCTTGAACAAGAATATGACACCACTTTCAAAGGAGTTTTGAAAGAAAGAGAATTGCTATTCCAAGGGACCTCTAGATAGGCCTTTCCCTCACTATCTATTCCAAAAATCCAAACTTATTTATCTGGGGATGGAAGATCAGGATCAGCTTGTAGGCTCATCTTCCAAACAAAATCTTGGTACTTTGCCCGCATTATCTATAAGTAGAGTATTTCAGTACACGGCAAAAAGAAATGTGACTCCACAGACTTCTTTTTCACAGAAATAAATACAGAGAATCTAGTACAATTGCTTTATGTCTGAGTATTTGTTCTTTCTAGATGGCAAACTTATGATTCAAGCTTTTCTTTGTTCCTCTGCTATATGAGCTACAATATCAAGCGCCTTAAGCGCATCTTGAAATTTTGTGTTCTGGTTCATCATTTTTGCCTTGCCTAAGCACTTACTACGTCGCACCCGACATAGTGAATGCAATTCAAGTAATCAATTTACTAACCTCTTTACTTTTGAAGTCACTCAAGATAAACGAATGTAGTACTTTACTTTACCCTGTCATCGGATCCAAATTTTACAAATATTAATCCTTCCTAGTTTTTCAAATCGTTTTCTATAAAAAACATTGCGACAGCTGACACAAGAGGTAATCATAATAATTCTAAATTCAGATGCTAGAGACGTTAGACGTATGCGCGAAATAGAAGTCGCGTATCACCTTTCCTGGAAGGAAGTCAAATTAGTGGAATCTTCAACTAGTTATTTTGTGCTGTTCAAGAACGGCAAAACAGGAAACAAAGAAACCCAGAAGAATTATGACTGTTTTAGACAATTCTAACTAGACTATTAATTTCAACATAAACTATGTTTGTTGTGCATGCTTGACACATAACTAGTTTCTTTAGCTAAAATAGAATGTCTTTTTCTTAAATATTAATCAGATAATAATTAACAATAAAACAGAAATTTCTTTAAAACAAGCTAAATTTATAAACAAACTAAAAATAAGTTAAATAGTTTTTAATAAAAATTCTGATGGAAACTATTTCAAAAAGGCCTGAGTAACATTATCGGTAGTTCTAGGTTTAAACTTAACCTGTTAATAATTTTAATGTAAGCAAATATTTATATTGTACGAAAATTGGCTAAAATGCATTTAACTTTTCAGTATGGGCTCACTTTTTTAGATCATAGTGTAAAGTCTTTGGTACATCATAATGTAACTTCATTGTGTTACTAGCTACAATTATAGAGAGAAATTTAACTTTATTTTATGCGTGCAGCGTTTTTAAATTGAGAAATTAAACAGATATACTTAAATTTTTAAAGTTACTCAAAATAAATCTATAACCCATTCATACACAGTCAATCTTGTCAAGAAGTGATTGAAAGGAGATGGAATTTAAAACACCATTTTAGACTTCCGTTATAAGAAGTGTAATCAATTATATTTTTAAGATATTCTGTCTAAATAAGATTATTTGTACGTTTCGTAAGTATTCTGATACTCTTCCATTTGAGAGAGGATTGCGTTATAAAAAGAATCTGCTTTTATAGATTTCACTGTATGTATAAGTACCTGTTATTATTTTTTTTTATGATGGAACCGCAAATATGTGATGAAAAATCCCTTTCAGACAAGTTTTCAGCAAATTTAATTGTATGACAATCCATATCAGGACCATGTAATGCTTCTGTTTAACCCCTTCCCGACGGGAGCCTTTAAGAAATTTTTAATGTTTTATCGCCGATTTTTAAAAATAGAAATTTTTGCTTTTCAAATCGAGGAAATGCACTGATTAAATAAAGCAAATTTTATTGTAAAATTTTACTGGTGGGGATAAACAATGATTCTTAAGCCTTTTTGCGGCACATATACGTGTCGCTCGTCCCCAAGAGGTTGAGGCAGGTTTCGGTTAAAGATAATTACCTTTTTGACAGGTTTTACTATAAGGGAGATTGGGTACACAGCAAACCACCTTTGCAGATTACATTTTTTTTCTTTTAAGTTACATCTGCCTAAAAATATCCTTGAACATTCATTAAGCAATTTTACATGCCACTGAATTTTTTCAGGACATAGTTTCAAATACCTTTAAAAAATTTATTTCTATACCATCATAAAGAGTATAGTATGCCCCAGAAGCAGAGTACACTGGTTCACCCACCAGGATATATAGTCCTCTATTATGCATTATTTCACTTCAATATACATTTATTTTTTATTAGTTTGAGTCCTGTTTATTTCCCTTATATCTTTAAAAAAAATCAATTTTTCAAGTAAAATTTTCAAACAAAAAAAATGAAAATAAGGTTAAATTATTAAATAAAATAAAGTAAACTTCACGAAAACTTGAACATAAAACTCCAAAATACTTATGAGCCTGAAATTTTCCTGAAATAATTTTGGATCTCGGAGTGATTTTATGATAACAACGATACGAACAACAGATTAGTAACTATAAAGTTTTGATTCCAAAATTGTTTTATGTCACTTCTAAAACAATTAAGGAAATTTTAGAAAATGCTAGAAATTTTTTTAGAAATAACCGGTTACGGTTGATAAAATACTTGCATTGTTTTAAAAGCCTTAAACGCAAACGAAAATATTTCTTACTATGATACACAGGAATTTTCTTTGTTTAGGGGAAAATGGAAATGCTTGAGCCATTTTTTAAATTTTAATTTTTTTTTTAATTTTTATAATTTCTTAGAACAAAATAAAATATGGAAGATGAAAATTTGATATTTTTTCTTCAATTGAAAACAACTTTTAATTAATTTTGAACTATTTTTCTATGTCTAATAAATTTTTACTTTTTCTTTTACATCGTGGCTCAAGTATCCCCTCCATGGGGATACTTGAGCCAGATGTCACATTCGCACCAGTATTTTGCAAAGAAAAAAAAACGATTTACAATAACGCAAAAAAAATGCATTAAACCTTTTTCAAATAATTTTTTTTCGAATTTTCTGGTGTCGTTGTGACATTTCAGAATTAAAATTATGTGGTAGAAAATTCTACCAGCAGAGCTTAAAGGGTTAATCACCATACTTTCAAAATGGTTCCAAGGTATGTGATTTCTTTTTTACATGTTCAGAACTATAAATAGGTAACCATGTTGCCAGTTTTAGAAAGAAAAATTGACCAACTGTAGAGATAATACGGGTGGCTCAAGTATCCCCACCCTCCCCTACTTTATTTTACAGTTAAATATGTAATTAGTACTTTAAAACAGCATTTATTTGTAGAGAATAAACAATTATTAAATATTTTGAAAATTCTGCATTACAGAAACAGAGTAGATTGTGGTTCGCAGTACACCAGCAGTCGATGGTCCACTATGCTCTATACATTCTCATAAAATTATTCTTTAAAGTAGGGGTGCACAACCTGTGGCCCGCGGGCCAAACTGATACCACTAATTTTATGCAGAATAATTTTCCATATAATAATGACAGAAACTTTGCTATGTATTAAGACAAACGTCACTTTTCAAATATTCTGGTGGCAAACGATTTTCTGGCAAAAAGGTTGTGCATCACTACTTTAAAGCATTCTTTTTAGCACAGTAATTTTAAATTTAAATAAAAACAAGGATCTTACCTTTATAAAAAAAATCTGTTTTTACTTATTTATCTGTAACATTTAATTAATAATAAAGAAAAGCATGATGTTAAAAAATTTTATTTTTAGAAGGTCAATACAACCAATCAGGATAAAATGAATGATTTTGAGTTAACGATGTGTTTAAAAACTATAAATAATCAACTTATTGCTGCATCAATTAGACTAAGAGAAAAGTTAAAAAATTTAGAAGTAAATAAAATGTAAGGGATGGTCATTTGTGTACTTAGATGCTCTGAAACCCACTCTCATGTAGCATAAAAAGCATATTTAAGTAAATGAGGCAAAAAATTAATCTGCCTGTAATGGACCATATCTACCATGACAATAGCTGTCATAAATGGAAATATAATTCATAGTCCCGTCTAAAAGAATTCCGTATAATTAGACATATTAACACAAAAACCTGTTTAAAACAAAAATTTTCACAATCATTTGTGATTTCATATTGACAGGTTTTTATTTTAAATATATAAATAACATGAATGAAAATTTTGGATTCCTTTCAAATAGAAATCCTAGTTACATTACTGAAAATAACAATATTTTAACCATTTATTTGCTCTTTTTAGAAAACAATTCTACTTAATAGAATTATTATATTATATTAATGTCTGTATGTTATTTATAATTTTAAATGTACCTCACTTTCAAGCATTAGTTTTCTCAATACAAAAACTACAAGCACAAAAAAATTCCTTATCTATACTCTTTATTTTAAAACAGAATGGGATTTATTTTTATTTTATAAAACTACTATTTCATTAAAAAACTTTACCCCTAGATATTCATCTAAAATATATACAGTTTTTCTTTTTTATGAAAGGCATGCACGATTAGTACCAATTTAATATAGAGTCACTACTATCCTCAAAGTTCAACATTTAAAAATCAATTAAAAATCCCTTTTAAACTGGTTTTTCTCAATTACCATAAAAATAGTTCTTGACCATATAATTGATCACAAAAGTTTAAGTTTATTGTTTATCCTGTGCCAACTTCGCTCTATAGTTCACATTTTCAAATTCAAAATAGTTTTCTTTTTTTTTATAAACAAGGCATGCACATTTAGTTCCAATTGAGGACAGCAGTGACTTCAGCAGTGCAACTTTGAGGACAGCAGTGACTGTATATTAATTGGAACTAATTGTGCATGTCTTGTTTATAAAAAAAAGGAAAACTGTTTTGAATTTGAGAATTGTGAACTATAGAGCGAAGTTGGCACAGGATAGACAATAAACTTAAACTTTTGTGATTGATTATATATTAGTCAAGGACTATTTTCATGGTAATTGAGAAAAACTAGTTTAAAAAGGATTTTTAAACTAGTTTTTTTAAATGTTGAACTTTCAGGATAGTAATGAGTATAAGTATGAGGATATTAAATTGGAACTAATCGTACATGCCTTTTATAAAAAAAGAAAAATTGCATATTTTTTTAGATGAATATCTAGGGATAAAGTTTTTTTAAAAAGAGTTGTTTTATAAAATATAAATAAATCCCGTTCTGTTTAAAAATAAAAAGTATAAATAAGGAATTTTTTTGTGTTTGTAGTTTTTGTATCGAGAAAACTAATGCCTGAAAGTGAGGTACATTTAAAATCATTTATTTGCATGTTTAAAGTTTCTATTGACAATTTATGTATAAAAATATGCATTTTTATTAGCGATACAAATATAAGTTGTTTAATATATATTTTGTCTTTCATAATAATGGGGGGTGGGGAAGGAAAGAGGTTAAAACGAAATAAAAAGAAAATGACATCACAGAAAGATCTTATTCTTCCTTTATAAACTGTTTTATTTAAAAAAAAAATTACAAGGGAGTTATTTTACCATCTGAATAAATTGTAAAAACTGGATATTAAACTTATAAATCTTATTGCATAGAATATTTCCATTTGAAGATTTTTTTTTATTATTAATAAAAAATTATATCATAATTTTGTAGTAAAAGTAATAAAAACACAGTTCAATGCATGTGAATACATATATGCACACTTTTACTCACATTAAATCAAATTTAGTATTAATTGCATTTATGCTGTCTTTTTTAAATATAAATGTATAATATATTTAGAAATATAAAATATTGGATACATTTTTCATTTTAATAAAACATTATACAAAAACATAGCTACCATGTAACTATTTTATCTTTTAATATACAACATACTTAAATGTCTTAATTATTTATTCTTATAAGTTTTAGTTTGCATGAGACTAAACTGCTATAACTATTAGAGGAGTGTAACTATGGAAGAATTCCTCATCCTGTTCTGCTTATTTTGGCGATAAATGTTTCTATGTGGTTGCTGTATTCTTTAGTATTTGAAGTTGTTTTTTTATTACTAGATGCTACTAATAGATAAATAATAACTTTGCATACATATTTTCGTAATTATATATATTTTTTCAAATTTATAATTTTCTAGCTTTTTTTCAGAGATATCTTTTTGTAGATGTAATATTATATATACATCTATAGTTTTGTGTTTTATTTCACATGCATAATAAATATATAAAATATGAAAAAATAAAAATATGTATAAGCATATAGTACATTTATTTATATTTGTGAATTTAACAAGCATTTATATGCTAAGTTATACCAACAAAAGCAGAATAAGTATATAACTAGAGTTATAAATAGAAAACCAATCAGATGAAGTCTTTTGTTGTTAGCTGTAATTAAAGAGTAAAAATGAAACCATTAAAAGATTATTTCTGTATGTGTCTGTCACAGACATTTTACTCATAAACTAGGGAAAGTTCAAACAAGGCAGAAGTAATAAAAGCTATTGAGCAGCCTATTTATACAACAGAATCAGGTAAACCATACAACCATTTTTTTTTTTTTTTTTTTTTTAGCGAAGGCTTAAAAACCTGACTATTACATTCTAATGAAACTATTCTAATTCCATTCTAATGAAACTATTCGACTATTCTAATGAAACTTTTGATGCATTTTGTATACATTGGATTTCTATAGATCAAACATAACCTTCAATTTCGTTAAATTGTTTTTTCACAGTGATACATTTAAAAGAGCATGTTTTGATACTCCCACTTCACACCATGATAATTGAAATTGGGGTAGTCACATGTAGCTAACATGTGTATATTTATATGCTGTTTTAGAAATAAGTATATGCTGAAATAAATGTACCTTAATTATATTTAAAAATACAGTTGTGGAAGAAAAAGTAAACATCCCCTACTTACTCCTCAACAAACTGTCACAGAATAAAATTACTGGTACTAAAAGAGTGTAAATAAAGATTACTTTTAAATGATGTATATAACATTTTTAAGGAAGGGCATCTACATGTTGAAACAAATCCAAACTTCATTTTTTTTTCAATGGCAATATCCAACTTTATAAAGATATTTGAAATCCTCGATTCAAACTGGGGCTAGGCAACAAATTTCAAGTCATTTGAATAAAAAATAAAAAAAATTCAATGTTTCTGATGTTAAATTACAATATCATATTTTTATTAACATCTGAAATTATACTCCTAATGTACTAATTTTTTATATATCATTAATACTAAAGTACCAAAATATAAATACAATGAATTTGCATTTTTTATAAATTTATGATATGAGTTATGAAATTAATATTCGAAAAAATTATGAATTTCAACCTGCAATTTTTTGACGGATTAAGATTTATTAAGACCTACTGTATGGAAATTTTAAAATTTTATTACAAGTAGTTTTCCAATTATACTTAAAAATACCAAGATGATGGTTTTAAGGTGTCATCAATGATAGAAATGATTAGGTATGTTGAAACTTCTTATGTTATCTTGTAATCTAGCAGTTTTCAATGACTATTTCTGATAAAGTAGGGGGCTCTTTCAGTCAACAATTAAGTACTGAACTTCAGTTTGGATACAGCTCCTAAAATGTGCTCGCTATAAAATAATTAATTTCTCAGAAAGTTATCATTCAAATCGCACAAAATTTTGTTTTTTAGGCTAACAGAAAAATGTAAAGTTTTTTATGCAATCAGAATTAGGTACTGCTACAGAAAAAAAACAAAGTTAGGATTTGCCTTAATATGTAAATGCCCCCCTAAGCAAATTTTATATGTATCATTTAAAAAAAAAAAATTATTTTCAACTGTTCAATATCAGTAACTTTCCTCAATGATAATATGTTGAGGAGTTAGTAGGAGGTGTTTACTTAGTTTTCTATGACTACACAAATTCACAAAAAATGTTTTTTGCATATTACTTAAGTTAAAGAAATAATGTCCAGCTTTTTTAACAGTACTTTACATCCATTCATGAAACATACATTATTTCTTTAAAATTGACTTTTATCTTATCTGTTTTTATAATTACAATGCATTTTGGGTGTTCTGATTTTTTTTTCCTTGAGATTTTTTTTTCTTGTTCAGTTTCCTCTGCATTTTTATACTTGTTAGTATCACTTATAACATTTTTTTTCATTCTTCTCTTTCTAAACCAGTGTTGAATTCAAATACTTTTCTCTGGGAGAGATTTCTTTGGCTCGGGGAAGGGGGGGGGGGCTACAGAGTTCCGAGGGGAACAGAGTTCCGAAGAGAAATTACACTTTTATACACTGATAACACAAAATCTCAAAATTTCAGGGAGTGGAAGCACCCCCTGTATTCAACACTGTTCTAAACTACGTTTGAAAAATAAATTGTTTTGCAATGTTAAAATTACACTTCCTACTGTTATAAATATATTTTTTAATAAAATATATAGTATTAGAGATTTACAGTTAATACTGAAATAGAAAATGTGCCTATCATACATATATATATATATTTTCAAATGCTTCAAAAATTTTTCTTATTTGTAAAATATTTGTTTTAGAATATAAGAAAACTACATTCACAGCCATGAAATTTAAAATTTCACTAATTAAAAATGCTCTGTAAAACAATAACTGAAATCATAGTCTTTACCTATAGTGTGAAATGTACTTTAAAAGGGAAATATCTGTTTTAAATATTGTGCTAAATTGCTTAAAGATTTACTTTTTAACACCTTTAAAATCTAAATTCTTAAAATACTCCGCCTGATAGTTACTATTCGGCCTGTCAAATTTCTAAATGACTATGAATGTCAACAAAAATAAGTCGTGACAGATAAAATTTTGTGCCATACGTTCAACTCACAAGTCGTCGAAAATTTCAACAGAAGAATATCAACAACAACAGCAACAAAAGATAACATTCCATTAATTTATTTTAGTAATGATGATGAGTCAGATAATTGGTTTTAAAAAATAGCTATTATGATAATCAGAGTGCTCTTATTTTCTACATGTTTTCACCTCGTTATCACAAAAGTAAAGAGACGCCACAAAATGAGTGATTCAAAAGTAAAGAGACGCCACACAATGAATGATTCAAAAGAAATGAAGGAGTCGCAAGAAGTCATTCATGAAGAATGAATCAATCAATAAGTCATAGCAGCAGAAAGGTTGAACCATGGATGACGTCAATGGGTTGAACTAATTTGATAGGTGAGTCACTGGTGACGTGGCGTTACCGATTGATATGAACGATTGATACGTGGCGTTGGCGTCTCTCTATTTCTAAATGAAAACTTGGTAATCTGTTATATTATTGACAAGCATATGTTTGTGAATGATCGTTTGTTTTATATAGATTAGTGTTCTCTAAGTTGATTCATTCAAACTATCAAATTGGTTGACGTTTAAAAGAAGTTAACCAGTTTCGTGGTTGTTTGACGCCAGGCCTAATGTTTACCACTTCAGCAAACTTCGTTTGTTTATTATTTCTTAGCGAGTGAATGAACGTTATTTTTTACTCCCTAATAAAACATTTATTTTTAAAAAGAGAATTAGAAGCATTAGTCAAAATCCACGAATCTAACACTTAAATATGCGCTGGGATTTGAAATTCGACACAAATTGATGAGACAACAGCCTTGCGGCTAAAAGTTTTAAAGTCCCACCTTCCCCCTTTAAAACGTTCAGACACAAATTGATTTAGGATAACTAACATGAAGATTTATTAATAAAATTCAATTCTGTTAATGTCCAAATATTCTAAGCAGGTATAAAAAAATAATAGTTATACTGTCACTTCAACAGTTTAATTAATAAATAACAACTTAATTAGTAAGTAATTAACTACATAGCAGTTTCTCCATTTAATGAATGAAGCCTTGTTAATAACTCATGATGTAAATTCAACGACTCCTTCTTCCATTTGGCATCTTCTATTTAACCCGCGAGAACTCGTGCATGAAATTTTCTTTCTCCATCATACCCTTTTAAAGACTATTTTTAAGACTGTTTTTGATTTTAATAAAATTTCAATTACTTTACCTCTTTTTTGAATAAAAGTACTAAGCCAAACAAAAAATTTGATATTAAGTGACTGTAAAGTAAAAGAAAAGAATTGGGCACCGTGAGAGAAATTCTCATAGCGAGTTCTCCTGGGTTAACTTTATTCGTATTATCAGGAAACTTTTAAAATATCTGTTTATTTATTTCACGCTCTTTGCTTAAATAAGTTTTTCTACTATAGTTTATGTGATTACTCTTCCACTAAAAATTCTACAAAATGTGATTAGATCATACAGTTGCACAAAATTTTATCTGTCCCAATATTCTTTATGCTGATAATTAATCATTCAAAGCAGTTATAGCAGATAATTTCATTTATTTATTTATTTGTAATTATTCTAATTTAAATAAAAAAATAGAAAATTTGTTCAATTTTTTTTTTTAATTATTTAAATTTTAAGAAATTGTGTTGCTCATAGAATAGTTGTATTCTCTTTGTTTTAAAGTAAATATTTTTAAATTAATTAATCACTTACTGATGTACTATACAAATTTCCTCAGAATTTAAACAAAGTATTAAAACAATGTAAGAAGCCAAAAATCTGACACTCAAATATCTTCATAATATGAGATGTAACCAATAGGTGTTGTGTTTTTTAAACATACTTTTAATGTTTTTTTTTTTTACATTTCAGAAAGTGGTACTTGTATATTCACAGATTCTGGAGTTACACTGTAAAAGCAATGTTTCTAGTACTTGCAATATTTTATTTACTTATTTATTTTGTAATATCATATTTAATTTTATGTAGGTATACATTTTTTAATCTCTTGTTGCAATACTATTTACCAGAATGCTATTAAAAAAACAGGCTTTACCAAGGAAACTAAGCTAAATTTTCCATAATTTCAATAATAAGTAATTTCAAAACCAAATTGCATTACATTTTTAAACTGTTAGCATATTTGATTTGCAAATTTTCAAAAATGCTATCTATATATTTCTTGTAAATAAATATTTGGTTTTGTTGGTTAAAATTTAATATTTTTGTTGCGGGAAATACATTGAATGATTCAATATTCATGAATGAATTCTTTTTTCGCGATTCACTCTTTGAATGGGTGTCTGTGATAAAATGGACAAAACGAGTGTACTCAGATTGTAGCTAATTTTTTAAATAAATTTACTGAACACGTCCACTTTACTAAAATAAGTTAATGGTAAGATTAATTTATTTATTGTTTAGTTATTCTCCTACCGTAAAATCCCATTAATCCGCCCTTCCCGATCAAACGCCCCCCCCCCCCAATCTATAAAATAGTTGAAATTTTCAAAAAATCCCGAGAAATCGCCCCCCCCCCCCCAAAAAAAAAAATGCTGTAAAAATAGAAATTACATAAAAAAATAAAATTACATCAAAAAATCATGAAAAAAAAGGAAATTTTATCTAATGATCGCTGAAAGACACTAATTTCGCCAAAGAATCACGAAAAATAAATGCAAATTTCTTCAAAAGATTGTGAAAAAAGCATGAGATTCACCTAAGGATAGCTAACAAACCTATATTTTGTCGAAAGATTGCAGTAAAAACATGAATTATGTCAGATTTTAAAAAATGCAATCAAAGGATCATTTAAAAAACATGAATTATGTCAAAAAATCCCTAAAAACACAAATTACATCAAAAGATCACGAAACAATCCTTAATTTCTCAAAGGATCGCCAAAAAAAATGCACATTTTGTCAAAAAATTGTAAGAAAAAATGCAAATATGTCATATCTAAATAAACAGTCAAAAAATCATGAAAAAAACATAAGTTCTGTTAAAAAATTGCAGAAAAAACATGAAATTTGCAAAAAAAAAAGGCCAAAAAAGCACAAATGCCATTTACAAATCTCGGAAAAACGCACATTTCATCAAAGAATCATGAAAGAAATGCACATCTGCCCAAAAAATTTGTAAAAAATGCAAATTTTTTTCAAAAATTGCTAAAAAACTGCAAAATTTGTCAAATATTGTGAAAAAATCCCAAAGATATCTCACAAAAAATTCAAATTTTGTGAAAAGATCATGGAAAAACCCGTGTAAGTACCCCCTCCAAATATTTTATGATTTTTCGTTCCATCTGGAGGGGGGGGGATTAACAGTATTTTACAGCACTTCAAATTCTTGAACTTGTGATTGATTGCATGATAGTAAAAAATTTATGTGTCGCAACTTTAATTTTTGCATACACTTATAATCATTTAAAATATTCAGCACACAGGTAAATTGATGTGTTTGGCTCATCAAATAGCAACTATCAGATAAGTAAATAGCATCTGTCAAGCCAAAATGTCAGAGCATGGAGTCGCATAAATTTATAAGAAATGCTTTTAAATATTAAAAAATATTCATTTGTCATTATTACTGTATACTAGTAGAAAAGTAAATTTCCCAAAACAGTTGTCGAGTGTTCATTTTGAAGTGTTTAATTCAGTTGTCAGTTTCTCTGGCTAATGCTCAAACTCTAATTTGTCAGTAAGTACTCCCATCCTTCTTAGTTGTTCAAGCCTATCCTTAAAAAAAGATCTTCAATGAGAACTTCTTCTAAAAGACAAACTATACTAAAAATGATATAAAGTTGCTTTATTTGACAACTCATTTAGATCAATGTTCGCAGCAGTTTTTGACAAATTTAAACTCTGGGGTTTGTGTATGGTGGAAGGTATGCAACTGATAAAGGTAACTGGCTTCTTGATCATCCGACCTTTTCTTGTTTCTGATTTATACAAGTTTCATAAGAAAAAATCTTCCAGTTAAAAATGGTTCATGATAATCATCAAAATGCAACGTTACAGCCTGTGGCTAGATTAAGGGCTGAAACGATGGGCCATAGATTGTATCTTTTGCAGTAACTCAGTGCACTGTTTACCAATCCTTACTCCATTCCGATATCGGTATGTAACATAACTCTACAACCAACTGCAGAGAAAATTTCATTCTCATGTCAAAATGCATGGACATATATAACTTCATTTTTCTATTTAATTATTGTAGTGTGTTAATATTCTTGTCATTGGCCATTTTGATTTAAGAAGTATTTCTTGATTATTTTCTTTATCTTTCTTGTTTTTCAATTAAAGACATATGGCATCTTAAAATCAATCAAGCAGAGCAGCTTTGCGCCATACGATAAAGGATGAGTATTCGTATGAAGCTTAACCCATGGAAACGGAATTAACATTTTAAAACTGATTCTAGGTAATCATTTCTCCTTATTAACTTGAGGCTGAATATTATCTGTCTTAACTTCACAACATATTTGTTCAAGGCTAGCCATAAAGTATCAAAAATAAAATCCTTCCCCCCCCCCTACAGATATCTTACAATATCAAATGCAATACCCCACCCCTTCTCCTTTAAAGATGATAACGTTGTGTATGTACAGTCCCCTCTCACATAAACTCCAGAGAATAATATAGCTGGAATGGGATCAATGTTTCTATTTATAATATCTACATGCATGTATCTGTATGTGAACCTGAGTTCAGTCATAGGAGAGTCTGGTATACAGTGTACACTTATGCAGCTTACATTTTTTTCTTTTTACATAAAAAATCAAATCTGCTGTATATACTTTTAAAAGTGGACCAGTGTGGCCTAGAAGAAGGTGGTAAACTATGTACAGTAATAAACTCTTAAATATTATTCGAAATACAATAAAATAAACTTTTTATTTCTTTAAATCCTATTAATTTCCCTTTTACCATCAAAATAACATAATATTGAAAATTTGTGCGTAACAATTTAAAAATAAACAAGAAAATATTTGATTTTTTTTTTTTTTTAATAGCAACAGATTAAGATGCAGGAATAAATGCAAATAAAGTGACGTTATATATATTAAGTAAAATAAAAACAAAGTTAATAATACTCAAAATTACAGCTGAAATTTTCCTGAAATTCTTTTACATCTGAGAGGGATTTTACAATAACAGCAGATTAATAGACATAAAGTTTTGATTCCAAATTTGTTTTATGTTACATTTAAAATGATTAATAGAATTACAGAACCCGACAGAAATTGTTTTACAAATAACAGGTTACTGTCTATAGGATATTTGTAGTGTTTCTGAAAGCAATAAATACAAATCAAAATATTTCTTATGTCAGATAAAGCGAGATTTTTTTTTATTTACTTTATTTTAGAGTTAAATAATTACACTAAAACAGTATTTCTTTGTAGAGAATAAACAATTATTATATATCTTGAAAATTTTACATTACATAAGCAGAGTAAATTGTGGATCACTGTACCTGGGCAGTGGATGGACCTCTATGCCCCATGAATTGAAGTTCAATACATTCTCATAAAATTGTTATTTAAAGGTTTCTTTTAAGCATACTAAGTTTAATGTTAAAAAAAATCAAGTATCTTTTTTTTTACAAAAATGCCGTTTTTTTAATTTATATATAACTTTTAATTGATAATAAAGAAAAGTGCGATGCTTAAAAAATTTACTTTTAAAAGAACAAAACAACCAATCAGAATAAAATTAATCACTATGAGTTAACAACATGTTTTGAAAGCCTTGAGTAATCCATTCAGTGATGTAATCAAATAGTCCAAAAGAAAAAATTTAGAAATACAGTCAAGTCTCTCTATAACGAAACTCTATACATCAAATTTCTCTATATAATGAATTTTTAGTAGGAACGTTCCTTTTTTCGCATGATTACATTAAAAACACTATCTAGCGAAATATTTATCTCCATATAACGAATTCTTTCATAAATTGGTCTTAATTTATTCAGTTTTAAAAAAACTTCGAAATCATATGAAATCAATTTTCCATCACATATTTTTGATTTATCGTTCAGGTGCTGAGTTTTTTTAATATTACTTTTCTCCTTGTTCTTTAAATCCAACGAATTCACTCCACCTCCCACACACCTTTCCACATCCTTCCCAAAACAGAGTCAATTGGATTGTTATACATACAAGAGAGGAATTAATGAGAGGCACATAAGAGAGCCCTTCAAATGGAGGAAAATGTTAACTAAAATTTTCCATTCCTTTCTAAAATTAGAGCTTTTTTGAGAGCATAACAATTTAAAAATGAAAACAACAAAAAATTACAGATATCTTCGTCTAAAATTAATGCAAGTCTTCCTTATTTGATTTTCATTAAGCTTTCAAATAAATGTCTGTTCTCTTTTCTGAAACAGCTGAAATAATTAAGAAATAAAATGTTAGGTAAATATTTACTTTTAAACATTTCAAATTCTTAATTAAAAAGATCAAAAATAATATTTGTTCAAAATTTACATATTAAATACGATTTTTAAAATCATTCTCTATACATCGAATTTCTCTATATAACGAATTTTTTACTGGAACGGTGGATTTCGTTATATAGAGACTCGACTGTAAATAAAATATAAAGGGGAGGGGGTGTGTTTGGTCCACTATACCCCACTTTCCTCTCCGTAAGAATATATAATGTGATGATTTCAGGTATAAATTTTGTACTGTTTAATACAACTTGTCAAAATGACTACTTATTTGATAATTAAAATTTATTGCAGTTTATTAAACTGTGAGTTATTTATCATTTTTCTTTCTATTTTTAGATTCAAGCGTAGATAAAAAATTTTCATTGGAATTCAATAAGTCATTTCCTTGGATGAAAATGGCAACAATTTCATAAATACTGATTCTTTGAAGAAGTTCCTGTTATCATCCGAAGCAAAAATTTTTCACATACAGAAATGTCATTGATTGCAGAAGAAAACTCTTCTCCCTGTCAACAGAACTTTGTTCTTCCAAATGGGGATAAGGAAAAACATTCATCCATTGATATAGGAGAAAAAGTTTTTAATTGTGAAATGTGTTCCAAAACATTTTCTAAGAATAGTCATTTCAAAAGACATCTAAAACAAATTCACTCAGGAAAAAAATCACATGTTTGTGAAATATGTTCCAAGAGATTTTTTCAGAAAAGTAGTCTAAGACGCCATCTCTTGACACATACAGGAGAAAAACCTTTTGTTTGTGAAGTATGCTTTAAAGGATTTTCTGGTGAAACTACTTTAAAATCACATCTCTTGATTCATACAGGCGAAAAACCTTATGTTTGTGAAATATGTTCCAAGAGATTTTTTCAGAAAAGTAGTCTAAGACGCCATCTCTTGACACATACAGGAGAAAAACCTTTTGTTTGTGAAGTATGCTTTAAAGGATTTTCTGGTGAAACTACTTTAAAATCACATCTCTTGATTCATACAGGTGAAAAACCTTTTGTTTGTGAAGTATGTTCCCAGAGATTTTCTCTTAATTGTTATCTAAGAAGGCATCTCTTGATTCATACAGGCGAAAAACCTTATGTTTGTGAAATATGTTCCAGAGGATTTTCTCAGAGTAGTAGTCTAAGCAGGCATCTCTTGATTCATATAGTTGAAAAACCTTATGCTTGTGAAATATGTTCCAGAGGATTTTCTCGTAATGATCACCTAAGAAGGCACATGCGCTTGATGCATGCAGGATAAAAACTCTGTCTTTTTGAAATTTGTTCCAAAGATTTTTCTAGACATTGTCACCAAGAAAGTCATCTTGTGATAGATACAGAAAAATTTTTTTTTGTTCAATAGGTTTTCCATAAGATTATCTGATATCCAATATCTAAAAAAAAAAAAAAATATTTGCCTCATACTAAATAGATACCTCTTGAAAATCTCTTGTATTTTTATTATGTTAAATCTGAGTATGAACCCTGTATTTGTCATTGCATTAACTGTTATCACATCTTTTTTGCGTTAGCATGTAGTCATAAATTAAAAAAATGTAATATTTTTCCATAATTGTCATTTTGATGAAAAGCAATTAGCTCTAGACCTATTCATTATTTCTCAGTAAAAGTTTTTGATAGTTTTAATTTTTGCTATTTTAATGTGAAGTATCTTTTCCCTAAAATTAAAAAAATAATCTTACCTAAAAAGGGTAAATTGTACCTGAATATGTTAGACGATAGCAAAGGTTTCACGAGAAAAGGTTTCATTCAAGAAACACTTTTAAAAATTGAAGAAAAATATGTTTTGTATAAATAGCAAACATAGCAAAGGTTTCATTCAAGAAACACGTTTAAAAATTGAAGAAAAATATGTTTTGTATAAATAGCAAACATAGCAAAGGTTTCATTCAAGAAACACTTTTAAAAATTGAAGAAAAATATGTTTTGTATAAATATAATATATATATGTTATATTTTCTTTTTAAATTTTTTTCAAATGATTTAGATGAAGCATGCCTCTTTATTGTGTATTCTGTTCACCCGACGTGAGCTTGGTATTTTTCTAAAATTATATAAAAAATGTATTGAATATTTATTTGGCATGTTTGCTCAATTCAAATATAAGATTAGTGTAAGCTAATCAGTCATTCACTTTCATTTCCATCACAAAGGACTTCAATGTTTAGGAACTAGTCAGATGTGGCAATCCCAAAACTTTCTGCTATCTTAGGCACGTCAGTACTTCCTGAAAAATGCAGCATAGCAGCGCCATCTATTAAATGATATACATCAAAATGTAATCAGTACCATTTTATACCAAGTACTAACTAAATCTAAAGATTTATGAAAATCCTTGCACTAGTTCTTAAAATGTGGCTAATGTGAATAATGCAGCATAGCAGCGCCACCTGTTGAGTGATATACACCAAAAACTAATCAGATATAATTTATGTCAAGGGCTAACAGAATCTAAGGTTTTGGGAAATACCATGTGTTAGTACATGAGATAGGGTGCCCACAAATTTTTGTCACATACACACAGACAGACATTTCGCAAAAACATGTCTTTTGAGCTCTCTGACTCCTAAAATATGTATATACGTGGAAAATTGGATTCCAAAAATTTTCACGAATCCAATACTTTCTTCTTGTAAAGATAGAAGAAAGAAATAAATGCCATTTATCGAGATCCGAGAAGAACACCTGGTTTTTCCAAATAAGATTGTTCGCATCTATTTCAGTCATGAGAGCGGAAAGGTTTTATTCCAAGAATTGACCTTACAAATCCTTGAGTCATCGAACACAAGAAAAATTCCTTTATCTTATGGAAGAGTAATGTAATCAGTACCATTTTATATCAAGTGCTAACTAAATCTAAAGTTTTATGAAAATCCTTTTTAAAATATGGCCAATGTGAATAATGTAGGATAGCAACACCACCTGTTGAGCGATATATACCAAACACTAATCAGATTTAGTTCTATCACATAGGAGAACCTAATGATCCATGTCTGCCAGAAGACAAGTGGTGCAAGACCCAAAAATGAATATAATTAGTGGTTGACTCATAGACTTAGCATTGTGTTTCATACTTTCGATTGTATGGCAAACTCAATGCTAAGCCTTCGAGTTAACCATTAGTGGTATTCATTTCTGGCTTATGCACCACTTCACTTCCGGTAGACGTGGATCATTTGATTCCTCCCTCTTACTTCTCTTCCATAAAATAAAGGATTTTTTCGTGTGCTCAATGACATAGGGTTTTGTGCGGTCAGCTCTTGGACTAAAAAGGGTATGGCAAATGTCTCAACTATTTTGGTATTTATTTAGAATAGTAAAGTTACGTCTTATCTTTAATTTTTCGTTAAATATTTTGTCTTTCATGCATACCTCTGTCCACAATCGCCAAGAAGAGCTTATTTTCAGGCTCCCCCTCGTAATATACCGTAAAATACCATTAATCCGCCCCCCCAAACGTGACGAAAAATCGTACAATAGTTAGAGGGGGGCGCTTCCACGGGATTTTCCCGCGATCTTTCAACAAAATTTACAGGAATGAATCATGATGAAATGAATGAATCATGAATTTTGATATTTGAAAAAATTTGGTTTTTTAAAAAAACGTAAATTCTGTCGGGAAAACGCAGAAAAAAGGAGAAATTTGTAAAAAAAAGCCAAAACAAGCATGAAATAAATTAAAAAATCTCGAAAAAACGAACATTTCATCAAAGATTCATGATTCATTCATTTCGTAATGATTCATCCCATTCTCAATCACCTTTGAGAATGGGGAGGGAGGGCGCTTTCTCGGGATTTTTTGAGAATTTCAAATTCTTTAAAAAGTGGGGAGGGGGCGTTTGATCGGGAAGGGCAGATTAACAGGATTTTACGGTAGATATAAATTAGCTGAATGTTTTTTGCATTAAAAGCAAACTAATTAATGTATAATAGTTCTCTGCAGTGTTCTCGCTGACATTTGACTAACGTTAGTAATTTGGCTAATTAAAAATAAAAAACATTCGCCAAATGAAAAAAATATTAGCCAAATAAACTTGCCGTGTAGTACAAAAAAAACTTTAATCTTTTAATGTACCCCTTTTTTCAATATGTTCTAAAATAACTTAAGTTTTTTTAACTGCGACAGCGATTGTTATTAATCTAATGTCAACTATTCGCTACAAACATATTAAAAATATGTATTTATGCATATGTATGAAAAACAAAGAAAAAGTAAAAATTGAACAGTAGCAACTTGGCGAATCTAATCTCTTGTTGACTCGCCAAATGAAGAATTGAGTCACAATTTGGTGCAATGGCGAGCAACAGCGAGAACTCTGGTTCTCTGTAACTCATCTCCAAAAAAGCGTGTCGGAAATTGATTCATAATCAATGATTTCAAACTGTCCAATCTTGCCATCCATTGGCATTACTGATGGTTTGGATTGTTAGAGTTCAGCTCAATTCTTTTTTACTGAAATCTTTTAAACCTAATAATTTCAATACGATTTTGTGGGTCCAAGACCCATAGGTAAAAGTAACATTGCAAACATGGTGTCTGTAGGCTTACTACAGAAGTATTACATTCGAGAAGACAGCACATGTTCGAACTCAATTATATTTAAGGAAGTTGTGTTGAAGTATTATCTGAGAATCATATAGTGTCATGGCTCCCAAAAGTTCAAAAAGGGCATGGTCTACTGCTTACCCCCCTCACACCTGTCCCAGATAACAGCTTACTAATTCTCTTGGAGAATTGGTCTTTTGATTCGGAACTTGCCACTAGATGGCAGCATCAGACAATTATTTTTGTTGTTATACAGGAACAGAGTCAGGCCGACCCAGTGGAGTGGATGGTAGCAGAGGCTGCTCCCACACCGCTGGTCCCTGGTTCGAGTCCAGCTAGCGGCATGGGTATTTGTGTTGTCCCTGAGAAAATGTATGCACTGGATATTCTGTAATAAAAAAAAAGTGTTATATATGGTTTCTTGTGATCATTGGAGGTTATGCCGGCGAATAGCTGTAGCGCCTACCTCAAAGCAAATAAATACAAATACAAACAGACTCAGAACAATCAATTACTCAATTGCTGTGGTACCTGTTAGCAAGTAAATATTGTGATGGACTGAACATCCATTATTATTCCAAAAGGATAATTATTATTTTAAAACTGCATCAAACTCAAAATAATATATATTACAAAGTATTTCTCATTTTTTTGGTGTTTTGTAAAAAGCGTCAAGAATGTCCATCTGTTTGTTTGTAAGTTGTCAAGTGTTTCAAATATTATGTGCAACATATTATTCCACTGTATTTTCATCTAATAAATGTTTTTTGTTCATCTTAAAAAGAATGTATACCTACTGAATACATCAAAACAGAAAGGAAAAGCTTTTAACTTATTTACAGTAGACTACCTCAAATCCACCCATAATTTTCGGATGTAAACAATGAAACATTCTCTTCAAATATAGGGAGAAAATTTGACTTTTTTATTTTTATATCAATTCCATATTTTCATTTGTAATTTCTATTAATATGCTCAATTCATGTTATTTCATGAAAGAAAAATAAATTTATTTCTGAAAAAAAATACAAGGTATAATATATCATATGAATCAAGCTTTTTTAGTAATTTAGTCAGACCTCAAATACAACTTCTTTATTTTACGATTTTGATGTGAATTAGTAATAAAACTTTATGAAGTAAGTTTCATTGGGGTCATTCCATGTCAGATCACCCAGACCATGGCACCCACCATCACCAATTTTGATAAAATTCTGTGAATTTGTAGAATTTCTAATGCTGATTCCAAAAACATCAATTATATTGAAATTGATCAAACGGTTTGTGAGTTATGAGCTTTTAAATAGCTCCCAAGATGACCGATTTGCCGCCATTTTGAATAGCACATGTGACAACAAAAAAGTCCGTAACTTCTTTCAGGTTTAAGCTAGAGCTTTCAAACTTTTTTTGTTTTGTTCAGAATAAAGTAAACTTTCATTTAAACAGATTTTTGTGAACCTCATTTTATAAAAATGCTGTCAAAAAATGATTTTTTGTCATTTTTTTAAGTAAAAAAAGGGGCAACTTCACTGACTGATTTCCCCCAATGTACCCCCTTCAATTTTCATCTAATTGCATAAATAAGCAACTCAAAGTGTGTTTTGATGACTAATAAAAAAAACTTAATGGGCAGTTCACAGGTTTTTATTTAAAAAAATAAATTCAATTTTACTGACTTTCCCCAATAACAGAAAACGCAAGATAATGAGTTGACATTTCTTTTATTACCAGAAATATTTATACATCCAAAAGTTTGATAAGGTTTTATGTTACTTAAATATGGATCATTCCATGTCAAATCACCCAGATTTTTCCAAAAATGGCACCCACCATCACCAATTTTGATAAAATTCAGTGGATTTGTAGAATTTCTAATGGTGATTCCAAAAATATCAATTATATTGAAATTGATCAAACGGTTTATGAGTTAAGAGCTTTTAAATAGCTCCCAAGATGGCTGATATGCTGCCATTTTGAATGGCACATGTGACAACAAAAAAGTCCATAACTTTTTTCAGGTTTAAGCTAGAGCTTTCAAAATTTTTTTTTTGTTTTGTTCAGAATAAAGTAAACTTTCATTTAAACAGATTTTTGTGAACCTCATTTTATAAAAATGCTGTCAAAAAATGACTTTTTGTTATTTTTTTAAGTAAAAAAAAGGGCAACTTCAATGGCTGATTTCTCACAATGTACCCCCTTCAATTTTCATCTAATTGCATAAATAAGCAACTCAAAGTGTGTTTTGATGACTAATAAAAAAAACTTAATGGGCGGTTCACAGATTTTTGTTTAAAAAAATAAATTCAAATTTACTGACTTTTCACAATAACAAAAAACACAAGATAATGTTGATATTTCTTTTATTACCAGAAATATCATACATATTTACATCTAAAAGTTTGATAAGGTTTAATGTTACATAAATATATATATTTAATGTGCCTAAAAAATGAGAATCCCATAGGAATAAATAGGAATACCAATAATGGATTCTTGCAATCGGACAAGAAATCTATTCCAGTCTCAGTAAATTATGAATAAAAAGGAAATGATGGAAAAAGTTCTGCAAATAGTTTAATTTTATGACAAAATTATACTTTTGTTATTCAGAATACAATAAAATTGCAACTCTTAAATAAAAATTATGGTACTTTAAATTAATACAAAATAACATATCACATACACGATAAACACATGCTATTAAAAATGTATCTACATCAATAATAATTTAAAGTAAAGGTAATTAATATTTTTAAAAATCCCTGCCAACAGGCAGATGTAAATTTTGAAGTTAAATACAGTAGACTCCCTCAAATCCGCACAGCTTGGAACCAGAAGTTTTTTGGATTTTAGAATTTTGCCAATTTCCGGTCATTACTTTGTTTACCTTTTTTTAAACAGGAATTTGAATGCAATTAATAATGCAATCAAAACTAAAATGAATGCTTTACAATATAATAAATATTAAAATAAGTAATAAATTTAAATAATAAAGATGTAGATAATTTTCAAAGTGATTAAAATATTAAAAGTAAGGATCAAGTTAATAATCAATAATATATGATTAAATATTCATTATAAACACGAAATATATCTTTCCTAAATTATTCAATGTAGTTACTAATGTACCTCATAAAGATACATTACTAATTCTCAACAAAATCATAAAATAAAGAAGTTTTTTTTTTCAGGTTTAGCCAGATTTAGGTTTAATAACCAAAAAAGCTTGATTAATACATAAATATATTTGATAAGAAGATTGTGATTACCAATGATATACAAGAAAAATCTGATTTTTTTCAGAATATATTTCTTTTCCTTTGTGGGGAAAAAAAAAAAAAAAAACATGAATTCAGTACTATTAACAAAAGTTACAAATTAAAATAAAATGGAATTGAGTTAAAATTATAAAAGTCAAATTTTGTCCCTATATCTGAACTGAATGTTTCATTATTTACATCCGCAAATTATATGCAGATTTTTTAGATTGTGGATTTTAGGGTTTCGGATTTGAGATAGTTTACTGTACTTGTTTCAGTAACAAAAACCAAAAACTAAATCAAATTTAGATATAAACCTAGTTCAACAAATTTTTCTGGTTCTTTTTTAAATTTAATTTTTCTGTAAGAACTGGTTTTATCACAATTATGTTAAGGCAGTGTATATAAAAAAATATTTTTGTACCCTCAACAACTCAAAATTTTCTAACACATTTTCAGATTCATTTTTAAAAGTGAAAACATGATACTTCTTGATATGATTTTTTTTTCAGAGATTTATAAGCGACCTCAGGGCTGCTACAAGCAACTATCAGAGTTTCCCCCAGAGGGTTTCAGGAGGGTGCTCCGCCCCTCCTGCCCTTTAGTTTAAAAGATAGCACCCCCCTTGCCCCTCATCCAAAAACTAGCGCCCCTCTTGTCGCTCATTCAAAAAAAATAGCGCCCTTCTTGCCCCACATTTGAAAAAACTCAGCCCTCCAGCGATGATCCGAACGCGCTATAGCGCATAAGTTACGCAAAGAATCGGTGACGGAACGCAAAAAAATAGCCTCATACGCGTCCCGTGGGACGGTTATTTTCGTCAAAAAATCGCTAAAAAAAAGAAAGTTTCGTTAAAAATCGCGAAATAACGACTAATTTCCGGCAAGATTTGCAAAAAAAGGCTAATTTCGTCACAAAATTTTACAAAACGGCAGATTTCCTCAAAAGATCGTGGAAAAATGACAAATTTCTTCCAAAAATCACGATAAAACAGAAAATTTTGTCAAATGAGTCACAAAAAACAGCAACTTTCGTCAAAAATAGCGATAAAACGGCAGATTTCGTCAAAAGATTAACAAAAAAAAAAAAATGGCATATTTTGTCCAAAAATTGCAATAAATCGAAGAAAATTCTGTGAAAAGTTCCGTATTTTCGCGAGATTTATCTTTTTGTGCGATTTTTTTTTAGCAAAATATGCGTTTTTTTGCGATCTTTTAACAAAAACTGCTGTTTTTGCGATCTTTTAATAAAATTTACCTTTTTTTTCTTTTTTTCAATTTTTTGATGAATTTTCTATTTTTTCATGACTTTTGAAACAGCTAGATTCTCTATAAAAGTGCCCTTAAAAATGAAAAAGTGCCCTGAAAAATGTAAAAAGTGCCCTTTTCAGAACAGTAGCGCCCTGCCCTTTTTTAAACCTGGGGGAAACTCTGCAACTATTTTTATATTCTGTGTGCACCAGTATTTTTCTAATATAAAATTTGGAGTATATTTTACTTGCAAATGTTATCAAAGCATCTATTATGGATTTCATTTTTAAGAAAGTGGTTGGTGCCAGTTAGAATTAAAAAATAGTCGCCTGTGGCAGCCTTGCAACCTGCATTTTTATTTTTTGGTTAATGAATTAGATCTTGATTTACAACAATTATTTTCTCAGTATGACCATTTTTCCCGTTTCCAGTACTATCGCTTAAATTCAATTCAAAATGCCCACTTTGACAGCATTTTTTAACATAGTATGCCTTATATATATATATATATATATATATGTATATATAGAACCTGCCAATTGAATGTGTTTGTGAGCAAAAATGGATTTAAAAACGAATCAGAAAATCCAATGATTTTGCTTTGCTGAATTGTCCCGTTCATATAGAAAGCAAGGCATTTTTGTATACACAGCTTTTTGTGCCAATAATATTAATGTACATTTGAAGTCACTACTAAACCATTTGTCTATCTCATGCTAAATACAATCAGATTGTATTCTAAAAGTCGTTAGATAAGTTCGCAAGCATCCACAAGTATACATTTACATTATCTGTGACTATTACATGATGTTTGTTCTCGGCAATGAATCTTAGAAATCACCTCTGGTTAATCGCAAGCAAATTATACATGATAGAAGAAAACTAAGAACAGTTGTGCAATTAGCATAGAAAAATACATTAAAGGGGTGCATTGGTTCTTAATCATCTGATATGTAGACTAGTGTAACTTTTACTTACAGTATTTTTTATTTAAGAGTTTTAATTTTATCACATTTTTTATTATATACAAGTATGATTTTGTTATATAATGTACCTACTTGTAGAGTTTTTTCTATCATTTCTTTTTTACTTATAATTTATTGAAACTCTGCTATAGATTTCAATTTGTCATTAAAGTACTTCTATGTCTTGCAAAAATCCATTATTGGCATTCCTATTAATTCCCTTTTTTATAGGGGATTCCCCTTTTTTAGCCACATTAAATTTAGATATTTAAGTAACATAAAACCTTATCAAACTTTTGGATGTATAAATATTTCTGGTAATAAAAGAAATGTCAACTCATTATCTTGCGTTTTCTGTTATTGGGGAAAGTCAGTAAAATTGAATTTATTTTTTTAAATAAAAACCTGTGAACTGCCCATTAAGTTTTTTTTATTAGTCATCAAAACACACTTTGAGTTGCTTATTTATGCAATTAGATGAAAATTGAAGGGGGTACATTGGGGGAAATCAGTCAGTGAAGTTGCCCCTTTTTTTACTTAAAAAAATGACAAAAAATCATTTTTTGACAGCATTTTTATAAAATGAGGTTCACAAAAATCTGTTTAAATGAAAGTTTACTTTATTCTGAACAAAACAAAAAAAGTTTGAAAGCTCTAGCTTAAACCTGAAAGAAGTTACGGACTTTTTTGTTGTCACATGTGCTATTCAAAATGGCGGCAAATCGGTCATCTTGGGAGCTATTTAAAAGCTCATAACTCACAAACCGTTTGATCAATTTCAATATAATTGATGTTTTTGGAATCAGCATTAGAAATTCTACAAATTCACAGAATTTTATCAAAATTGGTGATGGTGGGTGCCATGGTCTGGGTGATCTGACATGGAATGACCCCTAGGTCATAGTCTTTTTTCTTGCATCAAGGACTAGACCTGATATTTTGTTTTCAGCAATAGCCCTTTCTCAGTTTTCAAGTAACCCCTCTTGGTCACATTGGAAAAGTTTATGTCAAATATTACAATATGTTTTCAACACAAGTAATTTTTCAATTAACCTTTCTAAAAGTTCTAATGATAATCTAACTGTATATACTGATGCCAGTTGGGTATCTTATATTGTAGACAGAAAATCTGTAAATGGTTTTGTCATATTCATCGATCAGATACCCATAATATGGAATTCAAGTAAAAAAAATGTACTGCCTTGTCTAGATCAAAATAAACCTGATGTATTCTGTAATAAAAAAAATACAATATGTTTTTCTAAGAATTGTGTTGAAAACAATAGAACTAAATATATAGATACTAGTTTTTATTTTATAAAAGATAATTTATGTAAAATTAATCTTAAATTTGTATCGGGAAAAGCCAAGCTGGCTGATATATTCACAAAGGCTTTGCCAAGTGAAAAGTTTTTGTTTTATTGTAAATGGTTATTTGGCTAAGCTAGAGGCTCTGGGAAAAGGGGGGCTTTTTTTGGCTTAAGTTTAAAATATGTAAAGTTTAAACTAAGTTTATTAGTATAAAAGTATTTATATATTTTCCCATTTAGTTTTCCAAGTTTCTCTGTTCAACCAATAACACTTAATATTTTTCAAAGAAACTAAAGTTTCAGTAACTTGTTTAAAGTTGTTAAAATGTTTTAAAGTTTAATTAAATATGTATTTAATATTTCAATATATTGTTTTTGAATGTTACTAAAAGGAAGCTGGACTTTATGTTCAGTAGTACAAAGTGTGTACTTTAACTAAACCTGTCATGCAACATCACAGTTGTCTATGTTGACATTCTGGAAATGGTTGGTTGGATGAGTGAGGGGTATGAAAATCTTTTCATGCCAGTTAACCTGCAGTTAATTGGTTTTGATGTTTCTCTCTTGCTAATTAAATCTGCATATTAATCTTTAACTGTGTATTTTAACCTTTTTTGTGTGTGTGTGTGTGTATTTAAGCCAGGAGTTTGTTTTCAATGTAGACAGCATGGGAAGTGAGTGCAATGAAAATGCATTTGGCAGTCTTTAGTATACCTCTGACTTGGCTGTTACAAATTGATATTTAATGGGATTGTTATGCTGTCAGGAACAGTAATGCTTTTAGCCGTCTTATTTAGCCCTGATTCCAGCCATGCCATGCAGTGTTTGAAATTAAAAGATTGTTTTTAATTGTTTTTACTAACCATTTTTTACTTTGTTATTGAATTAATAACTTTGTTTTGAGTTCAACAATTTGTTATCTTAAATTATGGCTTTAGACACCCAGCATACACTAGAAAGTTACACTTAGGCATAATTGAAACCTAGAGCAGACCCAACAAGCTGCACGCCAAGTTTTACCCATCCTCTTACCCCCAGAATGTTATAGTCAAAATGCACTGAATCACATCTACGCTATAAAGTCATTTTTAGAAATGCACTTTGGTGTCTTTGCAGTTTTGTTCTAATGAAGGTATCTCTGTCTTTATTCCTGCATACCTTTGATGCAGCTTCTGTCACAATATTAATGATTCTTTCCACAGCCTGGGAGTGTCTTGGAAAGTAGAATAATGATTCATCCAACATGGATCCTGAAATTCCGTTTTCTCCAATTTCTTCTACTGAAAAGGTGTTTGTTATAGGAAGCTCGCTGATTTCAGCGGTGACCTAGTCGATACACTCATAGTGTTCCGTTTCTTTAAAGTTTAGCTTTGGAACCTGAAACTCTTGCACAATGTGGTTTTTATCATTTATAAATTGTGGCATTGCAATTTCTTTCCTTTGCCATTCTTCTAATATGTTGTCTATCATCGGTTGCCATTGCTATCAGTAAATTCTCAAGAGGAGCTTAGACAATCAATTTACCCTATTGTTCATATGTGCCCCATCTCACCTACTTGCATTAATGTAACAAAAACTTTCCTTTAGATAAACTAAAAATGCTGCAAACTTCATTTGGAATATGGTTCATGCTAGTGTAAAGGTAAATAATATCCAAACATTTCAAGTCGACGGGAGTATATTTATGGACAATTGACCAGACAAACCAAAATCATAATTTTTTTTCAGCTTTGTTGGAAAATGTTAAAAAAGTTGATTAAGGACCTCGTAATATCACAATACACTCAAAGTTCTATAATCCACACAAGTTCGGGCCAAAGGTTGTGCGGATTATGGAATATTGCAGTTTATAGAGCTTTATGGATTATGCATCATTTTATTATTCCTGGGCAGTGTTTTAATTCTAAAATCAGTATAATATGAAAAAATAAACATGAAATCTAAAAATTAATTTAATAGGCTATCTTAAAAAATGCCATTTTTATGTTATTTTATTTAAAAAATTTGTGTGCATTTAAATAAAAATAATTACATAGGTTCTGCAATACAGTTTGTTTTTTCCTGTTAATAAAATAAAAGAGTTATATTTTTAAAAAAAATGTTTTATTATTATATTTTCCCGTTTTTTATTATTTGTTTAAAAAAAATAGTTTTTGGATCACTAATTTGTAAATTTTCTTATCTGTTTATTTCATTGTTTACATTCATAATGTATGTGAATTATAGAAAATTGCGGATTATGGGTGTGCAGATTATAGAACTTTGACAGTATTTGGTAAAAATATTTTGATATTATGAGTGATACAAGCGATATCAAATAAACCTATGCTTTAGGAAAAATGAGTACAATTATATTGTCAAGAATTACCTATGGAATGATGTAAAATAAAAAAATTCTTTTAATTTTTCTGCTACGTCTGAACTGAATATTTCATTGTTTACATCTGTGATGGTATGCAGATTTTACAATTGATGGTTTGAGACAATCTACTGTATAATAAAATTTAAATAAACTACATTTTATATCAAATTAGCCAAAATAATAAAAAGAAAAAAAATGAAAGCTTAACCATGTCATTATTACATGCAAAAATATATTTTTATTGCTTATTCATTATGCAAGAAGGATCTTCTCCCGCAATTTTTTATTAAAAAGAACAATTGGTAACTTATAGACTGGGATGTGACAGCACACGCGTCATCGAGTTGAAGGCTAAAATTCCACAATCAGTTACAATTCGATTCTTATATTAAACACAATGGGTTTCCAAATCATATCTTGGTTGAGATAAACACCTAAAAACATGACTTTAGCAGTTGACTCGTAGGTTTATCATTGTGTTTTCCTGTTTCCAGTCAACCCCTTTTTTCATACCTTTGGGTGCAGGAAATTACAATGATGAACCTACGAGTCAACCGCTAAAATAGAGTTTGAAGAATGTTTTCCCCAATGTATGACTTGTCAGTCCATTTGTATTTTAATATGTTGATCAAATTTTAACAAATCTTGATACAGTAGACTCCCTCAAATCCGCACAGCTTGGGACCAGAGGTTTTGCGGATTTCTGGTCATTTCATTGTTTACATTTTTAAAAAAGTAATTTGAATGTAATTACTAATAATGAAATCAAAATTATAATGAATGCTTACAATATACTAAAATATTAGAATAAGTAACAAACTAAAATAATAAAAATTTAGATAATTTTTAATTGATTAAAATACTAAAAGCAAAGGTCAAGTTAATAATCAATAATGTACAATCACATATTCATTATAAAGATGAAATGTATTTTTCTTAAATTATTCAATGAAACTTGCCTCATAAAGGTACATTACTAATTCACATCAGCATCATAAAATAATGAAGCTTTATTTCAAGTTTAGCCAGACTTAATAAGTAAAAAAAGCTTGATTAATACATAAATATATTTGATAAGATTGTGATTACCAATGATATCAGCAATATCTTTATTTTTTCAGAAATAAATCATTCTTTCTTTATGAAAAAACATGAATTCAGTAATCTTAACAAAAATTATAAATTAAAAAAATATATGGAACTGATATAAAACTAAAAAAAGTCAAATTTTGCACCTACATTTGAACTGAATGTTTCATTGTTTACATCCATAAAATATGTGCGGATTTTAGAGAGTTGCGGATTTTAGGAGTGCGGATTTGAGGGAGTCTACTGTATTGTTAATATACATAGTAATGCTATATTAAAGAACTGCTGGTGTACCAATTTCGACAAATTATATAAAACGCCAAACTATTCAAGTAGTACCGAATTGCGTAAAAGAAACATCCTTATAACTCCAAAAATAATAATTCTATTAACTAACAATTAACTGCGTCGGATTAAGCGTCTCATTTCCAATTAAAATATACTTCTGAATTCAAATTTGAATGAAATACAGGGTCATGAAAAATCGAAGAATGTGGAAAACAAGATTACAAATATCTGGGCAACTAATAATCCGATCGACTTCGTTCTAAATGCAAAATGTGTGTTATTTTATTGCCTTTTAGGTCCATTCCTTAGAACAAAAAAATTCGAAAATTTTTATATACCTTTCATCAGAACGAATTTTTCGAGAGTCCGAAAAAAATAGTTCCGGATAATTGAGGTTGCTGACATTAAATAGGGTTCGTCCCATTTTTACATACTAACTACATACAAAATTTCAAGTCTCTATCTCAATTTGTTCGGGAGATAAAGCGTTTACAGACAGACAGACAGACGGACGGCAATTTTTTTTTTCTAAAAATATGTTTTTCGGAATCTCCACTATCTAAAACGTGTAAATCCGTCAAATTTTTTTTTCGATTTTCAAAACGATTGCAAGACTTACCCTATACTACGTATGATGGGTAAGTAATTAGTCGTTAGTTTTATGTATTGGGAAATTTCTAAAAAATTATTTCTCTCAGCTATCTTTATCGGTTATATGACAAATATATTCAGGATGTAGCCTGAGGCGATCGCTAGTTTCACCGCACTACATACCACTAATCCTTTTTTCAACTGCCGCGGTGAGCATCCCATCTTCGTCGGTGACTCCTTCCTACGGCCGGAATATTAGGACTCTCCTGCGTGATAGCATTGTCGTTGATAAGCGATCACGAGGCCTGTGAAACGACTTTATTTACGACCCAAATGCTTTAGACCCTAAATAGAAAAGGAAAAACAATGAAAGAAATCTTAAAACCGGACAAAATTAAAAGAGAAATTAAACAAATTAAAGACACCGAAAAAGTGGGTGAGGCGATGAAACTAGCGATCGCCCCGACCTACGTCCCGAATACACTATATGGCCATTGATTATTGGACACTTGCGATTTTAGACAATTTGTTAAATATCTAGAAAAATACATGAGGAATCATCTCGAAACTCTTAGTGTATAAATATAATAGTATAAGTCATACATCTCCGTGAAGATTTTTTCCCGAAACTCCATAGGGGACCGTCAACAAATTAAAAAAGAATGAATATCTTTTGAATAACCGCTAAGTTGAAAATCCGCTATTCTCAAAATGAAGCAAAAACAAGTGGGGTTGTATCCATATATTCATTGATTAGTGTCAATATAGAATACACAATACGGGATGTACTACTACATTTGGATAAAATCCCTCATTTTTTTGCTTCATTTTGGAAACAACGGATTCTGTCCTTTTTCTATAGACGATTACTTTCAGAATTTTCAAGCTATGATTTTGAGACTTTTACAAAAGTTGCTCTATACATTTAGCTAACATAATATGCAAATGAAATTTTGATATCGTTGACGCATGCGCAGTAAAAAATTATTTAGTAAACCTACTCATTTTTCATACAATTTTTATTATTTTTTAATTCTGATTACAGGGTACTGTGTGCAATGTTGTTTCTCATATTTTCTGAAAAAATATTATTTTATATTAAGAACTCTGAAAATTATAAGGGAAAAACTTGGAAAAATTTGGGACCATTTTTATAAAAACCTTAATTACTCTGCGAGTATGCATGCTATTCGCATAAAAATGAACAAGGCATATTACAATAAGGCATTCAATCATAATCTAGAGTTTGAGCGCTTTTGCTACATTAGTTTTGACAGGGTTATTCAAAAGATATTCATTCTTTTTTAATTTGTTGACGGTCTCCTATGGAGTTTCGGTAAAAAATCTTCACGGAGATGTATGACGTATACTATTACATTTATACACTAAGAGTTTCGAGATGATTCCTCATGTATTTTTCTAGATATTTAGTAAAATGTCTAAAATCGCAAGTGTCCAATAATCAATGGCCATATAGTGTATGAAAACTCTCTTGTGCGATAGCGCTGTTGCTGATAAGCAACCACGAGCCCCGTCAAACGACTTTACTTATGACCCGAATGCCTGACACTCTAGATGGAAAAGGAAAAACAATGAGAGAAATTGTAACCGGACAAATTTAAAAGAGAAAATAAATTAAAGACACTGAAAAGCGGTCAGTGGGTGGGTGGAGGCGATGAAACTCGCGATCGCCCCGACTTACATCCCTAATATATTTATCAATATCGGCCATACTCTTCTGATACAATGTCGTCACGTTTCTGTCAGAGTGACCACGTGTATTTAAAAATGATGTCATAATAAAATAAAGGTGTGTTTTTATAACAACCTGATAAGAATGAAGAAGTATGTTTTAATAACTACAGATTAGATCATTGAGAGAAACTTTATTTAATAAATACAAAATATAATTATAATATGCATAATGTTACATAAATGAGCTATATAAAATTACAATTTTTTACTTAAGCAAAATTTAATTTTAATGACTTTGTTTAACAAGAAATCATACACGTTTAAGACAAATTTACGTTGAAGTACCAATAAGAAAAGTATTGAAGTTAGTTGATAAAAGATTTAAATTAGAAGTCCGCAGTTGACCACTTTGTGAGCCCTTTGAGAAAATGCCTTGTCGCTCATATCATACACAAAATGTTTCTTACCAGTGTGAGATAATTGTTCATTTTAGAAAGTAATGTTATGAGAAAGATTCTTTTTTTCATACCTCACCAATAAACGGTTTGTTAACAGTATGACATAACAGATGCTTTCTTAAACTGCCCTTTGAAGAGAATTTTTTGTTGCATACCTCACATACAAAAGGTTTCTCGTCAGTATGAGTTAACAAATGACTCCTTAAATTACAGCTTTTTGTGAATTTCTTGCTGCATATTTCACACACAAAAGGATTCTCGTCAGAATGAATTAACAGGTGTGAGCTTAAACTACCCTTCTGAAAGAATTTCTTGTTGCATATCTCACAAACAAAATGTTTTTCGCCAGTGTGAATTGATAGATGGCTGCTTAAATTACTACTTGTAAAGAATTTTTTGTTGCATACATCACACACAAATGGTTTCTCATCAGTATGAAGTAACAGATGCCTGCTTAAATCACGATTTCGATAGAATTTCTCGTTGCATAACTCGCACGTAAAAGGTTTCTTGCCAGAATGAATTAACAGGTGTGTGTTTAAATTACACTTACGAGAGAATTTTTTGTTGCATGTCTCACACACAAAAGGTTTCTCACCTGTATGAATTAATAGATGGCTATTTAAATGACTTGTATTAGAGAAAGTCTTGTTGCATATTTTACACATAAAAGGTTTTTCACCAGTATGAAGTAACAAATGGTTGTTTAAACTACTAGTGTTCAAGAATTTCTTGTTGCATATGTCACAAACAAAACGTTTCTTTCCAGTATGAATTATCTTATGCTTATTTAAATGACTCTCACTAGCAAATTTTTTGTTACATGTCTCACAAACAAAAGGTTTCTCAACACTATGAAGTAACTGATGATTTTTCAAGTTTCCTCTTCTAGAAAATTTCTTGTTGCATGTGTCACACGTAAAAGGTTTCTCATTTGTATGAGATGTCTGCTTAAATGGCCCTTTTGAGAGAATTTCTTGTTGCATGTCTCACAAAAAAAGTCTCACCAGTATGAACTAATAGATGCTTGCTTAATTTTTTCTATGAGAGAAATTTTTTTTGGATACTTCACAAATAAAAACTTTCCGCAATTTAGGCGATTCTTTTCCAAAAATAATTTTGTAAAAAACATTTTATTCCATATTTCACATTGTAAATAACTTAGTAACTCTTAATGATATCATGTGAATCAAATTTAATGATTTCCTTCGCTATTTTTATGGCTTTATGCATCTGTAATAAATAAAATTATGTTAATCTATCATTTTATTAATTAATAAAAAACATATTAAGGAGTAGGGTGGTTCCTAAAAATGAACTTTTAAAATTTGTTTGGAGAACCCCTTTATTTTGTTCTACGTATAAAAAAAGATCTCAACAGAAATTTCAGAATATTAAAACAAATTTTAATGGTCGCTACCAAGGTTTGAATATTTGAATCTTTTTAGTCTAATTTTTAAGTTATTAATACATATCAGTAGTTATCACGAAATTGGGTTATAGTAAAAATTTAGGTAGTATACACCGTCGAATGCTTCAATTTTTTTCCAAAATCCATGCCAATGTTTTAAATTTTTCAGCGATTTTGAAATAGATTGAGCGTTTTTTAATGGGTCACAGCAATGCCGACGGGTCAGCTTATTTAACATAGAATAGTGCTTAAATCAATAAAGTTAAGAAAAGAATAATAATTCAGCTTTAGTTTTAATTAATGGTTATGTAATAAAATATGTTTCATAGACACTAAATAAATATTTATTATTAAAATTATTGACTTTTGCGTGCGCATTTTCTTTTACAAAGTGGTGCTTTTCTTGCGTATAAGTAGTCCATAATCCTCTACTCTTAGTGTAACACTTGGTTGCTGCAGAAACAGTTGCAGTTCGGCTAATGAGTAGACAAAAGCAATGTTTATTGTATAATTCGATGTGATATGTAGATAATATTCTTTAGAATCATTTCCAGCCTCTTTCTTAGTGTGTTGCTAGCTAGTGAATTGAGTAGACGCAGTCTTACTGTGCAACTTGAACAATTTTTTATCTGATCAAAAATGAAAATTTTAAAAAGTTTGATTTAAATCTATTTAGGCTTCTTTTTTTCGTCCCTAAGTAAATGTATTATAAATAAGGTTATTTTCAATCTAAAATAGAATCGTATTCTATGAATACATTTTTTTGTATGTTTGATAAATCTTGATTTTATATACAAATATTTGTATTTGGTAAATGAAACAGCATGGCAGCTAACACTGAATTATCTATCTTAACAAGAAAATCTACAGATATCTGGATTGTTGGTCAAATTTCGTTATCTTTAAGACAAATAAAGCTGCCAAGTAATAGAGACGTGCTAAGTCTTTTTTTCTATTACAAAAAAAAAGAACTTAAGTTAAATATTACAAATTAAACGCACTGTGATGCAAGTGACATCCATATAGTTTGAGGAAAAACTAACATTCCTGCTAGATTGAAAAAACACGTAGTTGATAAAATTGAAAAAGTATTTAAAGAATTTCAAAAGCTTAAAAAGAACAAAGAAAACAAATCAAAACGCTCAGAATGTTTGTGGAAAAAAAAGAAAATTGGAAGATGGGTTTGGACGAGCTTTTTGATATTGCACACGCAAATGCCCTTAATATGATAAAAATCGAAGAGGATAAGGAATTTTTATTTGCTCAGAGACAAAAAGAAAGATCTGGTATAATGCGAAGTCTTGAAAAATATTTTGTAGAAAAGGCAACGGAATCAATCCAGAAAAAAGAACGTTTTGAACAAATGAAAAAGCATGAAGGAGTAAACAAACCATTGCATTTTGAACAAGCAATCAACCCCTTCAGACATATTTAAAGAAAAAACAAGCTCAAAGTGATAATGAAACTTGTTCCAATTAGTAAGAAGTAGCTTCATGCTTTCACAGTGATCCATTTTCTGAAAAGAGGGAAGAATGAACATTTTGCACAATAGCGTGGCTGCAAGCCTTGATGCAGCAAAGTTCAGTCATAGAAATGCAGCTATAGTTTTGACTACAACACTAAAACATGTGGGTTGTGATCCTGTCAATTATAATGTTAACAAATCCTCTATTCGTTCTATAATCAAAAACTGAACAAGCAAAGCCGAAAATTAAAAAAAAAGAATTTTTGGAAATGTTCCGTTGATTGTTCACTGGGATGGCAAAATTTTAGAAGACTTTTCAAGATCTGAAACTGTTTATAGATTAGCAATTATTATTTCTGGTAAAAATATCGACCAATTTCTTGCAGTTCCAAAATATCAATCAGGAACAGGTGAAGCAATATCTTTTGCTGTTAACAAAACATTGGAGTCATAGGGAATTACAGAGCAAATAAAATCTATGTGTTTTGATACAACCTATATAAATTTCGGGTTATCAAGAGAAGTTTGTGTTCTTTTGGAACTGAAAATGAAGAAAGAAATGCGTTGGTTGGCTTGCCGTCATCACATTCTGGAGATTATGTTGGTGATAGTTGTTGTTAAGTCACTTGGAGTTCCAAACGCACCAGCCATACTCTTATTTAAACGATTTAAAATTTTGTAGAACTCTGTTGATCATGGCATATTTTAGACTTCCGTAACAGATAATTTTATCCATGAAAAAAAGACAGGAAATACATAAAAATTCATAGAATTTGCACAAAATCAACTTAGGGATTTTCAACCAAAGGACGATTTCAAAGAAATGTTAGAGCTTGCAATCATTTTCCTAGGAGAAGTATTCGAAAGAGGTGTTCACGTTAGAAACAATGGTAGTTTGCATCGTGCACGATGGATGGCAAAGCCCATTTACTGCCTCAAGATTTATTTATCTAAAGATCAGTTATAACTCTCAAAGCACGAAGTATCTGGAGTTCAAGTTTGCGCGTTTATGGTAAAAATCTATCAGGCACCATCTGCTTGTTCTGCGCTTAGAAATGATTTATTGTTCCTTAAAAACTTGAAAGAATACGAAAATGTAAATACTTTGTGTGCTATGAAGAAATTCCTAGGACATTTGTGGTACTTGTCAGAAGAACTAGTTGCTTTTCCATTTTTTGACGACATTATCGCATTTAAAATTAAAAGAAAAATAGTCCACACTTTGAAAAATGAGAAACCATTGAAACGTGCATGGGTTGATCCTGATGACATCCCCAAAAAGAACTTGCAAGATTTTGTAACAAGTAGCACTCTGAGGTTTTTTAAAAGTACTGTATTACCTTCAGACTTTTTTGGAACAGATGTGACAAATTGGAATAGAAATGAATCTTACAAAACTTGTAAGGCTTATGCGACTTCAATTAAAATTATTAATTATGTAGTCGAACGTGGAGTAGCACTTATTGAGGAATACAATTAATTAATTAATTAATTAATTTTGGTAGTGACCCCCAAAATTAAAAATATATATTAAATATTTAATTGCTAAAAATTCTAATTCCTAATTGTTTATTGTCATTTTCCATCTTTGTGTTTTATTTGTATATTCCGTTTTTCTGATGATGAGTGAATAAATTCAATCGAAACATGTCAAATTATTAAGATCTTTTAATGTATTTTATTAGCATTTGACGTCATTTTTAGCAATTAAATATTTAATATATATTTTTGAAATGTTTTTAATGGACGTATGAGAAAACTTCTATTTATAATTAATGCCCCAAAATTAAGCTAAAATTTTTGAAAAAATTGCTTTTTCAATGAGCAGAACAAAATGGCAGAATGCCCCGGTATAAATCGTTAAAAAAAATTAACTAACTTTTAAGGACCACCCTATTAAGGAGTAATAATCTTTTCACAAAAAAGCACTGTAGAAAACAATTCAAAATAATTTACATAGTAATAAAACTTGCAGTCAGTTTCTTAAATTTATGAAGAAAGAAATAATCACAAATAAACAAGTAGATGTAACATAAAAATAATGAAAGAATAGTACTTGCCGAGGAAAGTGGATCTTGAAAAATTGTTTCACTATAGTGAATTTGAAACACTACAATCGAACTGCCGTAGGTGGTTTGGGGCTTCGAAAAGAGGTCGAAATCAGACAAAGAGGACTGATAGTTAAACACAAAACTTTTTAAATGACATATTTTATATGTAGAATATTGAGTCATTAAATTCCAGTAGTAACACTGAGCTAAAACAGTAAAACTGATTAAAATATATAATTGTGTACATGAAGGTATTCAATCCAAATTTATAACGTACATTGGAATGGCATTTTACGAATATTCGCCATGGCAGCTAATGGAAGAAAAGTATCAATATAAACTGGAGACAAAGTTCGCCCAGTAGATGATCGGCATTGGAGTGATAGATCACCATCAATGTGTACTCATCTACCACAATATGAAGAAGCATCAGAGGGGAATATGATATGTTGACATGCCCCATGAACTGCATATTAATAAAGGCTGCTTCATAAAGGATGACCTAAACACCAAACTGGCTATTTTCTCATATATTACATAATAAATTTTTGTTCGTTAATGCTTATAAACAAGCAGATTATCTCATTCGTTCAGCTGCGAAAATGAATAGTGTTTTCTATTTTTCTGAAGAGGATCTTTTAGAAAATGCTGTCACAGTTAGCATCTTAAATAGAATTTCCGAATATGGCACCTTACCAAAGGATTTTATCAGATAATCTGTTTTAACACAATATTGAATTCATTTATTAATAATTAAAAAAGCTTTGATTTTAAATCATGTCAATAATTGTGTATGTTATTTTCAAACATTTAAATTCAAAATGAGTCCATAACTAAACATCCCTTGTATTCAAAGCCTTTATAACGATTCAAGACTGCCGATAACGGAGGGAAGCAAGAAGTTTTGGTCCCGCTATTTCGGCCCTGTCGTTTCGGTATCGAGACATTTCGGTCCCGAGACAATTCAGTCCTGAGACACTTCGGTCCCTAGCCATTTCGGTTCCTTTACTTGCCTTTTGATTCCTATGCGTTTCGGTCTCTTCTCCAGCAAACTGAAATTTTGCGCACGTGAATTTTGTGACATAATTTTATAGGGAACACTGTAGAGTTTTTTTAAAGAAGGCTAAAAAATTTTAGCACAACGCGATTATAAGTGCCCAAAAACCACATACACGTATTACTTAAGAGCCCACAATAGTCACAGAAAAAATTCACAAAAAGACCCGGATGATCATGTAAAGTCTATGGGAGCGTTCTTTTCTAATATCTCGCTCAAATTTTAATATTTTTGCATGATTTTTTTTGCACAAGATAGCTGAGAGCAATCCACAACCGGGCTAGTTTTTACTTTTTCGATTTTGGTTATATATTTTTTATATTACGTTAGTTTCAGTTTCAGAACCGGTTTCGAAAGTTAAAGTAATTTTTTAAAGAAAATCTGAAACAAAAACTGAATAAGTAAAAACTAGCCCGGTTGTGGATTGCCCTCAGCTATCTTGTGCAAAAAAATCATGCAAAAATATTAAAATTTGAGCGAGATATTCGAAAAGAACGCTCCCATAGACTTTACATGATCATCAGGGTCTTTTTTGTGTACTTTTTCTGTGACTATTGTGGGCTCTTAATAAAATCTCACAAATTAAATTGTATTTATTAAACTTATCCATTAATAACAATTCAAAATTGTTTTAATATTTGATTATTTATGTGATTAATTTATCAATTACTTGT
Source organism: Maratus speculifer (assembly GCA_964019185.1). Classification (NCBI taxonomy): domain Eukaryota; kingdom Metazoa; phylum Arthropoda; class Arachnida; order Araneae; family Salticidae; genus Maratus; species Maratus speculifer. The sequence goes on along the minus strand of CAXHSM010000013.1, from coordinate 1,204,546 downwards.
TTAAAATCTATTACAAGAACTATATAATAGTTATTATAGGATAAATGAAAAAAAATTATATTTTTTAATTTCAGTTAATAATGTTATTAACTTAATTAGTATAAAAATGTATGAAAATGACAAGGATTCTCATGATAAATATGTTGTTTAATCTTTTATTAGTTACTTAATGTATATACAGGGTGATTCAGCTCGTCGGTGACAAACTTTAAGGATCGATAGAGCACACCTAGACGAACATTTTTGAATAGGGAATGTAGGGTCCCTGACGCGATGGTAAGGCGCTAGGAGCTTTCGAAAATTTGGGTGCCGAAATTCGAAACGTCATAAAAACTAGGGAAATGGTTAGATTTTCTTGCTTGTTGCGTCGAAATGATTCTGTTTGTTTAGACTTTCTTCAGTACCAATTTGATAAGCGTATCTCTTAAAACATGGATAGGGGGTGCTGCAGACTTTGGAGAGCTAGACAACAACTTTAAGCCCGTTATTTTGATAATTTAACATGCTCGCCAAAGTTTATACTCTAACTTAAAGTTTGAACCCAAAAGTAGAGCCCTGCAAAAAGCGTAAGAGCCGGAATAAAATGTCAAAGTACAGGGTGGTCGAAACTCGAAGGCTCCTAAGAGATAAACAAACAGATTTCTTGACTTATGGCATGCATTTTCATGATTCTGTTTGCTGGGGCTCTCTGAAACTCAGTTGAACGGTACAAAAAGAAACATCGATAGGGGGCGCTTTGGGCAAAAAACATAATTCGTTGACATTAATTCATTGACGCTAACTGGAAACGGGGCGCTACGATCAGTCAGTAATAATTTTTGTAATATTATTAAATTCATCTTTTTTTTTTTTTTTTTTTTTTTTTTTAGTATGGTGGGAGAATAAATTTATTTCTGAAAAAAAAATCAAGATATTGCTGATATTACTAATCCCAATCTTATCAAATAGATTTATGTATTGATCAAGCTTTTTTGTTATTAAGTTTGGCTAAAACTGGAATAAAACTTCCTTAATTTATGATTTTTTTGAGAATTAGTAATTCACCTATAGAAGGCAAATTTTATTGAATAATTTAGGAAAAATACATTTCATCTTTATAATGAATATTTAATCATTTGTTGATTATTAACTTGACCTTTGCTTTTTATAGTTTAATCATTTTAAAAATGATTAAACTAAAAAAGCATTAAAAAATCTAAATTATTAAAACATTATTAAAATCTAAGTTTTTGTTATTTTAGTAGGGGAACTTGGGGCAAAATGAAATACAGGGGCAAAGTGAAATGGTTAAATATTTAATCTGTATACAGTGCTACCTATCTGCAGATTCTTGCATAATGTTATTTCGCATCTAGTTGCTTGCTGTCAGGCAACAATGATCTCATGAGATCAGTATATATGATGTTAGAGACAATTTTTCAAATTTGATGATCACATTGTAATATTATTAGGTAAAAAAATAACATTTTATGAATTCTATACCGATAAAATTATCATAATTATTATTGTAAGTTTAAATTAGATCCGTCTGCTGTCTAGTGAAGTATTTGTTTATTTAATATTTGGCCTATTTTTGGTTTGAAATTTTTATAAAAAAATTTTACTACATGCGGGGCAAAGTGAAAAAGAATTTTAGTGATGGGGCAAACTGAAATATTTTATTTCACTTTGCCCCTAAAACATAAATATAATTTTAAAAATGTAAGATAACTTTGTTTATATATTTAGGTGCATAATGGTAAGAACATACATGAGAAAAATAGAGCAGCAATCCTAGTCTGAAGCATTATTGGGTGCTACTGTTAAGGCAGTAACAGGCACTGACCAGATGAGTCTTAATTCAGCAGCTAAACAATTTGGAATACCAGTGGTTACACTGTACAGGAGAGTTAAAAGAGTAAAAGAAGATGGAGATGTTTCAGAAGCTTCTGAAAAAGGATTCGGAAGATATAGGAGAACCATTTGCAATAAAAGATGCTCAATCATCTGACATAAATGAGCCTGGATGAAGCAAAATAAATGCATCTCCTACAATAGAAATTTAAAAACAACCCATGTTTCTCCGAGAGATATATTGCCTATTCCTGTTGCCAAACATAGTGTCAAGCGTTCAAATAAAAAACATGGTAAAACTATGGTTTTAACCTCAAGTCCTGCACTGAAGAATTTACAAGAGCAAAATAAACTGATGACTGCTTCATCTTGTAAGCCAAGGATAGCTTACAGCTTATTTGCAGCATCTTAAGGTTCTAAAGAAAGAAAAAGTGACACAGTAAAAAATATGAATATTCAGATTCATCCACATCATCAGTAGAATCTGATATTTGTGATGATAACAGTGAGACAGAAGATTAATTTCAGGCTCAGGAAGATGACTTTACTGAAGACAAGGGTGAAGTTCAGCTTTTCACAGAAAAAGTGGGATTCAGTGAAATAAATAATGTGAATTTTCTCTTGATTGAGTTGAACTCAAATAAAGGTCTGAATACTAAGAAGCAGTTTATTAGTAAAGTGATTTCGTTTCCCTCACAAGATGGACCACATGTTCTTACAGTTAAGTTCATGCGTCTATACGGACAAGAAAGGATTTGTGTGGCCTATAACTGATGATACAAGTCTTGTCTACTATACAGAAATCCTGGGAAAGTTGTGTAAAATGAAAGAATTGAGACATGGACAAATTAGTTTCTTATGCAGATTAGCATAATTGTCAAACAACTGCAAAAAATCATGTATAGAAGGGATCTTTTTTATATTTCACTTTGCCCCATACCTGGGCAAAGTGATAATTTTCTACTACTTTGTTATATCCTTAATACACCACAGAAATTCAAGAATAAAAATTTTAAAATAATTAATTTTATAAGTCAAGGGTATTATAAATTATGTAGTGTAAAATTTCAAACAAATTTTCTGTTTATTCATTTTGAAAATTGCAATTATTTTTAAGTATTTCACTTTACCCCAAGTTCCCCTATATTACTTATTTTAATATTTAATTATACAGTAGACTCCCTCAAATCCGCACAGCTAGGGGCCAGAGGTTTAGCGGATTTTAGAATTTTGCAGATTTCTGGTCATTGCTTTGTTTACATTAAAAAAAAAATAATTTGAATGTAATTATAATGAAATCAAAAGTATAAAGAATGCATACAATATACTAAAATATTAAAAAAAAGTAATAAACTAAAATAATAAAATTTAGGTATTTTTTAAAATGATTAAAATTTTAAAAGGAAAGGTAAAGTTAATAATCAATAATGTACAATTAAGTATTCATTATAAAAGAGGAAATGTGTTTTTCCTAAATTATTCAATGAAACTTGCCTCATAAAGGTACATTATACTAATTCACATCAGGATCATAAAATAATGAAACTTTATTTCAGGTTTAGCCAGACTTAATAACTAAAAAAGCTTGATTAATACATAAATATATTTGGTAAGATTGTGATTACCAATGATATTAGCAATATCTTTCTTTTTTCAGAAATAAATTATTGTTTTTTCAAATAAAAACATAAATTCAATAACCTTAACAAAAATTATAAATTTAAAAAATGTATGGAATTGATATAAAACTGAAAAAATCAATTTTTGCACCTACATCTGAATTGAATGTTTCATTGTTTACATTCGTAAAATATGTGCGGATTTGAGGGAGTCTACTATATTGTAAGCTAAATAGATAACGTAAACGTAAGATATCATAATTTCGATTGCATTATTAACTACACTGAAATTACTGTTTGCAAAATGTAAACAAAGCAATGACCAGAAATCTGCAAAATTCTAAAATTTGTACATCCTCTGGTCCCAAGTTGTGCAGATTTGAGGCAACCTATTGTACATGAATAAATAAATAAATTCCTTATTTTTAAGAACTTTATTTTTCTCCTTAAATCTTGTTTTTAAAGTTACAATAATTGATTTCGGTTTTTATGATTTATTCAGCTGAGAATGAATCAGCAATACAAGCAATACCTTTTTCTACTACAAGTGCATTCAATTCTCAGTTGCTGAGTTTAACATTTGTTGCAAAATTTTCATAAAAACCTAGGTACAACTAGGTTATCACATCGACTAAAAAATTATCACAAAAGTATAAGATTAAATGCCAATAATGAATGATCGTTAATGTCACGTTCAATGGCATTAAATATGATTCACATGCTTAAAATGTCATTAAGGGATTTTTATTTCAACTTTTTATTAATATTTTTTATATATATTCTACTAATTTTTTGTTTTTTCGTTATTTAAAATAAAAATTATGTCAATATGTGTAATTTGGCTATAACTTTGGCGATTTGTATAATTTGGTGAAATTTTTCGACGGGATATTAGAGTAGTGCCAAAACCTATAATTTGCCTATCTTTTGGCAATTCCAAGCATAATTGAATCATACTGATATAAAATTTCCATCATTATTTTGAAAAAAAGTAATTTTTGAAAAGCATAGTGCATTGGAATTAAAAAAAAAAAAAATCTTCGTTGTACCCCAATTGAAAACAACCTGCCCATAGAATCAACATCGAGGAAAGTGTGTTTTCAAGTCAGTGATGAAACCTCTTAGGTGTATGTGTTCTTATAAGTAAATTTCGATAAACAGCATAATAGTGCATTATTATTCGATCAATTATTTAAAAATTGAATTTCAATTGAACAGTTTCAATTAAATTCAATTTATGAGCAACAAAATATTTTAAAAGTAAACGTAAAAGAATATATATATATATATCCAAACCAATTTGCTGTATCTAAATTGAAATTGTAATACTATTAAACTAAACTATTTAAAAATAAACAATAAAACGTGGAATTATCTGCTATAAATAAAACATTTTAGTAATGATTCAATGAGAGAACAGCAAAAATGAAAGTTGGTTGAGTCACATAAAATTTCGTGCAATCATTATCAAATAGCAAGTTGTATAGTATTGAGTTGAAGAGAAACGTTAGAAACTACACTACCTTAGCATTAACAAGAAATTGAATACAATAAATTTATGTTTTAAAAGTTATCTTAGGAACAGTAGAAGAGACAACGACGCCAATAAAAGAATGAATCATGGATTTCATCATCAGTCATTCTTATGATTCAAATACGTTTGATTTGTTTAACTACCATTCTAAATCTATCATCGTGATTCATTCGCTGCGTTGGCTTCTCTTTGGTCTTAGCCTAAGGAAAAAATATATAATAATCAACGCATATTCTCTGATTCTGATTATTGCTAATCTTTAAAACATAAACGTGATGATCCAACCTCTTTGCTAAAGTAAGTTAATGGTAGGATGCGTTTCTTCTTTTACGCTTTACTAAAAATTCTCCAACTTATGACTTGATCGTGTTATAGCCACAAAACTTTACGTATCGCATTTTTTTTTTTTTTTTTTAACTGGTATTTGATCATTTAAAATATTATGAAAAAGTTTTTATTGTTAGACCTTTTCTTTTATATTTTTATTTAAATATAGTTATAATAGTTTATAGTCCATTATAGTTTAAGCTACAATTTTTTTGTTAATTAAGAGGAATTCATTACAATTTTGATTAAGAGTTTAGTTTAAATAAATAATTTTAGATCATCGTATCGCTCACAAACTGAATTTGCCTGCATTGAGTTAAGTTAAATGAAAATATTTTTTAAATGATTAACCTTAAATTATTTGTTCTTAACAGTTATTAAACGCATAATATAGTAACTGTATGAAGGTTATGAAATTTATCCAAACTATCAGAACAGTTTATAAAAATAGCAACGGTTTTATAAATTTAAAACTTTAAAATTCCATCGTCTTCATGACGTTAATTAGTTTACTAGTAAGTGTTGTTGCTGCTCTGATAAAAAATATTTTCTACTCTTGCCTTATATTTAGCAAAAATGTTCTTATATAGCTGAGTTGAATCTTTAATCTGACAATTTCTTACTGTTTCAATTTTGATTGCAGATTTTTCTTAAAATGTATTTTCAATTTCAAAACCAGTTCCAACATCGAAAGTACTTAAAAAAAAAAAAATCTGCAACTGAAATCGAAAATAGTTAAAAATAGCCATCTCAAAGATCGACCTCATCTAACTTACGTCAAAAATAAAGTTTTAAAGTATTCAAATTTAAGTGAGGAATTCGAAAATAACCTGCCCATTGATTTAATATTTTAGAGCAGTTGCATTCAAGTGAGTGAAGAGACCGCATAAAAAACTACAGTCGAACCTTAGAACTGATTGTTTATTTAAATGTTCTGTACTTAAATTTCTGTAAATAAAACACTATTTCTATGCACTCTGTGGTGTATTTAACTGTAACTGCAACCTATGCAAAATGTAAATAGAATGTTTTTAAGTGTAGGCAGCAATTGTATTCTATAATTCTGTGTATGTGTGATCATTTGCTGTAAATATACTGTGTTTGTAATTAAATTAGTCTTTCTATTAAGATGAAAGTATTATTCCTTCAAGAGAGTCATTCCATGATAATTTCTGTTACATTTGGAACTATTTTCAGCAATTTTAGTAATATAACGTGCAAAAAAATAGTTATTCAAAATGTAAATTTGACTAGGTTTGCTAATTAAACTTATTCAGAACTCAATTTAGATGAAAATTATCTAATTTTAGTGTTTATATCTTAAAATTTGGTAGTTATATCCATTATGGTAAATTGATACAGGGCCGTAGCTAAGGGGGCGCCATGGGCGGCTCAGCCCCCCCTACAATATTTTGAGCCCCCCCCCCTGGAAAAAGTTCCAAGGTCACTAAATGTTCCGAAAATTCAAATGAAATTCTGTTCAAAAATCTAATTTAGTTTTGAGACCCTTTCACAGTTTTGCAGAGTTACTAAATTGTATCTAAAATACGTTTTTCAACACTCCCTCATCCTATTGGTACATATGAAGCTAACAGGATGTTTAATTTTGCACCCGTTATACATTCAAAATTTTCATCATCATATACTTTTCTTAGTATAAAATGAAGTTATTACAACAGTTTAATGAGAAACATAGTACCTACAATGTGAATATGCACTAATTTATCTTTCTGCATTAGAGAGAGAACAAAAAAATATGAGCTCCCTCCCCCTACATTCCCTTGAGTCCCCCTATATTCCCCTGAGCCCCCCTATCGTACATTTCTAGCTACGGCCCTGGCTAGAGGTCAGCTGGAAAGATTTGATTGACTGATTAAAAGTAAATCAGCTGATTGAAATTGCCCTATATGAAGTGAATGTGACATTTACGATCAGCCATATTTAATCTTATAATTTGGCGATAATTTTTTGGTGGACGAGTTAATTAAGTAGTACCAAATTCTAGGTTTCTCTGTCAGAATCTTTTGATTTGGCAAAAGATTGGGCCAGTAAAATGTAAAATTATTTAGGAATAAAAGTAGCATGATACAATGCTTAACATACATTTAAGGAAGATCAAACTGCAGTGCTAAAATTTTGAAATTTTCGCTGCGTCATCACTCCACCACTTTTACATAAAAAAAATTACTTCACTGCATTATCGAGCATTCTCATTGGTGAAAATAGAGATATTCTAAAAAATCGGTGGAGTGACGATGCAGCAAAAATTTCAAATTTTTAACTGTTTGGTTTCCAAGAGAGTCTAGTCTAGTCATTTAGTGTAATAGAATTAAATCTTGTGCGTTTGCAAATTTTATCTAAAAAAATCTGGTAATCTCTGACTTAATTTTGTAACCTACAATTTTTAGGTATGAGAAGATCATTGGTATAAGTCACATGGTTGGGAAAATTCAATGATTTAGTCATATTAATGTCACTGTGGGTCTTTTGTATTTTAGTAAAAATGAAGATTGAAACAGATATTAAGTTGTTGTCACCATTACAAAAACTGGCAACATTTTGCCAGATTTGGCAGAAAAATTGATTTTCAAAATTATCAATGTCAATAATGCTTGCCAATGAAACAATGTCATCATATTTGGAACCGATATACAGGGTGTTTCTAAATTCATGGTATAAACTTTAAGGGGTGGTAGTACACATCAAGACAAACAATATTAAATAGGAAACTAAGGGTCCCAAACGTCTTCTGAAGGAGATAGGGGGCATTAAAGTTTAGTGTCCAAAAATACAAATGATTATAAAAAACAGAAAAATTGGTCGATTCGTTTGCGGTTTTGACTAAAACTATTCTTTATGTCAGCATTGTCTTGAAAATAAATTATAAAGATAAATTTCAAAAAATGCCGATAGAGGGCGCTTTAGACTTTGGAGTAACGAACAATTATTCTTTACTATTATTTTTTGCATCTCATTAATTTTTTTTTAAAAGTTTAGACATAAACTTAAATTTTGAGCTCAAAATCTAAATCGTTGGGAGTGGTTAAGCAGCACAAACTGAACTGTGGGGGAAGGTTCAAATTCCAAATGATTATAAAGAACGGAAAAATTGGTCAATTGATTTGCGATTTTCACTAAAATTATTCTTTATGTCAGTATTATCTTGAAAATAAATTATAAAGATAAAATTCAAAAAATGCCGATAGAGGGCACTTTAGACTTTGGAGTAACGTACAAGTATTTTTTACCGTTATTTGTTGCATCTCATAAATTTTTTTTGAAACTTTGACATAAACTTAAATTATGAGATGAAAATCTGAATCGTTGGGAGTGGTTAAGTAGCACAAACTGAACTGTGTTCAATGGGGGTGGGGAGATTCAAATTTCAAATGATTATAAAAAAAGGGAAAATTGGTCGATTCGTTTGCCTTTTTCGCTAAAACTATTCTTTATGCCAATATTTCCTTGAAAATGAATTTTAAAGATTAATTTCAAAAAATACCATTAGAGGGCGCCTTAAACTTTAGAGTAACCAACAACTTTTTTTAAACGTTACTTATTGTGTCTAATTAAATGCTTGTAAATGTTCAAACTTAAATTTTGAGCTCAAAATCTGCATAATTGTGAGTAATTAAGTAGCGGAAAATTGAAATGTGTTCAAGGGGTGGGGAGGGTAACATTTCAACTCCTGAACACATTTCAGTTTGCGCTTCTTAACCCCTCCCATTGATTTAGAATTTGAGTTCAAAATTTAAATTTAAGCATTTGCAAGCATTTAATTAGATGCAAAAATAGCGGTTAAAAATAGTTGTTGGTTACTCTAAATTTTAAGGCGACCTCTAACGGCATTTTATGAAATTAACCTTTAAAATTTATTTCCAAGGAAATATTGACATAGAGAATAGTTTTAGCAAAAACGGCAAACGAATCTACCAATTTTTCCTTTTTTTATAATCATTTGAAATTTTAACCTCCCCACCCCCACTGAACAGAATTCAGTTTGCGCTACTTAACCACTCCCAACAATTCAGATTTTCATCTCAAAATTTAAGTTTATGTATCAGCTTCTAAAAAAATTTATGAGATGCAAAAAATAACGGTAAAAAATAGTTGTAAGTTACTCCAAAGTCTAAAGCGCCCTGTATCAGCATTTTTTGAATTTTATCTTTATAATTTATTTTCACGATAATACTGACATAAAGAATAATTTTAGTGAAAATCGCAAATCAATTGACCAATTTTTCCGTTTTTTATAATCTTTTGAAATTTGAACCTCCTCCCACAGTTAAGTTTGCGCTACTTAACCACTCCAACGATTTAGATTTTGAGCTCAAAATTTAAGTTTATGTCTAAGCTTCTAAAAAAAATTAATGAGACACAAAAAATAACAGTAAAAAATAGTTGTTCATTACTCCAAAGTCTAATGCGCCCTCTATCGGCATTTTTTGAAATTTATCTTTATAAATTATTTTCAAGACAAAACTTACATAAAGTGAAAACCGCAAACGAATCGACCAATTTTTCTGTTTTTTATAATCATTTGAATTTTTGGACCCTAAACTTTAATGGCGCCTATCTCCTTCGGAAGATGTTTGGGACCCTTAGTATCATATTTAATATTGTTTGTCTTGATATATACTATCACCCCTTAAAGTTTGTACCATAAATTTAGAAACACCCTGTATAATTGTTAATCTTATGAGAGTACGTATATTGTTTTATAGAGTTAAACTCAAGGATAATTTTTGACTGAGCTAACTTTTGACTGTCCTTCTTGCTATTCTGTTATAATACAAGGAAATGTTTGTGTGTGGTACAAATTTTCCCAACGAAGTTTTATTTCAGGTTTAGCTAAACTTAATAACCAAAAAAATTTGGTTAATACACAAATATATTTGGTAAAAAAAATTGTGATTACCGGTGATATCAGCAATATCTTAATTTTTTTCCAAAATAATTTATTCTTTTTTAATGAAAACACATGAATTCAGTAATATTAATCAAAATTACAAATAAAAATATGCATGGAATTGATATAAAATAAAAATGTCAAATTTTGTCCCTACATCTGAACTCAATTTTTCATTGTTTACATTTGTAAATGATGTGTGGATTTTAGGTTTGCAGATTTGTGGGAGTCTACTGTATTTGATTTTTCAAAGTAGTACTTGTTTTAAATAGCCTACTGCTGTTAAAACGTTAAAGTTGTAGTAATATAATAGTTTTTGATAAAATAATACAATTTCCAATTTTTAATTAATTATTTTATCTATATATATACAATAGACTCCCTCAAATCTGCAAAACTTGGGACCAGAGGTTGTGCGGATTTTAGAATTTTGTGGATTTCTGATCACTACTTTGTTTACATTTTTTAACCAGTAGTTTGAATGCAATTAATAATGCAGTCAGAAATATAATGAATGCTTTTAATATAATAAAATATTAAAATAAGTAATGAACTAAAATAATAAAAATTTAGATAATTTTTAAAATGATTAAAGTATTAATAGCAAAGGTCAAGTTAATAATCAATAGTGTATGATTAAATATTCATTATAAAGATTAAATGTATTTTTCCAAAATTATTCAACAAAACTTGCCTCATAAAAGTACATAACTAATTCACATCAAAATCATGAAATAAAGATTATTTTTTCAAGTGTAGTCAGGCTGAATGACCAAAAAATCTTGATTAATGCATAAATGTATTTGGTAAGAAGATTGTGATTACCAGTGATATCAGCAATATCTTGAATTTTTCCCCAAAAAATGTATTCTTCCTTTAAAAAAATAACATGAATAGAGTATTATTAAAAAAATTACAAATTAGAAAATACATGGAATTGATACAAAACTAAAAAAATCAAATTTTGTCACATTATCCGAACTGAAAGTTTCATTGCTTACATCCATAAAATATGTGCAGATTTTAGAGAGTTGCAGATTTCTGGTTTGCAGATTTGAGGGAGTCTACTGTATTGTGCTAAAGTATGCGGCACGAAAATCACGACTGTTTGTTAATTGTTCAATGGCAACATCTAGATAAAATGCAAATCATTGGTTATTGTGTAAAAGTAATTTAGAAGGATTTAGACAAAAGTAAATCTGATTTATTTACATTTTTCTCTTTCTCTGCAGTTATGGAATTTTAAAATATTATTTTTTTTTAGTTTTCTTTTACCTAAAAAAAAAAGTACAAGTCATGAATTTTAAACATTTTAGTTTAAAATTAGAGTTACTGTATTTTCCGGCGTATAATCCGCGGATTATCTGTTAAAAAACCTCGAAAATTTCATGTGCGGATTATCTGCCGGTGCGGATAATCTGATGAAATTTTTTTCAAGCTGAACTGATTTCCCATTTCTACCGGCAATTATAAAATGTAAACATATCAAATGATTGTCTGTTTGGGAAACCACTCGCGGAGCTGCTTGTGATTGGTTCACATAATGACACAGCCGTTCTAGTGGGAGTGACCTCCGATTTTTAAAGAATGTTTGTCTAGTCTTTTTGCAACATGCTTCTATAAAGAATACAGAGTTTCTCAGCTCATTTCTATCAAAAATTGCAATATACTCATTTGTTAGCTTAATCTTCTTTTATTTATTACGTGGAAAAAGAATTTTGTTTAAATTACACAGCTGAATTTAGCTGGATGTAATAGAAAAGGCAGAGGTTGTTATAGATTGAATATAATCGATTGCCATAATCGAATGTTCGATTATGGTAAAATAAAAGGGAAAAAAATTTATTCAGGAAATAAGAGTCTTTTACTTATTTTATTATTAAATATTAAAAATTATTATTAGTAAATAATATTTTTACCTGCTATTATTAAACAATTGTCAAGCATTATTGGTAATAGATCGAATAAAATCGATCACCATAATCGAATTTCTATTATAGCAGAAGAACAAGGAAAAATTATTAAAGTATTGTCAAATATTATTAATACTATCGATTATTATTTTAACTTGCAGTTGTCCTATAATTATTTATTTTATTTACAATTATCATTTAAATAGGACAACTAAATCAATAGAAACTTTATTTATTAGTATTTTTGCGGCGTATAATCCGCGGATTATACGCCGGTGTGGATTATCTGCTGAAATTTTTTTTCAAAGGCCAAAATTTACGGCTGCGGATTATACGCAGGAAAATACGGTATGCATTATAAATGAAATGAGTGTGTATTAGCTGGCATTGCAATATTTCTATCTACAGCATATCAAGTAATGAATTAAAATCATTCTATGTTACATAATATCAAAAATTAATTAAAATCATTTCACTATATTAAGTTATTTGTAAAAAAAAAAGAATGTTTTTTGCATATTAACAACAAAGACAGATATTTATTCTTTTCAATAACAAAAATATTGTTTGGCTTTTTGGTACCGAAGCAATAAAATTAATTTTGACAAGTTCATGGACGGTACAAAAGTAAAAGAATTATATTTTTAAAGAAATATGAAAAAATGGCACGGGAAGATTGTTTGACGAATTACCATTTGTGTGCGGTCAGTATAAAAATACCAAGTTTTTCAATTTTCTATCAGCATTTTCTGATTTGGCACACAATTGAGCAGGTAAAATTAAATTATGAATAAACGTATTATGATGCAAAGTTTAGCATAAATTTAAAGGAGACGTAACTGGTCGCCAAGGGCAGCTAGTCAATATATATTTTTAAATAATGCTATTAATTTTGCTAACTACCATTGCTACATTTTGAATAATAGTAGTAAATATATTTTTTCAAAGTAATGTAATTTTCATTTAATATTAATTTATTTCATTTTATTATTGATCTTTTTCCAAAGTTTAGATATATTGTGCCAAAACAATTTTATTACTATTATTAAATTTAATTTGTGACTCTATTCTGTATTTCTGGGTATTACATTTAATTTTTCATAACATTAGTTTTATGTACTACTATTTTTTTTTAAAAACTGTTGTAATAACAACATTATTATTATAGTTAAGGGGCTAAACCAGTCAAATGAAAAGACCAGTTCGCTTCCTGAATAAAGAAATTTATAAAGATATCTCAATTGCATTTAAATATTTTTAAATGTTTGTTTTTTTTTTGTTTTTTTTATTGTGCATTAGCTGAGATCAGGGATGTAGGAGAGGGTATATGGTGATATACGCCATGTACCTTGTGGATTAATATATGTATATATATATATATATATATATTCTTCTTAAATAAAGCATTAGTGTATACCCTATCAGTGAATGTTCATAATGATGGCATATACCCCCTGCCTATATTGTATACTCTGTGCTTTTTTTATGACTACAAGACTGGCTCTGAATACAGACCATTTTTTGTTTTTTCAATTTTTGTTACAGGTATCTTTTATGGGGGTACTTTCGCTTTCCAAACGGGTTCTGAAACTGAAAGCGTCTTCATAGAAAATCTCTCTAAACAAAATAAAAAAAGTAAAAAACGACCTACATAGAGATCAATCTTAGTTATCCAATGCTAAAAAATAAATAAATAAAATATTAATATGCAATCAAGATTAAGAAAGCAATGGATATCTGGCATGTCTGGATAATTTTTCAATATCCGGAATATCATCAGATATCCAAATCACAATCACTGGATATCTGACTTTTTTTCTGAATATCCAGCAGCGTGCAGCACAGTAAATATATATGGATAACAGAAATCATTTTACCTCAAACAATGCCAAAAAAGTTTTGTTTATAATTCAAAAAATGAAACATAAATTTCCTATCCATGAATAAAAAAGTAATTCTCAAAAGTTTAAAGAATTTTGAGCTCTCCTTATACAGATATTTGAACTCTTTGTGATAAATTTAAGAACTTATGTTTACATCTTCTAGAAAATTGTACCTTTATTTTCAGATTTATAAACTTTTTTTTTCTGTAAAAGTCTTAACTTTTTATTTTTCTTTCTTTTTTTTTGTGTTAAACAAGTAAACAGATGTATTTTTACTTTCTTCTTATATCCTCTGATTTTTTATGATTACACCACTTGTTGTAGTATTAAACTTACAATAATGAAGTATTAATATTTGCAGTTATTTTTTTAAATATTAAGACCTATGCTATAGAAGAATAAGTTTTGGGATTGGCCCATTCAGCTAATTATTTTTGTAACTTCATTATAAATACAGACTTGCCAAGTCTTCTGATTTCGGCAGGAGACTCCTGATTTTCAGATGTTTCTCCATACTCCTGATTTTTGACATATTTTTCCTGATTTTTCACATTTTTAAAATATTCTGTTATTTTACAATAAAATATGTTGTGATTCAGTGACGAAAACTCTAGTACAGGGATAATTGTTCTTTAGTATGATTATTTTATGCGATAAATTACATTCAGATTCATTATAAATGATGGATCTTTAAGATTTGTTACTGTTACTGTGATCATCTGCTGCATTATCAATAACTTGTCTTGTTTAAGATTCACTTATGATCTTTACTATAGCTTTTACACAAGTTTATGAGTAATAAAACGCCCCCTTTTTTTATAATATTTAGTCAAATTACTGTGTCAGTTACTGAAACATCATATATCATATATGTGAATCATATATCATATATGTTATCATATATGTGAAAACATTATATGATTAAATGCTCAAGTTTTCATAGACAAAAATATCTCCTGATTTCTGAAACAAAATCTCCTGATTTTTAGCTTTCAGAACTTGGCAAGTCTGTAAATATTTAGAATTTTTTTTTTTTAAATATCATAGTAATTTAATTTAAAATGAAACTAAATGTGACCGAAAGTAGTTCTACATAATTAAAATCTGCTATCGATCAACTAAATTTGTGTTTGGAGAAAATATACTCTTCAACCATTGGTATATTAGTAGGCATTTTATGTTTTGATTAAAATAAGAAAGTATGATTTTTTTTATGAAAGTACTCTTCAATTGTCGATTCTTTAATAAATGTGTAATGGTTAAAATTTTTTGTATAAATTTTCAGAATTTCACTGTACAAATAAACAGAATATTTTAATGCTTGAATTACATTTTTTATACAATATTATTAACATATGTACAAGGCTTGAATTTTGGAAAAGGATAGCAAGATACACGCCCTTAAGAATGTTTTTAGCATGCAGGGTTTTCAAATAAATTTAATGCCAGTTTTAAAAAATTGGCATAATATTGTTGAAACAATTTAGCGCAATTAGAATATAAATATATTAATATTTTATGAAATACTTTAGCTTTATTTGTACTTTTTACTTTATTGAAAATTTTATGATTTTTTACATAATTTAAATGTTGAATCAAATGTTGAATCAAATACATAAACTGTTGAATCAAATATATAAATATAGAAGAAGCATTGATAACTTGCAATTTTTCTTAATATTATACTTTGTGATGCAAGATGAGGTGCAGTTCTATCATAGTATCCTGGCTAAATTTCATTCTTTTATACTAGATTATAAGACAGATAGCAACATTCTTGAGAATCTCAATTATGTGTTCATTTCAGAAAGTTTGAAGCACAACACTGTGGCCTTTAATTTGTTCCGAACACATCTTATTGCAACATTAACGAAAAACCTCAAAATCAATTAAATATTTGTTTTTTTTTTTTTTTTTTGGATGGATTTATTGTTCAATATAAAAATAGAAAGAACTTCTTGAACTCACTTTGGTGTTGATTTCAAGTGATATCTTTTTGCCACATCACATGGGAAAAGTTCCTGTTTATGGTCTAGGAGGAACCAAAAGACTGCCAAAAGACTTTCTATCAAAGCAAACTTACAATGTACCTACAAGAACCACATTATCACTCACTGACTACTTTATGATTTTACAAATAAAGATATTCCTGGCATAAATTCCATGTATTTACAAATGAAGAGTACAATGAAAATGATACATAACACAGATTAACATAGATTAAACTTTCCTCTCTTGTACTGTTTCTTAATTCTATAGGAAAAAATATGAAAATACACTGAAGTAACAGGAATCAACTATTTTTGTAGTTGCATAAATTTTGTCAAAACAATTTTCAAGCGTATTTTGCTGGATAGCAAGGTTTTCTAGAAATTCTAAATGATATTAAATGCATACATGCAGAATGTTCAAAAATTTGTGAATTTTGCAAGAATTTGTTTAACAGTTTAGTACAGTCGAGGATCTATAATCCGCAGACCCATAATCCGCAATTTCCCATAATCCGCGTTACTTTACGAATGTAAACAATGAAATAAACAGTTAAAAAAAATCACAAATGCGTGATCCAAAAATGATTTTTTTTTTAACAAATAATAAAAAATGTAATAAAAATCATAATAAAACATGTATTTTTTTTATTTACTCTTTTATTTTATTGACAGTAAAAAACTAAACTGTGTTACGGAACGTGCCTAAGCTTACTGAACGTTCGAATTGACGACTGTTCATTCGTAGCTATTCCAGTTTTGGTAAGTTCAGGAGAGTAAATAACCATTGAAAACGCACTATTTTGTGTGCATCGCACGCCCTAACAGTAAACACAGCGAAGTGTCTAGGCTACCGGCTGGCAGCCGGCACTGCAGCCACAACACTAAAAATACGGCTGGCTGCGCATGCCTAGTAAGCATCCATATTCCCCGCCTTTATTAGCCCGCGTCATTTCATTTATTTAACGGCTGACGGCTTCCTCGTGTGGTGGTGTGTGAACGTGTAGAAAGAATATTCTTTGTAAAGGAGTAAATATATAATAAATGTGTTTTTTTTTTAAATTATTTTTTGTTTAATGATCTCTAAGTTAAAGAGATTCCATTCATTTAAGTGATTACAGCCTGAAGATTGAGAAAAAACTGAGAGCTTGAACCTGCAGATTACCTGAATTACCGTGGCATATCTGAAAAAAAGCTGAGCCTGCAGATTACCTGAATTACCGTGGTATATCAGATCAAATCATCAGATATATTAAGAGCAATTGCCAGGAGAAAATCTCTAGTGCATAGTGCTCTACCTATTACTAGGTGGCCGTGCACTGGGGCAAATCTCCTAGATACTTTGCTTTTAAAACAATTTGAAAAAAAGAGTAAGTAGTTTTATTTTCTATTTCTTAAACTGCCTTTTAAGTTCTCTACTCCCCTTTTTAATTTCTTATTTTTACTCGCCTACCTTTTTTTGTCCTGAAGATTTATTCCCCTTTGGAAAATTTTAAAATGTGCATTCCAATGATTTTAAATAGTAAAAAGAAAAAGGGTCTATTTTTTGCATTAAAACATTTGCTTGTATAGTAAAAATCCACTCAATATTCTCTTTAAATGCTTTGAAAATTGAAAGAATGAATTTCAAAATAAAAAGAACTGCTCTTAAGAATCTGAAAAATATCTATAAGCATCTGAAGAAAACCCTAGAAGATCCAAAACATGCCCTTTCTAGCCGGCTGTACTCTTTTAAACCCAAAGGAAATTATATTATAACCATGTATGGAATTGACAGAAATATTTGAATATTCAGGGATCTTTTTTTAGGAATATAAGTCTAAATATAAATTAGGAACAACTGCACAAAAATTATAATTACTATGGAAATAAAAACAATGCAACATTGGTATGATATATTAGATGACAATTTATAAATCTAATGAGGGGGGGGGGATGAAATTTCTTTTAAACCACCTTAAAAGTATTGTGTAGATATTTAAGCGATTTATTATATGAAGTGTAACACAGGTATTTATATTTACTTACCCATATACTATACATTTATTTAAAAAAAGAAAGAAGCTAAAAATTTACATTGCTTTTTTCCTCACCCCTGCACAAGGAAAAAAATAAATGCTTGAATATTTTATTCTTATAGATCAATATTCATTTAGAAAAGTGAAAGATAAACCTTGTTAGTTAACAAATAGACAACAAACTAAATTCTAGCATAAGTACACATTGAATAAAATTGCAATAAATGGTACTTTTATATTCATTAAAGTTTTTCTTTCTTTCTTTTCTTTTTTTTAATGTAAATCTAAATTTTCTTTTCAAAGACTAGGAATGTGGGAGGAGTGTATGCGCTTAATGATTACTCAGATTAAACTTTTTGTAAAGAAAACGTGAAAATCTTGCTGAATAGAGAAAATATGTTAAGTTCCCAAAAAATATTATATAACATTTCTAACAATTACATGTTCCTTTTTTTTTACTATACTCTACCTAAGATCATTAATCTTCAGAGAAAATGTTTAAAAAGTTAGAAATAAGTATAACAAGTGTAAGATGCATACTTTGCTTTTTTCCCCCCTACTCTTTCTTATATTTTATACTGAAGAAAAATTTTCTATTTGAAGTCTTCTGTTTTACTATTATCTTTCCAGAGACCAGTGTAGCTTCAAAAAAGTCGCCAAATAGGGCGATGAAACCCGTTTAAGGGAGCAACAAGGTCTTGGGGATGATCAGAGCGATAAATCGCCATGATTGGTGCTAGCATATCCAAGAAGAAGCGCGACGTTGCGTTGGTTTTATGTTTCCTGTAAGGAGGAGGGGGTTAGGGAGTAGAATTTGGAAAGGAGATAAGACCTTTTGTTATTTAAAAAAAAAAAAAAAAAAAAAAAAAAAAAAATAGCAGATGCAAGCTTGGAATTTCGAAGATTGTTGATTGCATCGAATTTTCTTTTTCTACACAAATTAGGTCTATTGGAATTCGGTTAAATTGCTGAATAAAATGTATCTTCAATCTAGGGATGGGACGAATAGTGATTTGGCCGAATACCGAATATTCGGCCAAATTTTAGGCCGAATACCGAATATTCGGCGGCCAAATACTAACTTTTTTTCCCAATAAAGAAAAAAAAAATATTATATATAATTTAAAAAATAGGCACACTTAATAATTATTACTCTTAAATGTGCTTTTAAATTTATTATGAAATTTGCAACACTTATTTTAACACAAAAAAAATTATGAAATTGCATTATATTCTTTTATCTTAATGTACATCAAATTGATTTTCAGTAAGTCAGGATGGTAAAATATTTCCATTAAAATATGAACATTGTATTTCACTTTTACTATCAAATGATACTTTTATCTTTTCTTGCATCCAAAAATTAATAATATTCTTAATCTCTCTCTCTCAGAATTCACAAAAGAATATTTTCTGAAGTAACCTTTAATGAAGTAAATTTCATCATTAAGAGTTTGTGTCCCTAATAATAAGCAAACTCGTAAGAATGAGACTGTTTGGAAATCAGTTGTCAATCTTTAAATTACAAATTATGTTAAAGCAAAAGGTTATGCTTAAAGTAGAATGCATATGTTAACAAAATCTTTGACATTTGAATCAGCACATACAATATTCAACTTATTCAACAAGCATTAAAAGGATAAACAGAAATTGATAATAACATGAATGAAGGAAGATGTAAATTAAAAATATATACATAATAATGTTACATATTTAAGCCAGTAATAATAATAAGCCAGTAATTTGCAAATAATTATTTAAAAGTGAAAACTATATAATAAAAAAATTATTTTATTCAGCATTTAGAATGTTGAAATATTTATAAAACCATCTTCATAAAGCAAGTTGTGTCATCTAAAGTGTGTCTAGTTTGACACCAGTTCTGTTTTCAGGTGTATTGTTGTATTTGGAATAGTAATATTTGATATTTAATTTTGAAAATAAATCTTCGTTAATACACCTAGTGAATGATTTTTTTCATTTCTCACTTCATAGAAAAGTAGTCGTTGGGGGGCCACCGTAATACTTACCCATCATGGATATGCATACTATAAAATATGAAAATAAAACGCATGTAAACTATTAATAGAATGCATCGCAATTCCAAAATAAAATTTAAATGCATATTTAAATAGTTTTAATATACACAGTAATGCTCTATTAATGAATTGCTGATGAGCCAATTTCTACAAATTACATAAAACGCCAAAATCCTCAAGTAATACCGGATTGCATGAAAGAAACATTCTTATAACTCCAAAAATAATAATCATATTAACTATCAATTTACTGCGTCGGATTAAACATCTCATTTCCAATTAAAATATATCTTTGAATTGAAATTTGAATGAAATACAGGGTCATGAAAAATCGAAGAATGTGAAAAACAGGATTACACATATCTCGGCAACTAATAATCCGATCGACCTCGTTTTTTATGAAAAATTTGTGTTATTTTATTGCCTTTTACGTCCACCCCTAAAAAAAAAAAAAAAAATCAAAAATTTTTATATTCCTTTCATCAGAACGAATTTTTCGAGAGTCCGAAAGAAATAGTTCCGGATAATCGAGGTTACTGATATTAAATAGGCTTCGTCCCATTCTTACTTACTAAGTACATACAAAATTTCAAGTCTCTATCTCAATTATTTCGGGAGATAGAGCGGTTACAGACAGACAGACACACAGACGGATGGACGGCAATTATTTTTTCTAAAAATATGTTTTTCGGAATCTCCAGTATCTGAAACGTGTAAATTCGTCAAAAAAATTTTTTCGATTTTCAAAACGATTGCAAGACTTAGCCTATACTACGTATGATGGGTAAGTAATAAGTTATGAATTTCATAAGAGCCTTTTTTACATGTGCATGGAATTTGCAGACATTAATAAATATTCGAGTTCTTTAAAATAAAATAGTGTTTCTTTCTTTTTTTTTTTTTATAAGTATTTTTATATCTTGAATTGTAACATATCATTTTCTAATGAAGACATTTCCTGTACAATTAAATCTCCAACTTGGGCAGCATTTTCTAAAATATCACCAACCTTTATAGGAAATACAGAAATGCTGTATATTTTTTAGTATCTGAATAACTATGTTTTGCAAGTAAGAATGAGAATGACATCATAAATGAAGTAACCAATTTGGATTAGAAGAAAAAAAATTGCAAGAAATGAAATTCTTCAAATCCTAAATTTATTTGGCAAGATATCTTTCACTATTCGGCGAGATTTCAGCAATATTCGGCGTGATATCTCTAAATATTCGGCTATAGGTATTCGGCCGAAGTATTCGGTCAACAAGCCTTCAATATTCGGCCAACCGAATATTCGGCAAAAGGGCCGAATAGGCCGAATACCGAATAGTGGCCGAATATTCGTCCCATCCCTACTTCAATCAAACAAAAAGACCCGTTCGCTAATGACACTCCTATAGAAGACATTTAATATATAAATAAAAGATATCTCGATCGCATTCCAATATTTTTAAATGATTTTTTAATTTTTATTTATTTATTTATTTTTATATTGGATAGATGAATTATTATTTACAATATTTATTTATATTAATATTAGTATCAAATGTAATATTAAGTGAAATATGAAAAAGCTCAGCCTAATTTTTGGAAAATATATTTATAATTTTAAGTAATAATTAATATACATTAAAACGAATACATATAAAGTGCATTCCCTCTATTAATGGTGGATCCAAGGGGGTGTATGCTCTTCAAAAAGGAATGTACAGTTTAAATAAAAAGTGCTAAACAGGAACGCAAAATAAGGGGAAATTCCGCTTTACGCAGGTTTCAGTCTTATTCAGTATTCTAAATATTTTAAATTCTTTTGACTAGAGCCATAAAATTTACCAATTAAAGCGATATTCCGTCATACGCAGATTTTGTTTTCACAGGCTTTTTTTTTTTTATAAAATAACGATTTTTTTTTTTTTTTTTTTTAATATTCCTAAGAAATACTTTCGCATTGGAGTTTTGAAGGAACGCAAATTAATTATCATTGTTCCGCAAAAAATCAAAAACCTTTGCTACCATCTCGCGTCTCGATGATATTAGAGGTCTGCACATTTCCAAGCCCGATCCATCGAAAAAAAATTCGACCCGGTCCGAACGAAAAAACATTGGCCTGTCCCGTATGAAAGTTAAAATTTCGGCCCGGCCCCTTATTAAAGTTAAAATTTCGACCCGATATAAAAGCTAAAAACAAAGCCCGAGCTTGGCCCGGTCTGGAAAAATTTTAAATTACGGCCTGTACCCGGACCGGCCCCAGTAAATTTCTACAGAACGTTGATTTTATTCTTTCTGACCAAAAATAGGTTTCTTTTATTCATTTTTTTTCAGGTTTTTTGTCACCATTTATGCAGAAGTGCCGTAGGCAGCGATATTTATGCTTTTAATGAACCTTTGTTTCTTGTATGTAAATGTTTCAGTTACCATTAGTATTATTAATCCATATTCCACGTAATGAAGACATAAAAATCTAAAAAAATGCATATAGTAAAAATAAAATCTTCTAAGACGGAATCTCATTGGAAAGAAAAAAAAAAAAACGTTTTCTTTTAGTAGGTGCAAATTTTTATTTATTTATTTTTCTCGGATATTACTGTATTTATTTTTCATGGATGAACAATTTAAAAGAAATTTCCGGTTTTCAGTTTAAATGAAAATTCCGTCACGGGCTGCTTTTTTTTTTTTTTTTTCCTTCCATGTGTTTAATTCTATTTAAATAAACCAAAAAATCTACGATTTTTCAAAAAGAATAAATTCTAATGTTTCATTTTAGGTAGATTTCGTAAGAAATACTACCTATTGCAATCGCACCATTTTTTCTATCTATCTATCTATCTATCTATATATCTCACTTTTTTATGGACACGATAACTTCTATAATTCTTCACCAATCTCCACCAAACTGGTACATAAAATCAAAGGGGATAAAATCTTGGCTAAGTTCGTTAATGGGCAAAATCGAACCAAGGGGGTCGGAATAGGGGGCGTTTTTGTGAAAACCGAAAAAACGCCATAACTTTTTAATTAAAGTAGATATCGAATCGGTTTAAAGTTTATATTACTTCTTAAAAATGGGTCAAAAATATATGCATGACAGATTTTTGATAAATTTAGAAGTAGGCTCAAGGGGCGAAAAAACAGGGATTTTGAGAGAAAAAAATTCATAACTTCGTAAATTTTCGAGATATCAAGTCCAACTAAATTTTTTGTAAATATTCTTAAAATTATCTAAAACTTTTGTATTTACAAGTTTTTGATAGGCAGGGCCATTGCTAAGACTTTTTATTGGTGGGGGAGAAGACCTTAAATTGCCAAGTCAAATTTTCATATTTGCCAACTCGTTTTATAATTTTGCCAAGTTAGCACACTTAGAAAATGTAATACAGTTCTTATTTGTAAAAAGTTTAATAATATTTCCAATTAGAGTTGTAACTTTTGCAAATTCTATCAAAAATAGAAAATGTACTAAATTTTTATTGAAATTTTAATTAAATTTGCCAAGTGTAACAACATTTGCGAATGTTTGGGGGGGGAGGCTCCCCCCCTGTCCCCCCCCCCCCTTAGCGAGGCCCCTGTTGATAGGACCAACTTTTACCGATGAAAAAAATTAAAAACGAAAAGAAAAAGGGCGCTGAAAAAAGAGAAAAATTTATAACTCCATCAATTTTTAAGCTATCAAATCTGATTAAATTTATTTTACATCTTCTCAAAAATATCTACAACTTTTATATTGACAAGTTTTTCATAGGACCAATTCGTATAGCAAAAAGAAATTAAACAAAAATAGGAGTTGGAGAAAAAACCTCAAATCCAAACTGCTTATATTCTGACTCATTTTTAAATTCATTTTTGATTTTAAACGCATCCAAATGGTAGATCCTCTTATTTAGAAACTGTATAAAGTGATGCATTGGTCAATTTTCTGATAAAGACTGAATATATTTCAAAAAAGGCTACCAAAAAGGGTATTTTGAACAGAATTTCCGAAAGTCATCGGGACTGAAAATTGAAGGAAGTTTCAAATAAGGAATTGCGTTTTTTTTCTGACTCGTTTTTAAATCCATTTTTGCTCTCAAATGCATCCAATTTACAGATCCTCTTATTTAGGAACTATATAATGTAATGCATTGATCGGTTTTTTGATAAAGATAGAATATATTTTTAAAAGTGCTGTCAAAGTGAGTATTTCGCACAAAATTTTCGGAAGCAATCATGATTAAAGAATTAAGGATGTATTCAAACAACAAATCGGTTATTTTATGACTCATTTTTAAATTCAAATTTTTTCTTAAATGCATTCAACTGACAGTTTTTTGTTATTTAGGAACTGTATAATGTACTGTTTTGGTCGATTTTTTAATAAATTCAGAATCTATGTCAAAATGGGCATTTGAGCTGAATTTTTCTTAAGATGATTCTGATAAAACCAGTTTTTGCAGAAAAATGAAATTAAAAATTTTTCATAAACGGCCAAATGAAGTTATTAAACTGGGTTTATCTCTAATCATATATGTTTTTTTTTTTTTTTTTTTTTTTGTTGAAATGAGCATTTTTCGAAATCTACCTCCGCCTATAGGCCCAGCCAACAGGGATTTTTCAGAATAATGGCGACTTAAAAGTATATGATTTTTTTTGCAAAAATTTTTAGACCAAACCAAATTTACTGATTTTTGAACAGACTTGGCCACGTCGAGAAAAGGATTTTCATACGGAATGATTCAACCGGAACTGATTATTTTGGTCCGTGAAGACTAGGAAGAATGAAATTAGTCTCGGGTTCGTACGAAAAAAATAAGTTAGGCCCGGTCTGAATGCCGTTAATGGAAATCGGCCCGTGCAGATCGTTAGATGATATCAACATCAAGCTCTTCATATTTATAGTCAGGATAGTAATAATCAGTAAGACCCTCAAAAAACACTTTTTTTTTTTTGTCACTTAGTTTAGTTATCTATAAAGTATTTTAAATCTCTTTTTAAGTAAAGTAAAAATTTATGTGCAGCGAACCATGTGAAAACGAAACATGTCTATAACAGAATCTTTTCTCAAACGGAATTTTATTTTCTTACAAGAAGAATGTGACTTGTCACTACATAGTATAAAACAAAGTCGCTTTTTCTGTCCCTATATCCCTATGTACGCTTAAATCTTTAAAACTACGCAACGGATTTTGATGCGGTTTTTTTTAATAAGAGTGATTCAAGAGGAAGGTTTACATGTATAATAACATCCATTAAATAGTGGAGAAATACTGTTATTTTTGAGGTTTTTAATGTGATGTCGTAAATAATTTCATATTTTCCGCTTATACATTGCAAACGCTGACTGAACACTACAAGTTTTATCAAAATAATGTACTAATTATTGTACACATTAAAAAGGTCTTCACTACATAGTATAAAACAAAGTCGCTTTTTCTGTCCCTATCACTACATAGTATAAAACAAAGTCGCTTTTTCTGTCCCTATATCCCTATGTACGCTTAAATCTTTAAAACTACGCAACGGATTTTGATGCGGTTTTTTTAATAGATAGAGTAATTCAAAAGGAAGTTTACGTGTATATTAACATCCATTAAATAGTGGAGAAATACTGTTGTTTTTGAGGTTTTTAATGTGATGTCGTAAATAATTTCATATTTTCCGCTTATACATTGCAAACGCAGGCTGAACCCTAGAGTAATGGTTTTAGTAGTTGAATTTAATGGGATGAACTGGTAGTAACAATTTGCGGTGTCAGTAGTGACACGGGACTACCCGAAGCAAAGCGAGGGCGGGCCGCTAGTTTTTAATAAATGATAAATCTGCTATGATTGAAATAGTCTAAAACATACTTCATTGTACCTTTCAATTCCGTCTTATCAGGTTTTCTTTATTACATTTATATATTTAACTATAAAATACAAATAAAATTCATCCTTCACAATCCTGGATGACACTTAATTTAATAATATTTATTTTACCATAGATGTCTGCACGGGCCGAAATTTCCAGACCCGGCCCGTTATTAAAGTTAAAATTTCGGCCTGGCCCATAGAGAAAATTTAGCGGCCCGATATAATAGCTAAAAACAAGGCCCGAGCTCTGCCCGACCCGAAAAAAAAAGTTGAAATTTCGACTCGAACCCGGGCCGGTCTGAGTGAATTTCTACAGAACATTGATCTTTACTCTTGCGGAAGAATTCTGACCAAAAAAACATCTTTTTTTTTTCTTTCATGTTTATATTCTCAATTTATGCAGAAGTGTCGTAGGCAGCGATATTTATGCTTTTAATGAACCTTTATTTATTTTATGTAAATGTTTCAGTTATCGTTGGTATTATTAATTCATATTCCATATAATTGATACAAAAATCTAAAAAAAATGGTCTATGGCAAAAATAAAATCTTACACGGAATCGCACTGAAAGGAAATGCGTTCCCCTTTTAAAACATTTTTTTTCTTGCGTGTGACGGCATTTTAGCTTAGTTTTATTTTTTTAGTCCCGGAAATTTTATACAATGCAACTATAACAGACCTGCCTAAAATGGAATTTCCTCCCATCAATTAAAATTCCATATTACCAAGTTTTTGCTGTAGTTTAAAATTATTTTTCCATTGTAATTTCTTAAATCAGACGATAAGACCACTTTTGCACCTCTAAATGCTGCAATGGCTTTCTAAATTCCTGGATGAAATTTACATGCATTGTCCTAGGTGGGTCGGTAATGGTTAGGCTGGTGCTCGGTTCAGGATGGAGGTGAGCGTTTGGTGGGGCTTTCTTTGGAGGGCAGAAGTGTTGTATTGTGAGTTAGTCTGTGGTTTCGTTTAGGTGTGATTGTTGGTGCAAGGAGTTTGGTGTAATATAGGAGGTTGGATTTGGGATTTTCTGTGTTTTTCTGCTTGTGGTGTTGGAAGGAGTTAATTTTGCGAATTTCTGTATAGATATTTGTATAGGGATTAAATGATTTTAGGGATTTTGGTATTTTAAGTAGCTTAGCGGAGTAAGACAGCTACATAGAAATGTAAAGCTGCTCACCGGGCCAATATTTTGGTCAATACAACAACAACAAATGCTGCAAATGAAGTACAATGGTAATATAGAGACCTGCACGGGCCGGGCCTCGGCCCGCAACTTTCCATTAACGGCATTCGGACCGGGCCTAACTTAATTTTTCCGTAAGAAGCTGGGACTGATTTCATTGTTCCTAGTCTTCAGGGACCAAAATAATCAGTTCCGGTTAAATCATCCCGTATGAAGAACCTTTTCTCGAGTGTTCAAGTCTGTTCAAAAATCAGTAAAATTTGGCTTGGTCGAAAAATTTTTGCAAAAAAGGCATATACTTTTAAGTCGTCATTATGCTATAATTACACATTAGAGAGTGGCGCAGCCAGAATTGGGCTCTGGGAGGGGGGGGGGGGGTAGAGTTGCTTCAGGGGTGATTCTGGTGGAATTTTTTTTTCGGAAATCGGCGGGGGGGGGATTCCGCGAGTTAACTTCCCCCCCTCCCGCGAAGGAGGTTTATCCGCGATCTTCAGACGAAACGAGCGTTTTCCTGCGACCTTCAAACAAAATCAGCTATTTATTTGCGATATTTTAGTAAAATCGGCGTTTTTTCGCGATCTTTTGACGAAATCGGCGTTTTTCCGCGACCTCTAAACGAAATCAGCGATTTATCTGCAATATTTTAGCAAAATCGACGATTTATTGCGATCTTTTGTCGAAATCGGCAGTTTTTACGCGATCTTTTGACGAAATCTGTGTTTTTCAGTGTATTTATTTATGAAATCAGCGTTTTTTTCCCGACTTTTAGACAAAATTTGCAATTTTACGCGATCTTTTCTTGAAAACGGCGCTTTATCCCCGCTGTCTTTCGACAAAATCGGCGTTTTTTCCGTGATCGTTTGATGAAAGCGGCCTTTTTTTCAATGATCTTTTGACAAAACATTTTTAAGCAATCTTTTATCGAAAATGGCGTTTTTTTCCCGATTTTTTTAACGAAATCGGCATTATATCAGAAATATTTAGACGAAATCGACGTTTTCCCGCGGTCTTCAGACGAAATCAGCGTTTTATCTGCGATATTTGGTGAAATTGCCTTTTTTTCCGCGATCCTTTTGACAAAGTTCGTTGGCAAAAACATTGACGAAATTGTCTTTTTTTTCACGAAATATTGACAAAATGTGTACTTTTTCGGCGATCCTTTCACGAAATTTATATTTATTCGCGATTGTTTTATCCGCGCTCAAAACCGTACAAGTTGGCAACTATGCGGAACTGATAACCCAATTTCAAAATTTCGGAAGAGGATGCCTTAAATTTTCGGACAAGAATCACCCCTGAGTTGTTTATAGATAAACAAAGTCGCCATCTTTTTTTTTCTTTTTTTAAATAAATAAATTAGTTAACGAGTTATAAGCGATTTTGATAGCATGGCAACCATTTTTTCTCCTTTTTGTTGCTACTACGTCGTAAATTCGTTATTGAAAGTAATCGAGTATTGAAAGTAACATCGAAAAATTGATCAAAAGTGTTAAATCTCTGTCCATCAAAGTACCAGAAGGGACAGAGGGATGGAATTTATTTTTCAACAGTTTAGAAAGGGCATTCAAAACTAAAAACGTACCGGAAAACCAGCAGGCCGAAATTCTACTAAATGTGTTAGGAGATAAGGCACATAATTTGTTAATTTATACCAGTACGGAACAAATGGAGAATTATGAGGAATTAAAGGAGTTAGTTCTAAGGGAACATGAGCCGACACCGAAGACGTGTTTGGAAAATTTTAAGAAGGCTAAGAGAAACCAGAACGAAACTCATGTATTATTTGTTTCGCGCTTAATAGCAACATGGGAAAATTATTGTAAGATTAGAGGTGCTGACTCTTATGAAAAGGTCAACCAGTTAACAGTTACTGATAAGTTAGTAAGTACGTTAGATGAGGATACTGCATCATATATTGGGTTAACTCACCAAGGTAAATGGTTAGAAGCTTCTAAAATTGCTAAAGAATGTGACAATTACTTTGACGCTAAACACAAATCTTATGCGGTTACGTATAAAAGTTTTAAAGGTAAAGATAGGTATGTAAACAATGAAAAAATGGGACCAAGAAAGGATAGTAAAGTTAGT
Organism: Maratus speculifer; assembly: GCA_964019185.1. NCBI lineage: Eukaryota > Metazoa > Arthropoda > Arachnida > Araneae > Salticidae > Maratus > Maratus speculifer. The sequence goes on along the minus strand of CAXHSM010000013.1, from coordinate 1,175,383 downwards.
GGTAATTGGAGGCAAAACGGGAGTAATGAGACTAATTCTTTTTCGGAAAGGAAAATAGATTTTAAGAAGCCTAGTGATGCTTCAGCTCCTAAATGCTTTAAATGTGGTTTGAGAGGTCATTGCCAACGTTTTTGCAACAAAGTGGGTAATGAGGGAAATAATAATGGTAATAAAGGACGAGATCAGAAGGCGGGTGTACATAAGATTGTGGTAAAAGAAAACAAAGAGTTACCTAATGGAGCTATTATGGCGAGAATATCGGCAAAGGCCGAACAGAGAACTAATCTTATTGGTGAGAAATTAAATAAACTTGAAAAAATTGAAGTTAGTGTAAATGGGCGAAAAGCAAAGGGATTGGTTGATTCTGGATGTGAAATTAGTGTTGTTCATAAAGATTTGGTACCGGAAGAGAAATTAAAAGGAGCGGGTAGTATTTGTTTACAAGGGTTATTCGGTGAAGCAGTTAAATCGCCGTTGGTTAAATTACCGTTAGCTATTCCGCAATTCGGACAAACTAATATAATTCATCAGGAAGTACTTTGCGCAGTGACCGATAATACTAATGAGCAAGTAATTTTACATCCCGAGGTGATTAATGAGTTGTCAGCGAGAAGCCATTGCTAGAGGCCCCAGAATTAGAAAATTCGGAAATTATTATTGATAACTCGAGTGAAAAGGAAGGTATGAGTAGCGATAATTGTAATGTTTACGCAATAGAAGCGAGGTCGGAAAATGTACAAACTCAGAATAGGAAAAACGGAAGTGAAAAAAAAATATTAAAGCTATTGTTAGCAATTCAGATATGTTTAAGAAATCCCAATTGGAATGTAAAGAGTTAGAGAAAGCTTGGGAATTAGCTAAAACGGAAAAGGGGGATTATTATATTGTAAATGGCTTATTATATCATAAAGAGAAATTGGTAGGCGAAACTATAGCGCAATTATTAGTACCCAAGGCAAGAAGGGAAGAAATCTTAAAATTAGCGCATAGTTTGGTATTTGGAGGGCATCATGCAGCCAAGAAAACGTTACAGAGAATCAGGTATTTGTTTTATTGGGAGGGAATGGCGAAAGAGACTAAACAATTTTGTGAGTCATGTTTAGAGTGCCAATTGACTAGAGCGGTTAAAGTGAATGATAGAGCTCCTATTTCCCCAGTATCGCGGCCGGAACTTCCATTTCAGGTGGTTAATGTTGATTTAATTGGGCCTATTGATCCTAAAAGTTCATAAGGGCATCAGTATATACTAACTTTAATTGATCAATATACCAGGTGGGCGGATGCGATCCCTCTAAAAAATTTAACGGCTATAACCGCGTGTGATGCGTTACTTCAAATATTTATGAGGACAGGAATTCCAAATATAATTGCCTGTGATAATGGAACCAATTTCACTGCCGACTTAACGAAAGAATTTGAGAAAAGGTTAGGCACTAGTCCAAGATTTTCGACCCCACCGTATCCACAGTCTAACGGGCTTGTGGAACGACTTAATCAGACTCTTAAACGTATGTTACATCACACTATTAGAGAAGAAGGGAAAAGATGGCATGAACAAATACCATTTATATTATGGGCGTATAGGGAAGTCCCTAATTCTACGACGGGAATCGCACCTTTCCAGTTATTATATGGTAGAGCGCCGGAGGGTCCTTTATCGATTCTCAAATCATCCTGGGCAGGAGAAAATAAGGGGGCGCAGTTAGATACTATGCCGATTCATGAGTGTCTGAATAAACTAAGGGGACGTTTAGAGCGAACCGCAAATGAGGCAAAATTATCGTCTGAGGTGCAACAAAATAGAATGGCGTATCATTATAACTTAAGGTCAAAAGAAAAAACGTTTGGAGTAAGCGATAAAGTAATACTGTTAATCCCCGATTCGACTAATAAATTATATTCTGGGTGGCAAGGGCCGGCAACTATCGTCGAAAAACGAAACCAGCATTCGTTTATAGTTGAGTTAGCCGACGGGAGTAGGAAGCACGTGCACCAAAATAAAATACGAGTTTATTGCTGAATGTAATGTAGTTAATATTGTTTTCGAAGGTGATGAGGAATTTGGAGAAGTTGGGGAAATTCCTATTTTTGACCGGGATCAACAGATAAAACGAGATATAGAGAGGTTCGAAATAAAAGGATTGCTGAATGTAATGTAGTTAATATTGTTTTCGAAGGTGATGAGGAATTTGGAGAAGTTGGGGAAATTCCTATTTTGGACCGGGATCAACAGATAAAACGAGATATAGAGAGGTTCGAAATAAAAGGGTTATCTAATAGTCAAGTCAAAGATATAAAGTCTATTTTGAGGGAGAATAAAGAGGTGTTTATGGGTCCTGTACGACCAGCGGAAGCAGGGGAACATCGTATTGATCTTAAATCGGGGGTGGCAAGGAAAAAGCCAAAGTTATATAGTGTACCGGTAGCTTATAAAGAGGAAGTAGATAGGCAGATACAGGAGTTACTAGAATTAAATTTAATCGAAGTGTCAAATGCTGAAATTAGTCATCCAATTGTTTGCGTGGCGAAAAAAGACGCAACTGTTAGACTTTGTATAGACTATAGAGCTTTAAATTCGGTAATTCAGGTTCCAACCTTTCCGATGAAAGATTCGCAAGAAATCATGTATACCGCAGGGGCGGCTAGATATTTATCTTCGATTGATTTATTGAGGGATTATTGGCAGATTAAAATGGCTGAGGAGTGTAAACATTTGAGCTTTTACAACGCATAACGGAACTTATCAGGGGCGTACTATGCCTTTTGGATTATCAGGGGCGGCTGCTACGTTTCAGAAAGATATGAATGAGGTTCTTCAAGGTCATCGGAGGTATGCGGAAGCATATATTGATGATGTCATCATTTTCTCCGACGCCTGGGAAGAGCATTGTGAGCATGTTAGGGCCGTCATTGAAGAACTTAAAAATAGAAACTTTACGATTAGGCTGGATAAATGTAACTTTGGAGAGAAATTGACAAAGTTTTTAGGTCATGTAAATGGGGGTGGAACGCATGCACCTGATGAGGAGAAAATAGGAGCAATAAGGGATTTAAAAAGACCAAAAACTAAAAAGGAAGTTCGATCTGTTTTGGGATTAATAGGATTTTACCGATCTTATATTCCAAATTATGCCGAAATTGCTATACCTTTAACCGAATTAACCAAAGGGAAGGTTAAAAATACTGTACCATGGGATGAAAGGGCAGAAAAAGCATTATATACTCTTAAAGATGAGTTATGTAAAGTGACGAGTTTGGCTACACCTATCGTAGGCCGGGAATATCAGCTCCACGCAGATGTTTCCGACCTGGCAGTAGGATGTTGTCTTACTCAAAAAGATGAAAAGGGTCAGTTTAAACCGATAGCTTTTGCCAGTCAGAAATTGCCAGGGGCTCAGCATGCTTGGCCGAGTATACAGAAAGAGGCTTGGAGTGTTCTCTTCGGGTTGCAGAAGTTTGAAAAGTGGACCTATGGATCTCAAATTGAGATCATTACAGATCACAATCCATTAAAATTTCTCACTGAAACAACTCCAAGGTCACCCAAACTCACTAGATGGGCTCTTGCCTTGCAACGCTGGAACCTGAGTATTTCTCATCGTCCAGGAGCTCAACATGCCGATGCAATTTCCAGGCTACATAGAAAGAGCTGGAAAGAACAACCAGTTGTTAGCCCATCAACATCAACGACCAAGTAGTGGATAACCTTAAAGGGATGTCATCACATGTTTAACTTTTTTTCTGTGTCTGTGCAAATATTTTTGAATTTTGTGTTTATAATAGTGTATTAGCATGTGTATTGTTTATGTAATATTAATATTAGTACAAGGTTCAGTAGAGATGTCAGTAGATAATGTTCAGACACCTGGAAATACCTATGTAATAAGCACAATGAAGAAATCTGTAAAGAGACTATTGAACTCTTCTGCGATATTACTATATGTTTGGGGAAAATTAGCCCCTAAAGGGCATATTTTCCGCTAAGTTGGGGGGTGTCAGGTTCTGAGACCATCTCTGCTGAAGATTGGAATTTCCGTTATTTCTCTATCTTAATATTTTGTGTATTGCACTGGCTGTGTACTAGAATTTTCAAGGTGACATTCTTTCTTTGTTGTAGGGAGAATTGACAGGTAATCCTGTACAGGTGGTGAGTGAGAAAGAGGAGATTGCTGAGAGGCGTGTTCATCCGTCAGGGATGTAGGTGGATGATGAGCGAACAAGCAACATGTCACTAATCAAGAAAGGAATGTGGAATGTGTCCAATGAATAAGCTCCAAAGGGGGTTGACATTGGGAAACACAGTGATTTGAGAAGAGCAAGTCTTGTCTCAGATTGAAGCAGTTGGTATCTGGGGTTCGTACCTAGAGAGTGTGTAGGACAGAGGTCCTTGTAGAGGGTGCTCTGTGTTGTAGAGCGTAAGCAGTTCGTATCTGGAGAGCAAGGGACACAGACTTCCTGGTGTTGTGCTCTGGGCCGGACAGCATAGGCCGAGTATACATGTATTGGGAGATTCGAAATTGATCTCCGATAAAGTGAATCTAACGTGCATTGAGTGTGAGGGAGAAGGTGTAATTTGAACGGTATACAGCCAACCTTTACTGTATTTAATTTAACGTTGAACCGGATCACCTATATCCGAGTTGTAACTGCATATAATTGTAAATAGCGTATTTAGTGTGTACATATATTCTAAATAAACTGTTAATTCAGTTAATTGACAGCGTCAGTGTTCATTACACAGTCCTCACAGTGGGTGACCGATATCATCTAATAATATCGGTGGTGGCAGCTATAACTACCACAGACTTTCTTCAAAGTTGTGCGGGCTGAGAGGAACGTCCGACAATCTATATTTCATGTTACAATAAAAAAGGAAGTCTAATCTGATTTTAGTCTTTTCAATTTCGTTTCTTGTTTATTTTATTTAATAATGATGTTCAGTTGCTTACAAATGCAAAAACAGTGGTGAATTTAAAATTGTATTAAATTAAAGATAGAGCTTTTCATAAACTTATTTTTCTCCAAATCCGGTTAACTCGACACTCCGCTTAAAACGACACTTTTTTCTGGTCCTGAGAGTGTCGGGAGACGTCTGCAACCAAGGATGGACTGCTATGTCGCAAAGTGATGTATCCAAATGAGCTGAAACCAATTCGAATTCATCATGAGCAACAGAGACAGAATAAAAATATTAATTCTGTGTTCCGCACACAATGTGTTACTGACGTTAAGCCTTGAAATGACGTGGCCTAACTCCGCGGGTGCCAAAGTATGAGAGGCATATGCATAAACAAGTAGGGTGGAACTAATCGGAACTCCAGGCCGAAGACTTGCATACAACATCGTGTCATTGACATTACACGTTGAACGGAGTGACTAAACCCCCCGGATACCAATGGACTTTTCTCACGAGTGGCAACAGTGAACATTCATGCAGGGTCTCCGTGGCCGAGTGGTTAAGAAACCACGCTGCTAATCGCTTGCGAGTGTAGGAGATTGTGGGTTCGAATCTCACTGGCTCCACTGCACGCACTCTTTGTGTGGAGCTCCCGGTTGTACTGCTCTTGTGTTGTAAAATTGCCTTGTGAAATCTCGTCCCTGTAAAATTGATGACGGCTTATAAGCAGGCTTCATGTCGAGCACACAAGTCAGATGTATGTTGTTACAATAAACATTCATGCCTCTGCTGGTATATACCTTCCTAAAAAGATTATTTTTGCACGAAGAGAAAGCTGTGTTAAAATGTGCTTCATGTCTGTTGACGTTTTTTTTTTTCGATATACCCGCAGCTGATGCAGTATGGGTAAAGTCCACACTACCGAATGCCATTAGCATGCTGTTTAAAGGCATATATAAGCGTAACGGGCGGTTCGAGATAGCTCCTTCAGACCAAGAAATGAATGATGGTGACACGAGATAAAAACTCAAGATCGCAGGTAGAATCACGTCAAGCCAATGCCGCACTATGTAAAAACGGAGATGGCTGCGGACGAAATAATAGTCCAAGAGCCCACAGCACAAAACCCTTATGTTTTCGAGCACAAGAAAAACCCTTTATTTTAAGGAAGAATAGGGGAATCTAATGATCCATATCTTTCGGAAGTGAAGTTTTGCTCAAAGTGGTTGACTTGTAGGTTTAGCATTGTGTTTGTCCAACAATCAAAAGTATAAAAACATGGAAAACTGTGTGCAGGAAAGTACAATGCTACACCTATGAATAAACACTATTAATATTAATTTTTGCCTCATGCACGACTTCGCTTCCGACAGATATGGATCATTAGATTCCTGTATTACTAATCTTCTGTAAAATTCAGGGTTCTTTTCTTGTGCTCGAGAACATAGGTTTTTGTGCTGATGGCTCTTGGACTATTATAGAAAATATCTATCTTTGCCATAATTTCGACATACGTATTTGTCTGAACACAATCTAATGCATTAAATGTAATAAAAATTTATATTCAAGTAGTCCATAATACAAATTGATACTGATTAGTTTTTGTTGCAAATCACTCAATAGATGGCGCTCCTACACTGCTTTTTTTACGAGTAACGCAACAGCTATATCTGAAGAACTAAGGCACGGGTATCAACCAAACTTCAGATTCAGTCAGTACTTAACATGAATTGATATTGTATTCGTTTCTGTGTAAATCGCTCAACAGATGGCGCTGGTATGCTGCATTTTTCAAGATTTTTGCAATAGCTTGCACAGAAATCAAGAACTATCGCACGGAATTTAATTAAAAATTATAATCAGGTAGTTCTTGATATAGATTGATACTGATTAGTTGTTGGTGCAAATCGCTCGACAGGTGCGCTGCTACGGTGCATTTTTTACGATGTACGCAACAGCTATATATCCATAACTAATACACGGGTTTCCATTAAACTTCAGAATCAGTTAGACCTCAACATGAATCGATGTTGTTTGCATTTTGGTGTAAATTGCTCGACAGGTGGCATTGCTTTGTTGCATTTTTCACGATTTGCGCAATAGTTCTATCTCAGGTTCTTAGGTGCATGAATTTTCATCAAACTTTAAATTCAATAAATCCATGGAATGAACTAGTTTTGTTAATGTTTTGTTTTCAATCTCCCAATATGTGTCGCTGCTATGCTGAATTTTTTTCAATTCCTGCAGTAGCTCTATTTCAAGAACTAATCAGCGAACTTCCCCAAACTTCAGATTCAGGTATAGCTCGATAAATATTGTTGCTGTTTATGTTTTGGTATAAATTGCCCAACAGTTGGCACTTTTATGTAGCATTTTTTCACATCTCCGCAATAGTCTTATTTTATAATGTATGGAATTTTATGTCTTTAAAATCTTCACAATGATCATAAATTGCCATTTAATTTTGGCATTGAGGTAGCAAATTTTGATGCATTAACGGTGTATTCGAAAAAATGTTTTTCTTTCTCAACAGCTCAAAAATTTCCTATACATTTTCAGATTCATTTTTAAAAGAAAAAACATGAAACTTGCTGAGATAATTTTTGAAGATATGTTATAAGATTTCGTTTTTCTCTGAAATCATTAGAGTTTGATTTATCGACAAATATTTTCTCAGCATGACCCTTTTTTTCCTTCCCAGATCTTCCGTTTTGGAAAATTTGGTTCAAAAGACAAACTTTGACTGCATTTTTCGTAATATTTTCTGCATTTATCAAAAAATCACAGTCATGGCACCTAATATAGTTTCTAAATAAGAGAATTTCCCAGTATGGTGCATGGTGCGTTTGAGAGCAAAAGTGAATCTTAAAATAAATCAGAAAAAGAAAGTTTTGGGATTGCCACATCCGACTAGTTACTAATACTATTATTGTTTGGAAATTATCAAACAGTTTACTATAAAACAACATTGTCACACTATTATTGTTTTCCAAACAATAATAGTTTTTACAATTATTGTTTAAAAATTATCAAATAGATGGGGCCGTGGCTCCCCCTATGAATAATTCTCTAGTTACGCCTATGTGCGGTAGCCTGTCTTTTTTGTTAGCCTTGACTGGTCAATTTGTAGCGTCATTAGAAATTACCCTATTACAAGTTTCCTACTCTATCTGTTTTTGAACAACCCTTAAAAAAAAAGAAAAATCCGTATAAATTTCGCAGAAACCTCCCATGATTTTTTTTCTAAAAACTACTGCTGTTCAAAAACAGATCAGTGGTAGTCCTGCTTTTAATAGAGATTAATTTCTTTTACTTCAAATCCAATTTGAACAATATCAGGCTTTGGATTAACAAAATTTTTTCAGAGATTCAATTGACTTGAAATAGTTTCCAGGTTTATAGAAACTAGATTTGGCCTTTTGCTTGAAGTTAACATTCTCAACTATTTTTCATGAAGTCCTTGGCACCACCAATTCAATTTCTAAATGGAACATGTTACCAATATACATAAAACCAAAATTTATTAAAGAATTACCTATATATATATATATATAGGTAATTCTTTAATAAATTTTGGTTTTATGTATGTTGGTAGCCCCAAATTCGTATTATTTTGCTTTTTCATGGCAAATACGAAGATAAAACCACACACTTCATTTGAGTTCCAAAGTATTTGGGGCTTGACAATTATGCTTTGGTTCTACAAATTTCTATTATATTCATTTTATTTATTTATTTAAATTTTTCCTCATGTTCAATGTGTTTTTTTTTCTATTAAATTCAAATGGTTAATATTGTTTACAATTAATGGTCTTATATATATATATTTATATATAAATACTTTTACAAATAAAAACAAAGTAACTCAGGTATTATCATAACAAAAATTCATTGAAACCAGTATTTATACTGTCTTTATGTATAATTAACATGTAACCAGTTGGGATTTTAGAGCATTTTCAATTTTTAACTAAAAACAAAATCGGAGCTTAATTATGTTCCAATAAGAGATTGATAAGAAAATATTTCAAACTGAACTCATTATCAGTTGGTTGCTCGCCAGTCAGAGCTTTCTATTAGGTATTATCTAGTTTAATATAGTAGACTTCATTTGTTAGAGTTTATTTTAAGCCATTTTTGAAGGACGCAGCACCCTGCCCTTTTTAAAAGCGGTAAAATGCACAAATAGTTGTACCCAAAGATTTCTAGCAAAAGTTTCTCCATTTCATAGTACAGTCGACTCTCGTTAATTCGAAATCGGATAATTCGAATCTTCGCTTAATTCGAACTCAACATGATGTCCCGAAATTTCCAATGGCAGAATAACATTAAAAACTTTCATTAATTCGAATTCATTTTTTCTTGACTTCGGTTAATTCGAACTAACGAAAATTCAGATTTTTCATTTTTCGCTTCTTTCTGACGGATTTCAGATCATTTGGATAATTTTCTTTCTTTTATTTTTGTGAAAATTGTTCCGAACAAGCATACATATAATCCAATGTATTCGCTTTCTTAGTGTCCCGTCTGACCATCAGTGACGCTTTAAATCTTTCTTCCATTATGCTTGTTTCTAATCTTTTAATTAGTTTATGTATTTATCCACTCTAATTTAATGCTAAGACATACTCTATTAACAACAGACGAAATAAATCTAAAGAACACTCTAATATTAATTCTTTTGTAGTAGTACCATATTAAGCATGTTTCCCTCTCATACTTTCCATAATTCGAACTTCGGATAATTCGAACATTTCTTGTGGTCCCCACGAGTTCGAATTAACGAGAGCCGACTGTATTTCTAAACCTGTGTGCCCAAGAACTTGCAAAAATGATAGAATTTTCTTATTGCTTTCGAAAAAAAACCCCCAAAAAACAAATTATTTGATGATGTTGTAATGTAATTGTACTTCTTATTTTTATATCATAAAATCATTCGAAATTAATGTAACTTTATTTACAATGCCTAAAATTTAGATATTTTTCCACATTTTTTCTTAACTAAAAACAAAAATATATATTTTCTCTTTAATAGCGAGTTCCTTTTTTAGTGAACAGCATTCTGCCTTTTCTCTTTCTAAGGTGAATACTATCATTTGTATTATGCTCTAGTTTCCGGAAACACTGCATTCTGATGAAATATAAAACACGTTTTCAGAGTTGGCTTTTCCCCATTCCAGCAGGAAAAATTGGTAAATACCGAGAAAAACTTCCAAATGATAATATGTAAGAAATATTCTGGCTTTCTGAAACTGATGTGTAAAATTAAAGTTAGAAATACAAAGTTATTACGAATTTTCTTTAGATTTAAAATTATTCTGTAGGTAAGGAATATAAATAAATAAGAATTGTTGCATAAAACATAAAATAAAATTATTAAACTTAAAAATATCAGTATCATCAAGATAAGCAATAAAAAATTTGTGTTATATTTAAATAAAAATTTTATTGCCTTTTAAATGGATCTATTAAACACAATTTTTACTTTCTTCTATCTTTACTAGAAGAAAGTACTGGATTCTTGAAAATTTAGACTTCTAGTTTTCAATAAATCCATACATTTTATGAGATCCTGAATACAATTTGATGGTTTTAGAAAATTTCTATCTGTGGATAATTTTTGGGCACTATCTCAAGAACTAATGCACGGAATTTCACAAAACTTTAGATTCAGTTAGACTTTGATATTAACTGAAACTGATTAGTTTTTGGTGTATATCACTCAACAGTTGATGCTGTTGTGTTGCATTATTCACGATTTTCACAATAGCTCTCTATCTCAAGAACTAATGCATGAATTTTCACAAAATTTTAGATTCAGTTCAGGGCCATAGCTAAGGGGGCGCTATGGACGGCTCAGCCCCCTAAAATATTTTGAACCCCCACCCCCTGGAAAAGATTCCAAGATCACTCAATGAATTTTTGTTCCGAAAATTCAAATGAAATTCCGTTCAAAAATCTAATTTAGTTTTGAGATCTTTCACAATTTTGCAGAATTACTACTAAATTGTATCTAAAATAAGTATTTCAATACTCTCCCATCCTATTTGTACATATTTAATTTTGCACCAGTTATACATTGAAAATTTTCATCATCATATACTTTTCTTAGTATAAAGTTATTACAACAGTTTAATAAGAAACATTGTACGTACAATGCGAATATACACTAATTTATCTTTCTGCATCAGAGAGAAAGATAGAAAAATTATGAGCCCCCCCCTCCCCTATTGTTCACTTCTTGCTACCGCCCTGATTCAGTTATATAATTTTTGATGTTTTGGATTAGTTGTTATGGGGCTGATTACATTTTGGTGCAAATTGCTGAACAGTTGGTGCTACTATGTTGCATTATTTATGATTATCACAATAGCTTTATCTAAAGAACTAAAGCACGAATTCTCACCAAACTTCAGATTCAATTAGTCTCTGATATAGATTAGTTTTGTTTCGTTTTTAGTGTTAATTGCCCTTTAGGTAGTATAGTTATGCTACATTTTTCAGATTTCACATATTTCAAGAACTAATGCTTTGTTTGTTTGTATTCATCTCGGCCAATTATCTACACATGGGATATAGCCCTAAAGGGGGGGGGTGCCCTCTGTGAGGGTGTTTCCAAGGGAACCTAATAGTATTTACGCAAGGAAATCTAAGGTTCAAAGAAAGCCACAGTAAACTCTGAATGGTTAGGCCGACGGTTACGATTGGGTTCGAACCCAGCACCTGCCGTCTACCAATTTCGGATTCAGATCCTCTCGACCACTGGTGCAACAAAAAACTAATGCATGGATTAGGGATGCACCGAATAGAGATTTTGGCCGAATACCGAATATTCGGCCGACAGCTGAACCGAATACCGAATATTCGGCTTTCCAAATACTTTTTATATTTCAAAGTTTAAAGTTATTAAAATGTTACTTTTTAAAACAATTTTACATAATATTTAATAAGAGAAACTTATATTTTGATAAACAAGAGCTTTTTGTAAGAACATTTAGTATTGAAAAAAATCTGCCTTGAGTTATTTAAGAAGCACAATTATGAGACTTTTTTAATTAATAAAATTTTAAATTTCAAGATTTCTTCTACGAATTGAAATAAACATTTTAAAATCAAAGAGGAATAATGAAAAAATGGTTGAAGAAAAACTGTACAGTCTCATAATTGATCTTTTTAAATAACTCAAGGCAGATTTTTTTCAATATAAAATATGTATACTTTCAACTTAATTATGACTAAAGGAATGTCTAGCTCATAGTTCTTTTTTTATGAATGGTGGCATTTTCAATCCTTCCCATCATATCATATTTTACAGAAATCAAAGCATGTGAGTTAAAAATGTAGTTATGATATCTTATTTATTGTTAATGCAAGAAACGAAAACACAAGTTTGACCTAGATAAAGATAAAATACAACGTACTTATGACTCAATAAGTTTATTATGATTATGGTTTCGTGAACAAAAATTGTCTGTCTTGATAGCTATTACTAATCTCAAAAAGTTTATCTTTCTTGTTTAAGGACTTTTATTTGGGAAAAGCAAAAAACAGATTATTTACTAAATAAAATTTAGGAACTTGCATCTGCATTCGCATCATTTATTCCTAAGTAGAATCCTAATATATCGCCATTTTAAGCCTTCTCATGGTCAATTTTCTTAAGTTATATTTTACAAACAGCAAATAAATAATGTAAAAACATTCTATTTTATTTAAATATAATTTTATTTCTAATTATATTAAATGTATTTATAAATTGACAGTTAAAAGTAGAAATTGTGAAAAGTTTTTAAAAACGTGTTTTAAAAGGCTATATTAAGGCCCCAGTCCTCGCTCGAGGTAAAGCTCGCGAGCTAATGCTATTCCTATGGGGAAGCATTTTTCTAATAACTCTTTCGCATTTTGACATTTTTGAATAATTTTTTTTTGCATTGGATAGCTGAGGTGCATGCCGATTGCGCACTTTTTTTACTTTTTCGATTTTGGTTGCAGATGTATATTTTAAAAAGCACTTTCAGTTTCGAAACCGGTTTTAAAAGTGAAACTAACTTTGTAAAAAATATCTACAACCAAAATCGAAAAAGTAAAAAAGGTGTGCTATCGGCATGCACCCCAGCTATCCAATGCAAAAAAAATTATTCAAAAATGTCAAAATGCGAAAGAATTATTAGAAAAATGCTTCCCCATAGGAATAGCATTAGCTCGTGAGCGTTTCCTCGAGCGAGGACTGGGGCCTTAAGTATTGGATTCGGCCGAATACTTTGGTATTCGGCCAAACCAAATATTCGGCAGGCCGAACAGTTTGATATTCGGCCAAGCCGAATATTCGGCTCAACCAAATAGTTTGATATTCGGCCTAACCGAATATTCGGTAACATTGCCGAATACCGAATAGATACCGAATATTCGGTGCATCCCTAGCATGGATTTTCATCATACTTCAGGTTAAGATAGGTCCTGATTTGTTTATGGTGTAAATTACCCAACAAGTTGTACTGTTCTGCAGAAGTTTTTAATATTTTGGCAACAGTTCTATCTAAGAAACTAATCTACAGATTTTCATCAAACTTCAGAGTTAGTTAGAATAGGATATAAGTCGTTGACTAGATTTTGGTGTTAATGAAGTAACTGGTGGCACTGCTATGCTGCATTTTCAGGAAGTATTAAAATGTATGAGACAGTAGAAAGTTTTGGCACTGTCACATCTGACTAGTTTTTTGATTTTACAATTTTAGTTAGGTGTAACATTTACGCAAAATATTCTTTTACAACCAGAAGTTCTATCAGCAGATTTTTAGAACTCTTTCTCTATTGCACACTCTCTCTCCCCCCACTCTTATTGATTGAGAAACCTTGGTGTCATTCCTAAATTTAGTTGGTTCATTTGAAGTTGACTGTGGGAATCTGAATTCCTGAGTATAAAACCATATTACGCTGCCTTGGAGTGGAGATTCTGTACATATTTTGATCTGCTGAAAGAATTCACTTCACTGGGAGGAGTTTGTTGTCAATAGTTGTTAATGGTGTGCATTTCTAATCATCTTAATTATGGAGCTTAAGACATAACAAGACTCTAATATGAGTCCAAACTTTACAATTGAGTTGTATTGCTATCTCCTACTTGACATCAAATAAACTCATACTGAGTAATGCTGATTGTTTATTTATTACATAAAAATTGTTTAAATGGAATTCTAGCGTTATTTCCACTATGACCTACTAAGCACGACTGCAATTTGATAATTATACCAATTCATTACTTGATATGGAATAATATTGTTCAAATTGTCAACATAATTGCCCATGTTCGAAAAAATTATTTCAATAATTAGACAGGATGTATGACTGTTATCCAAATCATTGCATATATAATACAGTATTATTTTGCTTTGCTGTACAGGAAAAGGTTAAGATCAAAGCCATTTCAATCCAGGCAGGGGGGGGGGTTACCTTCATAGTCTCAGAAGTTTTTGAATTGAAAATGTTAAAATCCAGAAAAAAGTAAATTACTAGTACATTTTTGTTTTGCTACCGAAAATTCCTGGCCTGAGATACAGGGTGCCAAAGATGGCACCTTGGGCACAGGGACGGATCCGGAGGATCGTTTTGGTGGGGGGGGGGAGGGGGGCGATACTAAGAAACATAGAATCAACATAGTCATAATTTCTGTTCATGAAATCATTCCTTGTACAGTTATTAGTAAATGAATGATCAAATGAAATGCTTTTCCGCGATCTTCTGACGAAATACGTTTTTTCCGCTATCTTTCAACTAAATTCGCGCTCTTTTCGCGATTCTTTGACGGAATTCGCATTTTTGACGAATTTCGCGTTTTTTTCGCGATACTCTGTCAAAATTCGGGGTTTTTCCCGCGATTCTTTGACGAAATTGGCTCTTTTCAGCGATACTTTGACCAAGTTAGCAATTTTTTTTTAACCATTTGAGAAAAGTAGCTCATCTTCCTCGACCTTTTGACGAAATTGAAGTTTTTTCCGCTTTGACAAAACTCGCGCTTTTTCAGCGATCCTATGTCGAAATTCGTACTTTGTCCGAGTTCCTTTGCTTTCCCTTTTCGCAACCTTTTGAAAAAAGTAGCCCTCTTTCCGCGAACTTTTGACGAAATTCGAGCTTTTTACACGACACTTTGACAAAAATCGCGCCTTTTCAGCAATCCTATGTCGAAGTTCGCGTTTTTTACGCGATCATCTGTCAAAATTTGCGCTTTTTCCGCGACTCTTTGACGAAATTTTCACTTTTTCGCGGTACTTTGACAAAATTAGCAGTTTTTTGCAACCCTTTGAAAAAAATAAGGCTCTTTCCTCGAAATTTTGACGAAATTCAAACTATTTGCGCAACACTTTGACAAAAATCGCGCCTTTTCACTGATAATAGTCGAAGTTCGCGTTTTTTACGCGATCCACTGTCCAAATTCGTGTTTTTGGCGCGACCCTGTGATGAAATTCGCACTTCTTCAGTGATCATTTGACAAAATTCGCGCTTTTTCACGATACTTTGACAAAATTAGTGCTTTTTCAGCGATCCTATGTCGAAGTTTGCGTTTTTTACGCGAACCTCTGTCGAAATTCGCATTTTTTCGGCGACCCTATGATGAAATTCGCGCTTTTTCGCGATACTTTGACAAAATTAGCGCCTTTTCAGCAATCCTATGCCGAAGTTCGCGCTTTTACAGCGATCCTATGTCGAAATTAGTACTTTTTCCGCGATACTTTGCCTTCCTTTTTTCCTACCCTTTGACAAAATAAGCGCTTTTTCCACGACCTTTTGACGAAATTTGCTCTTTTTCCGCTATACTTTGACAAAATACGTGCTTTTCCTCGACCTTTTGACGAAATTCAAGCTTTTTCCGCGACACTTTGACAAAGTTCTCGCTTTCAGCGATCTTGTGTCAAAATTCGCGTTTTTTAGCGGTCCTTTGTCGATAAATTCTTTTTTTTTGCGTGACCATTGACAAAATTTGTACTTTTTCCGCGATCTTTTGTCGAAATGCGCCCTTTTTCCGCGACACTTTGACAAATTTAGCGTGTTTTAGAGACATTTTAATGAAATTCGCGTTTTTTCCGGAACAATAGAAGTCTTCGACAGAGTCGCAGAAATCTCTTCCGAAAATTAGTCTGGATTTAACACCGGTTTGGGGGGGGGTGTAAATTCTTAAACATCCCATGTAAATTCTTAATTCATTCCCATGTAAATTCTTAAACAATGTTTTTCCCTATATAATTATATAATGGAATACTTTTTTGTGGCTATGTAAATTAATATCAATTTTTTTTTATATCGCATATTGTACAGAATATACATTTCATTATAGTTCATATTTACTTATCAATTTATGTTCGAAAGAGTAACATTATTAAAATGCATTTGAAACTATTTTTTTCCATTGGTCGTAATTTAATGGAATACTTTTGACTGTCCCTGTAGTTGAACTAATCCAATTTTCATAAAATTTGAAATGACTCTATAAAAGTATGCAACAATTGTATATTTTTAATTTCAAATCATTTGGTTGTGTAGTTTATGCACTGCTATATGCAGATAGACAGACCAGATGATGACTATAAGTGGTACGTATTTATATATTCCAAATACACTTAAAAGTGATAAATGAAGCTAAGCTGAAAAGCCACAACAAATGTTGTGAAAATATTGTCAAGTGTCATGGAAATAAAATTACACAGACGAAACTTAAAAAGATAACTGTTTTTTTCTCATTCTATTAAATCCTATCATATGAGCAATTAATTAAATGATATCCCATGATAGATATAGATAAGGATTTTAGGTTGCTCTGGTGATTCTGCTCTTTTTTAAGAGGGATTCATATTACTTCTGTATTGCTGAATTTAACATATAGAAACATAATAAATTTTGTATTCATGCCTGTTTGCCCAAGAGTGTAACACTTATTGAGCCAAGATCTAAATACTTATAAAATTAGTTATATACAGTTCCTGTAAAATTCTTTGATTTTTGTAAAGTTTTTAAAACTTGTTAAACTCAAAAGCCGAAGTTCTGCTTTACAGTGAAGGTAATACTCAATGGTATTTATTAACAGTAAAAAAATCAAAATTTTTGGGATTGTCATTTGTGATTAAAAAAATTTTTTTTAGAAGGTTGCTGAAGAAAAAAAAATTATGTATTTCAAAATGAAGTATATCTTTTTAAACAGAAAAATATTTTCTTAAAAAAAAAAGGCAACAAAATATCTTGCATTGTTCCAGAGAGCACTTTAAAATATTATTGAAAGTCACAAATGGGAAATGGTGCATAGCATGCCATCTTTGGCACCCTGTATCTTCGATCAGGAATTTTTTGGGACAAAATAAAAATACACAAGTATTTTATTTTTTTTTTAAATTTCAACATGTGTTCAATTCAAAAAATCCTGAGACTATGAAGGTAAGAAATTTTCTTTGGCTGCCTGCCTTGACATGAACTATACCTTAAACAAAATTATATTTATGTTTAAAACAAATTTACTCTGGAAAAATTGATTGAAAATATAGTGAATTTGAATACTCTAAAAAAAACTAAAAAAAAATCAAGATATTGCTGATATTATTGGTAATCACAATCTTGTTACCAAATATATCTATGCATTAGTCAAGCTTTTTTTATTATTAAGTTTGGATAACCCTGATATATAGCTTCCTTATTCTATGATTTTGATGTGAATTAGTAATGTACTTTTGTGGGGCAAGTTTCATTGAATAATCTTGGAAAAGTACATTTCATCTTTACACCTAATGCATATTTAATCACACATTAGGGGCTGTGAAAATATAACATCATCATTTTAGGGGGGGGGGGGAGTCTGGCATATGATATTGTAAGATATTTCTAGGGAGAGGGGGGTTTGTCTTTAGATATCAATATCAGTTTTGATCCATCAAAACTTTCTTCTTTTATTTGTAACATGGTCTTTGGCACAATATAGCATGTTGTCTTTTTTTAGCCTGTTATCTATTTTCTTATGAAAATACAAAGTTATTATTAAAATTATTTAATTATTATAAAATCATTTAATTTTATAATATGGAATACCCCAGCGTTTGAATTTTTTCTTCTTCATATGTATATGCATATATATTCACAATTTGAGAAATCATATGTGAAATACATTTGAAATGAAGCTTGTATTTACTAATAAATAAAAGAAAAAGAGAAGTAATGTTGTCACTTGTTTTATTGAAAACAATTTCCATCTGTCTCCACCCCCCTCTGTTCGGGGCAAGTGCAACAGCACTTTATTACTGTTGAATGAGTTATGTAGCAAAAAACTATTAAAATACTTTTAAATAGTAACTATTTCTTTTAAATGTTATTAGATATAAAGTTTTTTCATATGCAAAGTGATATTCCATTTTAAATCATGAAAGTATGTGAAAAAAAATTATATCACTTCAAAATAAATAAATAAATAAAAAATAAATAAATAAAATAAAAAATAAATTCTAGAAATCAAAAAAATTTTACACTTTGATAACGATATCATTCTCGAAAGGGGGGAGGGGTGTCAAAGGATGATAACGAATGATATCAGAAGGGGGGAGAGGATTCATAATTACCATAAAGTTGATATCGTTATATTTGCACAGCCATTTATTGATTATTAACTAGACCGTTGCTTTTAATATTTTTAAAAAATCTAAATTTTATAATTTTAGTTTAATACTTATTTTAATATATATTTAAGCATTTGTTACTGTTTCAACAGCATTAGGTATTAATTACATTCAAATTACTGTTTAACAATTGTAAACAAAGCAATGACAAGAAATCCACAAAATTCTAAAATCTGCACAACTTCTGGTCCCAAGTTGTGTGGATTTGATGGAGTCTATATATTTTTTAAAAATAATGCAGGAGTTCCTAAATAATAAATACACCTTCTTGAAAATAAATTTAGAAGAAAAAATTACATGTAAAATGTGTCATTTGTCCAAAAAGATTGAAAAATACTGATCTAGAAATGTTACTATAAGAATCAAAGATCTTATAATGATCAAACTTTTTTAAACAATTAGCGTGTAAATGGATATTGATATTAATTTTTATAACCCATCAGTTCTTTTTCCTCTTAAGTTTTATTTCTCGAGTGAAAGAATGGAATGTGAAAAATATATATATCTACTTTTTCATCTCCTCTAGTTTAAACGCATTCTCATCTCTTTTGAAATGTATTGTTGAAATCCAACACAATTTTATGTTATTTCACTTTGTAACACTACTAAATGTTGTAAATGTCACAGTAAATGGTGAGTCATATCCAGCATAGCTATTGTTTCTACTATCTGGAAAAAAATCATATCTACCAACCTGAATTATCAAAAGATAAAAGAGTTAAAAAAAAAAAAAAAAAGTTAGAATCAAAAATTTGAATTAATAATAATAATAAATCCAAGAAGTATCACACAAAAAATAAGACATGTCAGATAATTATATTAAACACATTTTATGGTTGAATACACGTTTTCTTTCTTAACTTTAAAAGAGGGGGGGGGGAAGGAAGGTTGGCAGCTATGCATTATGATTTCATTTATTAAAAAGACTAATAGCAATAAAACTAATGGTCTTCAAATAATTACCAACTATTGGACTAATCGTCAACAATCCCACCTTCCTTCAAGTCAAATTCTGGCTGTGTGGTATCAATTTAATTTATTTTCATATTACAGGTATAAACATTAATAGAGTTGATAGTATCAATCTACATTAAAAAATTTTAATACTTTTATTTATACAATAGACTCCCTCAAATCCGCACAGCTTGGGACCAGAGGTTGTGCGGATTTCTGGTCATTGCTTTGTTTACATTTTTTAAACATTAATTTGAATGTAATTGACAATTAAATCGAGACATTTATGAAGGCTTACAATATTATAAAATATTATTTTATGCAATAAACTAAAATAATAAAAATTTAGATAATTTTTAACATGATTAAAAAAATATTAAAAGCAAAGATCAAGTTAATAATCAGTAATGTATGACAAAATATTTATTATAAAGATAAGAATTTTTCATATGAAATTTGCTTTATAAAGATGCATTGCTAATTCGCATCAAAATCATAAAACAAGAAAGTTTTATTTCAGGTTTAGTCAGACTTAATAACCAAAAAAATTTGGTTAATATATAAATATATTTGGTAAAAAGATTGTGATTATCAGTGATATCAGCAATATCTTATTTTTTTTCCTAATTAATTTATTTTTCCTTCATAAAAATACATGAATTCAATAATATTAAACAAAATCACAAATTAAAATATAAATAGAATTGATATAAAAATAAAAATATCAAATTCTATCCCTACATCTGAAATGAAAGTTTCATTGTTTACATCAGTAAATTATGTGCAGATTTTAGAGAGTTGCAGATTTGAGGGAGTCTACTGTATTTACCATGAAATACCAAAAATAATAATATAGAAAGTTAGAAAGTGCCTTTTAGCAGACAGGAAAATCTAACAATTTTAAGAGATGCTTAGAATTGGAACTTTTGTGAAACAGACATGTAAAATTAGAAAGGCGGTGAAGGGATATACAGTAGACTCCCTCAAATCCACAACTCTCTAAAATCTGCACATAATTTACAAATGTAAACAATGAAGAATTCAGTTCAGATATAAACACAAAATTGCACATTTTTAGTTTTATATGAATTCCATATGTATTTTAATTTGTAATTTTTATTAATATTATTGAATTTATGTTTTTTCATGAAGGAAAAATAAATTTATTTCTGAAAAAATTCAAGATGTTCTAATATAATTGGTAATCACAATCTTCTTCCAAATATATTTATGTACTAATCCATCTTTTATAGTTATTAAGTCTTGCTAAACCCGAAATAAAATTTCCTTACTTTATTATTTTGATGTGAATTAGTAATATACCTTTACGAGGCAAGTTTCATTGAATAAATTAGGAAAAATTGCATTTTATGTTTTAATGAATATTTAATCAAACATTATTGATTATTAACTTGAGATTTGCTTTTAGTATTTCAATCATTTTAAAAATTATCTAAATTATTATTTATTTTAATATTTTATTATATTGTAAGCATTCATTATAGTTTCGATTGCATTATTAATTAAATTCAAATTACTGTTTAAAAGATGTAAACAACGACTGGAAATCTGCAAAATCTCTGGTTCCAAGCTGTGCGGACTTAAGGGAGCCTACTGTATTTGGAATTTATAAATTTCCCAGGATTTATACACCTTGCAAAATACATGAGAGGGGGGTGGGGCTGTGTTCGGAAGGGGTCTTACTTTTTGTAATGCATTTTTAATTAATTTTGGATTGGATTTACAATAATGTCATTTATTTATTATATACACTTTGCATTTTGAAAATAATTCTTCTTGCACATTTCTTATTTAATAAATTTTTTATATATCATTTTTCTCAATTTTATGATAGTGTATGTGCATATAAGATGTATTGTGCTTATTTTAAAACCTGAGTATTTAGAAAACAATTCAAAAACTTTTAAAGGAATATTTCCTTTATATATTATTTTGCTCAAAAAAATATACAGAAGAAATAAGAAATGTATGTACATTTATGATAGCGTTAAATATAAAAGATCTTTCATTTCTAATAATGCATATATATCTAACAATATATTTTAATATAATATAATTTATTGCTAAATTTTATTTTATAAGGAGCATTTGACAATATATTTAATTTCAATCATTGATCCCACTTATTTATAAAGCTATGTAATTTAACTATTTTACTGTTTTCAAGAATATTAAAACATAAAAATTGTTGTGGATCAGGACATTTTATATTATGACTTTACATTTTACTGTTTATAAAAGATATAGGAACAGATGTAGTATTCGCCCGGAATACCGCCATCTTGTTTCTTTGTTGGTTACTTTTGACCACTTTATACTTAAATTTTGAACAATTCAGAAATTAAACATAAACAACAAATTTTTAAACTGAAAAGCAGCAGTCGAAGTATTATTTATAAAAAAGAAAAAAAAATAACGGGAGGGAGAGAAGGAATTCATAATTAGCAAACGATAAATTCATAAATTTTAAAACAGTGAAATGAAGCAAATATTAATTTAAACATACATATCTATTCCGAAATTACAATCAAAACTGTTTCAGAGATTATACATTTAAAAAAACAACAACAGAAATAAATGGATAAATACAAATACAGAGATTTAAAATCTGGAAACAAAATGGCTGCCATCTCCGGGCGAATACTACATGATAGCCAAACATACATATCTATTCCGAAATTACAATCAAAACTGTTTCAGAGATTATACATTTAAAAAAACAACAACAGAAATAAATGGATAAATACAAATACAGAGATTTAAAATCTGGAAACAAAATGGCTGCCATCTCCGGGCGAATACTACATGATAGCCAAGATATATAATAAAAATACAAAAAACAATTATTTTTTTAAAGTTTTACACAAAATTTTAAAATTATAAGTTATTTTAAACAAAGAATTAACTAATTGTTGACTTATTTAGATGATTTTGAGCATTATACATCAATGAAAAACGAATTAAAAATGTGTTTTAGAAGTTTAAAATGGTAAACTTTGTACCTTTTTAAGTTTTGGTTAAATAATCCTTTTTGCATAAACTAAGGAAAGTTGTAAAATCTCAAAAAACATAAATAAAAAAATAAAGTACATAAAATGTAACATGTTCCATTCGGCAAAATCATAGCACAGAGAGGAAAAAAAAAAAGAATCGAAATAGAGTAAAATAAACATAAAAAACATATATTTTCAAATAGATTGATAATATTAATCTTTATAAAGGTATTACAAAACACTAATATTTGAAAAACTTTCATTTAGTACATGACAGAAAGTTTTTTTTTTCCCCTTTAAACATTTATAAAATAATATATGACCAATTTTGAATAAAATAATCAGTCAGCAACATAAACTAAAGTTAACTTTTATAAAAATGTTCTATTTCTTTTATATTATTTTACTTTATTAAATGTTGAAAAGTATGAGGTAAAAGTTTAGAAATTTATATAATGTAAATATAAACGACGATAGTTAGTTTCAAAACAAAATTAATACCTTATTAATTTCATTTGCTAAGTACAAACGTGTAACCATTTGTAAATATAAATAATGTTTTGTGATCAAAGACTATAACCCTAAAGACATCGTTAACAACTGGTTGGCGAGGCGATTAATTTGGCGAGTTTTTATCAAGACGTATCCGCAGCAAAACAAAATATTACGGCCAGCCGGCAGCCGGTAGAGGGCGCTTTTAAGTAAACAAACCAGACGGTTTCCTAGCCTGAATATTCCGGTTCCGACCGGCCGGCAGCGTAGACACGGCCTTTTCCCACATAAATGCGATACTCAAGTTGCCACCATTAGAGAAATTGAACCAAAAACTACAAAAAAATAATATCTCAAAAACAATTTGAGATACAGTTTTCTAATAAACGGCATTTAAAAGTGCATTTTTTTCTCTAAACGATGGTATAAAGATTGAAAACGTGCAATGTCTAGAAGTTTAAAAATTTACAATAGCGAAAATTGCAAAACCGAAATTTCGTCGGAAAGTGTTGCCATTCAAAACATGACGTATGCGTTACGCACAGATACGTTTGGCCTTTATTATATAGATTGGCTTTGTTTACGTTTTGGTTTCAGTAACCAAACACACGGCGCTGCTATGCTGAATTGTTCTGATTACCACAATATCTCTATAGCAGGAATTAATGCACAAATTTTCATCAAACTTGAGATTTAGGCACACTTTGATTTATATTAGTGCTCATTGCGTGTTTTGGGTAAATCTCCCAAACAAGTGTCGCATATATGCTGTATTTATCCCGATATCCGCAACAGTCCTATTTCAAAAACTAATGTTCGGAATTTCATGTCTTTCGAATCCTCACGGTGAGCATATGATTGTCATTTGATTTTTGCACTGTAATATTGAATTTTGGCGTATTAAATGCATGAAATAGAAAATAGTTTTAGGGTTGCCACATCCGACTAGTTCTTTATAATCGGAGTAATCGACGGCTCATCTACACCATATTGTTTAGCTATTTTGATTACGCTATCATCGTTCTTAAATTTTGTCACTACTTCTTTTCATAATTGATCAGTAATTCGCTTAAGCTTCTTACTACTGCTATCACTAAACGCTTTTTCATTCTTAGAAGTCATAATAAAGGCTAAAATTTTCGCAAAACTGATTAAAATTAAAACAACAAGTTAAATTTTTTACTGTACTGAAGCTCACAAAGCACTCTGATACATGCAATTTACTGCAAACTTGACTTATAACAAGAGTTATGTGAGGGTTGCCAACTGAACTATTCGACAGCTTTGGTCGCGAATCGAGTTATGCTACGCCGAAAGAGTAAAATTTTGATCACTAAAGTTAGTCATAAACCGAACTTGTCAAAAAGAGAGGGGGCCGTAAACCAAAGTTCCACTGTTTTTTGACCGATAAGTTTGCAAATATGGCATTATTTATATATTCAGTGGCGATGATCATTATGCAACTTGACGATTTAGCCGATTAAATTTGCGATTTTAAAGTAGCGTTTGATAACAACGAAAAATTGAGAATTTCTATTAAAAAAATTAGGATAATTCCTATAATTTTTATACACGGTTTTAAGTAAACTCGGATTTTTTTCCATAATTTTAAATTTAGTAATTTGGAAATGGAAGGGAGAGGGAAAGTATATCTTTGAAATGCTTTATCGACAATATCTCAAGCAAAAATACTTTTAAATGCCAATAATTGCTGATCGTAAATGTTACATCCACTTCACACCATCACAAAAGTTTTTTGCATCATCATGTGTTTTTTCATTTGATGCTTTCTTGGCACAGATGCCATATATGCACGACACTGTGCGATATTCTTCTGACGCCAATTTCGCAAAAGCTTAGTTTTCAAACTTCAATTACATACATATATATTAAAGTACTACTTAGTTATTCCGTCCACCAATTTCGCCAAACTATACAAATTGCCAAACTCATAGCGAAATTATACATATAGACATAATTTTCCTTTTAAATAACACAAAAAAATAATTTGTAGAATCTTAATAAAAATACAAATAAAAAGTCGAAATAAAAATCCCTTAATGGCGTTTTAAACACGTGCATCGTATTTAATGTCATTGGATGCGACATTCACGATCATCCATTTTTGGCATATAATATTATAGTTTGGCGATGGTTTTTTTGTCGACAGGATAACCAAGTAGTACCTCTATTAACTATTTTCTATTATTTTCAAAAGAAAACAATAATGAATAAACACCGGTGATAATTGATTATCCCTTCGACAAAAAAAATTATCGACAAATTATAAAATTAAATTCCAATAACGGATTATCATAAATGTTACATTCAATTTACATTAAATATGTTACCCATGTTTGTTATGCCATAATGTGATTTTGAATTCAACTTTTTATTTGTACTTTTATTGATGTTTTACTAATTTATTTCTTCTTTCGTTATTTAAAATAAAAATTATGCCAATATTAATTAAATGATGAATAAATTGATTATTTGTACATTTTGGCGAAATTGATCGACGGGATAATCAAGTAGTATTGAAAAGTTTAATTAATAACTACAGAATGAGATGATTTATAAAATTTAACAAAATTAAATAAAGGTAAATAAATATATATATATTTAATAAACATTAGCCCGGTTATCATATCAGACAAAATAACAAAATTTCCGTGCCAATTAGGTACCCTAATGTGTATTTGACATCACATCCCTATTTAAAATCAATTGAATGCTATTTAAGATATGGACAGAATGTGAAGTTTTTGTTTTACTCTATATCTTTTCCTTATGTAAATAAAGACGTCATATGATCATAATTAAAAAATCTTACATTTAGTTCCTGAAGAGAAATTTTGGTTTTCCCAGATATTTTCTTCCGATGTACTTGTTTTTTTTTTCCCATTTTTTCTACTACTAAAATGCAAAATGTTGGGACACTCGAGAAAATCATCCCATGGTCATATAAAATGCATGTTATTTGAAAAATTAACCATGGATTCGAACAAATAAAAAAACACTGCGTTCACAACTTTATTATTTAAGGAACTGAAACTTAAAGCTTCGCAATAAAAACAAATAGCCATGTTTTTCACGTGAATTGTTTAATTTGAAGGAATTATGATACATACATGACAACTTTTATATTAAATTTGGTGGCAATGCATAATAAAAAAAAGTACAATCGCAACAGCAAAAGACAATATCCAACTGTAGGTTTAAGACATAAATTCGATTTTCTCAGAAACCGTCAAACATACAAAGATGAAAAAAAACTGTTCTAAGTTTTATCAAGACTATAAAAATAAACCAAAAATGAAGTTAATCCATCCATAATAACGTTAGCTATTCCTTGTTGAATTTTTCGTCTTCATTTTATCGTTAAAAGTTAAATAAAAAACTACAGTAAACTGCGATAATTTTTTGAATGCTATCATTTTATTCGTCTCGTCGAGTTCTATCTTTTGAAAACAAAATCACTGTCGTACGTCAACTGGTTCGCCAGAAATTTCAAAAAGACGTTCGCATTTTCTATTTCTTAAACATATTATACCAAACGCTACCGCGTTTGCTATGATATACATAAGCGTAAAATTAACATAATGAAAAGCTTTAATGACACAAGGTTTTTTAAAAAAGATGTTTTAAAAGACAAACATTGTTTTATCATGAAAACAAGTATGCACATTTTCAATAACTAAAAAATTAGTACAAATATCGTAAACAGATTAAAGAAATCAAAGTTATAAAAAGAAAATACACATATATATACATACACAATATACGCAAATGTAAAATGAATCTTCGATTCACGATACTACACGATACTACTTACAGCTTATTTTGAATCTATTTTTTAAAAAACATTAAAGGCAGAAACATTAAGTAGCTCAAACCAAAAATTTTATATGGAAAATAAATACATGTAAATACAAATTTTTGTATGATTTTAAAAGATATAGTATTTTTCATCTCAGTAATAAATGTATTTTTTGACACACACATGAAATTCCTATATACTTTCGAAAAATTTTCCCTTGCAATATGCTAATTTCTCTCATGTTTTGTTTTTTTTCCTGGAAAGCCACAGACCTCCTGGAAAGTATAGAGGGTGCCCTAAGGTTGCCGCGGCTCAAATTTTCGGACACTCTGTTCAAAAGTACTTTTCTCAATTTTTTAACCATAATATTTACACAGAAAATTCATTTCAGGAAGATTTTGCAAATTAAATTTAAAGAACTAAATCTATATACAAGTTTTTCTAGAATATTTCTCACTTCACACAAAAACATTTCTTTAAATATCAGTCTTGTAATTTATAGAAAATAATAAGATAATAAAAAATCAATAACTGTTTTTAAATTGTATTACCACTGACCAATCCTTAAATACATTTAAAACATTATTTCTAATTGTACTGTAAAGTAACAGCAGAACATAAAAAGCTTAAACTAGGTTGAGATGGGTATCAAATACAAAATGTGAGTCTTTGTATATATGTATGCAATGAGTCCCCTGCATATGCTTATATTTAATACGAATGTTCATCAGTGAGACTCACTTTCCTGCTTGGCAAAGCAACAAATATATTTTTGTTTCTCTTTAGTGATAAAAAATAGTATAAGATTGAACTAGCTTAGTCTAACATTCACATTAAACGATAAATGATATGTATACATAATACATTTTATTACAAATTTATAGTACGTTGGATGCCCATAATTAAAAATAGAAAAATATGTACATATAACAATTTACATGTTACAATGTTTTTTAAAAAATATATTTGATTCTACTTAATTGAAAGTAAATAACAGCACACATGTTTTATCAATCACAAAACCCTGTATCATAAATGTATTTTTACTTTTTAAAAAATAACAAGAAAATACTTAATAACAGGGCCGTAACTACCGCCGGGGCACTGCCCGGGGGCCCCCAAGCCTGAGGGGCCCCAAACTGATGGTTAAAAAAACTATTGATTTTAGTTTCTAGTCTAAGTTCCTATAAAATGCCCAGCACATACCTAAAAGTTAGTAATAAAAAAAATCAAAGCGTTAGAATAGATGTTTTTGCTTGTCTGTCAATACACTCCTTACACTTCGTATGCAAAAGAAGTTCTACAGCAGGCAGCAAAATGTCGAGTCGAATGTGTCATCATGTCGCGTCAGCATGTTTGCTGATCCCACCGAAGCTAGTATAAGGAAGAAAATATGGACTTCTAATCGATTGAATAATATAAAAAGCATCTAAAAAATTCTAGAAAATCTTTCTTCTTATCTATACTAATAAGTTAACAAAACGCTCTGTTTGTGTATGTCTGCGTATGTGTATGTGAGAGTGTGACTGCGGATGGTTAGCAAAATCTACCGCACATAGAAGTCTGAAATTTTAGATGAAGATAGTCCAAGACAGGTCCTGATGCACCTGAGGCTCAGACTTTTAAGGACCAGGGCCCTGGGCCCCTTACAATTTTTATGCGCCAAATTGTTAATAACTTGACTCCTTTTTATCTAATCTTTTCCGTTTTGAGGTACCTTTCTCTTTTTAGATATTTTCGCCTTTTTACTTTTCTATTATGACCTTGGACTCTTGGGGCCCCTTTTAGTCTTTGTGACAGTAAATTGTTAATAAATTGCTTCCATTAATTTCGATCTTCATTTTTGGGATACCTGTTCCATTTAGATATTTTCAAATTTTTACATTCCATATAAGACACTGGAGCTCCCTAGATAATCAAAGGGCCGACCCAGGGCCCCTTGATCTTTTTGTGCGCTAAACATTTTTCACTTCCTAAATTTCTCACCTTCTTAGTGCAAATTTTTAAAGCTGAATCTTGGACTCTTATGTCAGGACCAACACCCTGATATTTTCATTCGGGCCCTGGGGCCTTTTTTTAAACGCTTACTCAAACAATTGGTGCATTTTTAAAAAATATTATTCTTGCAAATAATTCATACTCTATGCTTTATTTTGACTAATTAAAGGTCTAATGCGTTATGTACTAAAACATTTTAACATGTTTTCATGTTAGGGCCCTGTTTGTATTTGTCATTTGGCCCCTATGGGGCCCTCTATCATAGCTCCCTTAAAAATGGTCGGATTCACT
The DNA here is from genome assembly GCA_964019185.1 of Maratus speculifer. Classification (NCBI taxonomy): domain Eukaryota; kingdom Metazoa; phylum Arthropoda; class Arachnida; order Araneae; family Salticidae; genus Maratus; species Maratus speculifer. The sequence goes on along the minus strand of CAXHSM010000013.1, from coordinate 1,146,271 downwards.
AGCTTTTTTAAACAACTTTTTAGGTCCTCCAACTACGACATGAACAACAAAAAACATTTTTTAGACTTCAGCTACCATTATTTATGACTATTAATCGCTTTCTTGGAGCCCTTGGTGCAGCTTCTTTAAAAATGATCCAAATTGCTTTCAATTTTATTCAACATAGTTTTAGCGTCTTCCCATTATTTTAATAACTACACAAATATTTTTTTATCCAACTACATGCGAAATAATTTCCTGGCCCTTTGGGGCCCGGTACAGGCCCCCTTGAAGTTTTTGTAATAATAAATTGTCAATAAACTGCTTCCTTTTAATCTGATCTTCATTTTTAGGATTCTTTATTCATTTAGATATTTTAATGTTTTGACATTCTATACAAGACACTGTGTTCCCCTGTGGAATCATAGGGTCCAGCCCAGGGCCCCTCAACATTTTGTGAAATAAACATATTTCACTTCCTATATTTCTGATCTTCTTAGTGCAAAATTTTAAAGTTGTCTGGGACTCTTCTTTCAGGACCAATCCAGAAAACCTGATGTTTTTATTCGGACCTTAGGCCCCTTTTTAAACATTTGCCCAATCAATTGGTGCATTTAAAAAACTATATCATTCCAAAGAATAGTTCCTACTATATGCTTAATTTTGACTAATTAAAGATCTAAAGCGCTATGTACTAAAATATTTTAACATGGTTTCATATTAGGGCCTTGATTTTAATTGTCAGTTGGTCTCTACAGGGCCCCATATTATAGCTCGCATAAAAATGGTCCAATTCACTAGCTTTTTTTTTATCAATTTTTTATGTCCTCTCTCTACCTATTACATGAACTACAAAAGAATTTCTCAGACTTCAGTTACCATTAATTTTGCTTGTCAATTGCTTTCTTGAGGCCCTTGATGGAGCTTCTTTAAACATGAACCAAATTGCTTTCAATTTTATTTAACATATTTATAGCGTCTTTGCATCATTTTAATAACTATAAAAATATCTTTATACCTAACTACATGCAAAATAAATTCCTGGCCCCTTGGGGCCCGTTGAAGTTTTTGTAATAACATATTGTTAATAAATTGTTTCCTTTTAATCCGATCTTCATTTTTAGGATTCTTTATTCATTTAGATATTTTAATGTTTTGACATTCCATATAAGACACTTTGGCCTCCTGTGGAATCATAGGGCTCAGTCTAGGGCCCCTGAACATTTTGTGAGGCAGACATAGTTCACTCTTTAAATTTATCCCCTTCTCAGTGCAAAATTTTTAAATTTGACTTGGACTCTTCTTTCAGGGACAAGATTCTCATATTTTCATCCGCGGCTAGGACCCTTTTTTTAAAACATTTTCCGAATCAATTTGTGCATTTCGATAAAATATTATTAAAATGAATAATTCATACCCTATGATTAATTTTGACTAATTGTAGATCTAAAGAGCTAAGTACTAAGATATTTTAACATGTTTTCCTGTTAGGGCCCTCTTTTTAACTGTCAGTTGTCCTTTTTAGGCCCTTATTATAAATTCCTTTTAAAATGGTGCAATTAAGTCCTTTTTTTAAACAACTTCTTAAATCCATCAGCTACTAAGAAACCGCCATAGTCTAGCTACCACCAATTTTGAATATTAATCGCGTTCTTGGGGCTGTTGGTGCAATTTCTTTAAAAATGATCCGGATTGCTTGCAATTTTCTTTCACATTGCTTTAGCGTCCTCCCATTACTTTAATAACTACAAAAATATTTTATACCCAACTACATGCGAAATAAGTTCCTGTCCCCTTGAAGATTTTGTACCATAAATTGCTATTAAACTGCCCCCTTTTAATCCAATCTTCATTTTTGGAACTTGTTTTTCACTTAGTTATTCCCATGTTCTTACATTCCATTTAAAAGCCTGAGACTTCCTATGGGCTCGGCTCAGGCATCTTGAAATTTTTGTTTTCCATGCATATTTCACCCACTTATTATCAAACCTTCTCAATGCATAAAGTTGAATTTTGAACTCTTATTTCAGCACCTACACCCTGATGTTTTTATTGAGGTCCAAAGGCCTTTTTTAAAGCATTTACTCATTTTTTATGCACTTCTTTAAAATATTAATTAACGAATAATTCATATCCTATGCTTAATTTTGACTAATTGTAGATCTAAAATGTTAATTGTTTGCTTAAGGTTATCATAACGTGTCCCGCGCAATGCCGGATGGGTCAACTAGTCTATTAATAAATACATAAAATCGAAAAAAGACATTATCACAATCCATCTTTCAAAAGGTTTTTAAACAGAAACGCATGACTAAGTTACATATACTCAAAAATGAACCTAAATAAAATGCTCTTTAAAGTATTCAACCAATCAGAAGTCCATATTTTCTTCCCTATGCTAACTTTAGTGGGATCGGCAAAAATGGCGTCGTCGCCAAGAGCCTGCCGAGTAGTTGTCCAATTCCACATTTTTTAGTCATTTTTGGGCTTATCATACTATGTACATTTAAACAACGGTGTGCGAGAAAAGAAATTATGCCCGGGGCAAAGTTTCAATTTGCCCTCCCTGGGGGGCCCTCACCGGAGGTTTTGCCCCGGGGCCCCCAAGTTTATAGTTACGGCCCGGCTTAATAACAATCAGAAAGAAGAAAATCTGTCATTTCACAAACGAGAAATTTCTTTTGATATAATATAAACATTAAAATTCGAATTTAACTTACAAAAATCTTTTCTGCAAACTCTTTACAGATAAAAAGCTAAAATTAACTGTATATAAAATATATTAAATAAATCTGGCAATTGGGAATAGATATGAAAAATATTAAAAAAATGCTAATAATTTTTTGTAATAGGTTACACAAATGAAGGATTTCTATTTTTGTGAACAAACGTGCTTGTAGAACTTAGTTTTTTGAGAAAAATCTTTGTTACACATTTCAGAACAGAATGTTTTTTTGTATAAATTTTATGGTGGTCATTCAAATGAGATTTTTGAGAAATACTTCAGTTGCACAACTCACACAGGAAAGCTTTATCTTTAGTCGAAAACCACAGATGAGCACTCAAATAAGATTTGTGAAAAAACTAATTGTTACTCATTTCACAAGAAACAGATTTCCTTTTAGAATGAATTCGCGAATGATCCCTCAAATTACTTTTGAAAGTAAATTTTTTGTTGCATACATTACAAGAAAAGGGTTTCTCTTTAGTATGAATTCGCATGTGGCTATTCAAATAAAATTTTTGAGAAAACCCTTTATTGCACACTTCACAAACGAAAGGTTTCTCTTTAGTGTGAAACCGGAGATGGATATTCAAATTACTTTTGTGAGAGAATGCTTTGTTGCATACATGACATGAGAAAGGTTTCTCTTTAGTATGAAATCGCTGGTGGCTTTTCAAACTGTGTTTCAAAGAAAACGTTTTGCTGCACACATCACATGAAAAAGGCTTCTCGTTAGTATGAACGCGCAGGTGAGCATTTAAACTAGATTTGACAGAATAACTTTTATTACACACCTCACAAGAGAACGGTTTCTCTTTAGTATGAACTCGTAGGTGCATATTTAAGTGACTTTTACGAGAAAATCCTCTGTTACAAATCTCGCAGGAGAAAGGTTTCTCTTTAGTATGAGTTCGTAGGTGAACATTCAACTTAGATTTCTCAGAAAACTTCTTATTACATAATTCACAGGAGAAGGGTTTCTCTTTAGTATGCATTCGCAGGTGCCTCTGCAAATGAGATTTTTGCGAAAAACCTTTGTTGCACACCTCGCAAGAAAAGGGTTTCTCTGAAGTATGAATTCGAAGATGGATTTTTATATAAGATTTACAAGAAAACTTTTTATTGCATATTTCACAGGAAAAAGGCTTGTCTTCAGTATGAATTCTCTGGTGGATAATGAGATTACATTTCATAGAAGTTTTAAAATTGCACACTTCACAAGTGAAAGGTTTTACATCAGTATGCGTTCGAAGATGTTGATTTAAACCATCTTTTTCAAAAAAACCTTTGTTGCACACCTGAGAAGAAAACGGTTTATCTTTAGTATGACACAGTAAGTGTCTATTCAAATGACCTTTTCGAGCAAAGTCTTTGTTGCATAGTTCACAAATAAATAACTTCTGTTTGGTCTGAAAAGAGCGATACTTATCTAAATTAGACATTGTAAAAGGTACATTTTACAGCATTCACAAGTGAAAGAAGTCTTCCGTGCGTAGATACAAATATGCCTATTAAAATTGGATTTATTACAAAGTCTTCTATTTCAGACCTGAGAAATGAAACAATTTCACCAACTATCAAAACGACAATAAATTTTAAAACTAGATTTCTCAATAAATGTATTACTAAAAAACTTACTAATGAAGTTCTTAAAATAAGGCCAAAGTTGGAATGTCAATTTAGATATCTGAAAAATCTTTCTAACAATACAAATAAAAACGTTTTAACAAATAATTTGATTTTTTCTTTCTGTGAAATAAAACAGAACATGAGATATGATAGATTTTCCATAGATAAATCCAAAAATGAAAAATAAGTTAACTATTTTTTTTAGTTGTACCTTAACTACATTATATTTAATTAATTTTCTTTTCCTTCAGAAATATAGCCATTTGTAATGTATTGAGCACATTTTGAAAGGGGAACAATTCTTAGATTAGTAATAAGGTAAAGAAAAAGTTTGAACAACAATGCATCTTTAGAAAATAGTAGAAATCCCTCATTAATACATTAAAAAATAATCTTTCAAGAATGAAGGAAATTTAGAAAAATTGTACCATTGTTTTAAAAATAAAGATGTTTTTCCAGCAATAAAGTGGTTTCAAGCACTTGATAGTCTTTAAATAATATATTGTCTTGTAATCATAATTTAATTCAATTTGGCAAGCTACATATGAAAAATTATGCTCTTGTCCACTAATACAGAAGTTTTAGATCTTCATTGAACTAGTTTCTTGATAAACGTTTATAGAAAGAAGGAAAGTATTCCATTGTTTTTAAACAGAATTTGTATTTAGACATGTTTTCACCATAGGCTGAGAATAAACTTCACCGACAATTAACTGTACCTGCAACATAAATAAAGCACAAAATTAAAATAATCATTAAATGAATAACAAATATTAAGTGCAGATTATTTCAATTATTACAAGTGAATTTAAATATTTTTCAAAACTTTTAGGAGAAGGCTAAAAACAAATTGTATTTAAATCTTTAAATTCTAAAGGTTTTTTTACTTTTTTCATATACAGAAATTAAAAATGTGGATTAATACACGAGACTTTTATTTTGTAAAAATTCCGGGTAATATAATGTTGGTTAAGATTTAGCACTCCATTTAGTGTCCATCACTATCATAACTAGAAAGAGGAACTCGACATAGCAACCCTTCGAAAGTGACCGAAGGTGATACACATGATATTAAGAGATGTAACGTAAAAAAACCTAAAAAAGTAATTTTCTAAATAATAAACGAATTTATGAGCTGCATATTTATTAAAATTTACATCCAATAAAGATATTTTATGATTGGCATTTTCTCTATAAGTATTTCATTAGTGATTACTAGGAGAAGGACAGATATCTCTAGCAATGATAAACCAAATTTTATTGAGATCATAAATTTTCCATTTTAGAGGAACCAGAACAATTAAATGGAATATTTCATTTTAATCTCTATGAAAATAATTAAGGCAACTATAAAAAAGCATGTAAATGCTTTTTTGATCTAAAAAAATATTTTAAGTTATTTTGTTATAAAAATGCATAAAATTAACACTGAACCAATGGTTTATGCCATATAATGGATAAATAATCTGAAAATAAGTTTTGATTAATTTTAAAATAAAAAAAATTTCAGCATTACAACCAAGTTCATATAATTCAAAAATTTTAAATGGCTGCTAAGTATAAGAATATTGCAACATATATTCTATTATTCACTGGAAAATGGTAACTGATATTTTGTAACACACTAATTAAGCTATACAAATTGTATTTTTATTAATCTTTTTTTTAACTACTTATTTTACACAATTACTTATTTTACCGTACCTGAACCAATTCTACAATATCATTTTTAGAAATTAAGCCAAAAAATAATCAACATTAAGATACTGTTTAGCATATTTACCTACCTTTTTCACCCATTACCTACTGGTGTGGCACTTACACAAAAGTACAAATAAATGCACATGCTTAAATTAACTATCAAGCTACCACTATTTTTTAATTAGAAAATTGACCTTGTTCATTAATAGAAACTTTGAACATTAAGTAAATTAAAAAATACCTTTGAAGATTTGTGCTGACAAGCATTTTTCTGTAGAAAAGTTCAATATTCCCCTGTTATAATTTCAGCAGGTTTTTGTGAAAATTTTTCCTTAAGATTTTCTAGACACATACATCAGCAGCACAGTTGTCCATGCTCTAAAATTTCTACTTTTTAGATTATTAAAATGGTCAAACTTGTTTATAGTGAGCTCAGGTTTTAGTGAGCCAAAGGAAATAAAATTATTGGCATAAGAAGAACACAATTATACAAAGGAAAAACTTGAATATAGCAAATAGCAATTTTGACAAGTCCTAAAACATTGACCCATTAACCGCCAAAGCTGATAGGGTTTAAATTTTTTTCATACAAATGATATTATATATTCATTTGAAAATATATAACACTAATTCCTAGTGAAAATACGAAAATTAGAGTATTGCATTCACGCAACGTCAGCTGAATAAGAATAGTTATTTTCCCTCAGTTCAACTGAGCATTTGCAGGTTTTCTCAGATTTGGGCACAGGGAGATTTTTTTTTAGGATTGTAACAATTAAAAAAGCAAACAATCACTTTACAATTAATAAATTTATTACTAAAATTTAATTATTTTTCTTTACAATTTACTTATAACTAAAAAACAATTTCATGCATCAAAATATTCGCTACAATTATGTAATAAAACAATGTCACAAATTTACTGCAGTGATTAAAAAAATTGTTTCTGGCATTGTTTACAATGCAGCAAGGATGTAGTGGACCTTCCATATTTTTTAAAGAAGCTCCGTATCTTAAGATCCCATCCGTCTTTTATCTGTTCCGTAGTAACACTTTGTTTGTCAAATAAAGCATTAGTATATTATCTATGAACATTCATCACGTTAGCGTACACCTTCTGCTTATAATGTGCACTCTCTGTTATTTTTATGACTACAACATTCCAATGAAGTCCTCTGCTGTCCATGGATTTGATGATTAAGTGTCCGATTTTCTGCCTGTGATGGTTTTCGCATGTTGAACTTACCAGGTGTTTTGTTGCTTATTAGTTCTTACCTAACACTACTTTTAAACAGTGTTTGCTTTTGCAATCACACTTTTCAGTGCATCTTCCCATCTGAAATCTATGTTATCTATTTATTATTTTCAATCACAATCTGGATATCTTACCGCATTTGTCTATGCTTTTTTTTATTATTTTTGGTGCATTCAAATTCAATATTTCCCTCTTTATCCACTTCAAGTCTCCATTTTTTTAAATATACAACTTGCACTAATTTTACATTGAAGAAACTTCTTTTCGTTTATGCACAATTTTGCAGAAATATTGCATAAAGAAATGTCATTGCCGTTTATCATATAGTATTATCATTTCCTTCTTCATCAATAATTTCCGCTATTTCTGATGAAATAAAGACAATATCAATTTTAATCCTTTTACATTTATTCAAATCTTTATCAAAAATTCTTTGAAGAGCATCCTTTTATAGTTTAGCCAAACTTTATGAATACTGAATGAGAAAAAACCCCAGAGTGAAATGACATGTGAAAATAAATGAGAAAACTAGACCTTTCCCGCTGATGTTGCTCAAACGCAACACCTGACTTCTCTTTCTCCCCCACTAATACAAAAGCAATTAATACGTCGAATGTCTTTATGTATTTTGTCCTTGTATATAAATAGATTACTTCTAAATTTTTCGTTTTCCTAATTACATGTTTTATGCAAAAACGACAACGTAAAAGTTTTAGTTTAAAATTGCTTCAAGTTTTGTACCCGTTTTTAAATATAAAAATATTTGTGAAAGAAAATATTTTTCTATTGAATTATTAACTTTAATTCTCTATTTAAAAATTACCATTTGTATAAAATTCATATAACTAAAATTTTATATGAATTTATTTTGACCGTTACGTCAATGCAACACCATCGATTAATAGGTCAACAGAATTTTCATTTTTTAAGCAAAATGTATTAATCCATATGTGATTTACTCTCATAACACAACGGGGTAATCTATCTTATAGAGACAATCATTTTTTCAGTCTCTTTTAAGAAATTTTTTTTTTCTTAAACGAAAAAGTATAAATGTTTCATTTTTAAGTTTTTTACGTTAATTAGAAGACAAATACATAAAATAAATATTGGAAAAGAAAAACAAAGAAAAAATATTTCTAAGAAGTTAAATTAATATTTAATTAAATTTTTTAATGCAATACGGAAATATTCTTTTTAATTATCATTTTATGGAAGTATTTTCTATTTGAAAATCAGAACTAAAACATTATTAAAGATTATTAAGCTGATGCTAGAACTTTAATTTCACTCTTCGAAATAAATATAAACAGCTATAAATATGTAAAACTGTGCTCTGAAAATTTTAACAATTCATTTAAACTTTTTGTTGGATGCTATTTTTTACAGGAATGTGCAATTTCTGAAAAATTTGGAGTGAGATTTTTCTGTAAAAATTTATTTTTTTACAAATAACAGCTTTTTTGCAGCTAAATTTTCTTAAAAAAAAGAATAAAATATCAAATTATACAAAATAACTACTTAAAAGGTGTTATAACCTTTATATTATTTTTTGGTACTACTCTGTTATCCCATCGAGCACTTTCGCCAAATTGTACAAAGCGCCAAACTATGCATATTGACGTAATTTTTATTTTAAATAACGAAAGAAACAAATAATTAGTAGAATATTAATAAAAATACAAATAAAAAGTCGAAATAAAAATCACTTAATGGCATTTTAAAAACATGTATCTTATTTGATGTCATTGAATGTGACATTCACGATCATCCATTACTGGCATGTTTTACAGTTTGGAGATAGATTTTCGGTCGACGGGATAACCTAGTAGTACCTATTTTTTATAACACCTTTTAAGTAAATTATTTTGTATAATTTGATTTAATAACAAGGTGTAAATTTACACCAAAGACCCTTAGTGGTTTTGACTCATAGAATAAAATATTACATCTTTTTTGGATATATATATACATTAAAAATTAAAAGATTTTATTTTTACTTTATATGAATGTACTAAAAATGGAAAAAAATAGTATTAAAATTTAAGTTCCAAAATAGTTTTTCTTGTTTAATTTAACGACATTGTTTGTAACATATTTGATGGTTTAAATGATCATTTCAGTTGCACTTTCAATTGTATACTGCCATTAAAATTAATTGCTAAATAAAACATAATTTTTACCCAGTATCTCATGGAATATGTGTTTATCTAATGAAAACCATTTCAATTGTTTATCCCCCAGTCAGGAGCGTGTGAAGAGAAAACTGCCCCCGGGGCAAAGTCTCAATTTGGCGCTCCCCCCGTCCTGAACTGTTACTTGTGACAGGCTAAAAATAATGTTGGTGGTATAAATTTGGCACCTCCTAAATTTCCGCGCCTGGAGCGACCGCCCCCTTTCGCACGGCACTGCCCCCAATAATGTAGTTCAGACTGATTCAGAATAAAGACAGTCATAAAATAAAATATAAATTTTACTTTAAATTAATTGGACACTTAAAAATTGAAATTAATAATATAAATGGATATTTTACTGAATTTTAATGTAATGGAGGTTAAAGTTGTTTAAATAAATAATAATATATTAAAACGGTTTATGTATTGTTTTCGACTAAATGTTGCTAGAAAAACTTTTTTTTATGTGTGTGTGTGGGGGGGGGGGGGGCGACAAGGAAAAATTTTACGTATACAGTTGAAGATCTGTCCAACATAATTTTATTTAAGGTACAGCTTTTTAAATGTAAACAATGAATTTTGTACTTAAGAATTGCAATCCATTTTATAGAAAAGTTGACATGCTTGAAAGGAAATTTTAAGATTTTGTTAATTGAGAATTGCTATTATTAAATGTAAAATTTTTGGAAGCAAGTAATGTAATGATTTTATCCAAACATATTTGGATAATTCTTATAAATTCATTTAATAATATGTGAATGTTTGCATTATATATTTATATTATGCAAAAATTTATGAGCTACACTAATCATCCGAAGGAATATAATATAAAGATATTTTAATGTATATTGATTTATTTCAGGTATATTTGGTTGTATTTATAATTTATGTAAGTTTTAGTGTTATGGGAAATTATCTATATAACATAAAATATTGCATATTTTAGTTTAATTTACAAAGATTTACTGAATATAAACAAAATAAACAAACCTAAGATTAACGTTTATTGTAAAGGTAAAAAATAATAAACATTTCTGCTACAAGTTATTTAAAAAATAAAATCTAACAATGGTTAAGTGTTCATTAATCATGTTAAAAAAAAAACTTATGTGATGATAAAATTAATTTTTCCTAATAACATATTGGATTTTTTTTCAACCTTGTCATTTCCACAAATTGGTAATATGAAACTAATTTTACTTTTTTTAGTGAAAAAAGTAGAATTTAATTATGAGTTTTTGAAATTAATGTTTGTAAAAACTGAGGGGAAAAAAAGAAAAATTTTGGAATGTAGAGTGAACATAAAGAAAAATATTTATCATCCAGCAATCCTCCATAATAATCAGTAAATTCATAGTATAATTCAGGAAAAAGATGATCATACAGATAATTAAAGAATAAAGAATAATTAAAGTTACATTTGAAAAAAAACTACAAAAATATATTTTTGCTTATGTATTAAATAAATTGTTACTTACAGTCCCTGGCCAAATTATTAGATGCACTCCCTTTTCCTTGTGTCGAATCATATTACTAGCTTCATAGAAATATTACTGTGTGAATAACTGCAATTAAGTATGTACATCATTTGTGGGATTATAATAAACAAAAAACATGCCTATGACTTTAAAACTCTTTCTTTTTACAAATTAAATTAAAAATGGCTTAAATTGCAAAATTTATAACTTGAAACTCAAAAAAATGTCAATATTTTTTGGAGCCTCTTTTGGCAGCTATAAATGCCTCTATTCTTCGCGGCATGCTATTAATACAAAATTGAAGGGTTTTTTGTATGCGTGGGTGACGATTCCAGATATAGATAAGATATTCTATGAGCTGGGTTTTGTTTGTTATGACTTCTTAGTCAATTCTCCCGACCAATATAAAGAGGTTTTCAAAATCGGTTTATTCTAAAGGTAAAATGATGGTTTCGAAATGAAGAACCATTTGTATTTTTGCAAGGTAAAGCTTTTTGTTACATAGCACGATCCTCCAAGATCTACTTTTAATAATAAAAAAAAAATATCCCTGTGTTAAACTGCTCCGGTAATTCATCAGACATGAATACCGTTGAAAATGTTTGGGAGCTAATGAAGAAAAAACTGGACAAAGAGCTCATAACGAGCAAAACACAGCTCATAGAAAAACTTATCCTTGTCTGGAAACATCACTCACACATGCAAGAAACATTTCAATTTTGTAGTAACAGCATGCCATGAAGAATAGAGACACGGATTGCCGCCAAAGGAGACTCCAAAAAATATTGACATTTTTTTAAATTTCATGTTTTAAGTTTTACAATTTTATTAATTGTTAATTTAATTTACAAAAATAAATAATTTTAAAGTCATTGGCGTACTTTTAATTTATTATAATCCTACAGATAATGTATATAATCAATTGTAACTATTGGCATAGTAATATCTCTGTGAAACTTGTAATATGATTTGACACAAGAAATTATGAGTGCGTCTAATAATTTGGCCAGGGACTGTAAATTGTTTTTGACTAAGTTTTGCCAGGATATTGCAGCTTTCTTTCTTTTTTACGAAGGTTATACATTAATTCAGTTAAACAAGTTTGAGCATCTATATTTATGATTAAGGCAGAAAATAATGAATCACTCCTGTACATATTTTCAATATATATTTTTAATTCTTCTATTGATTATGTGAAAAAATAATCTTATTCAAATACTATATAACACGTTTCAATTTAACCATTTCCACAAATTGCCAGTACAGATTTAATTTTGTGTATGAAATTTCTAATGAGAGAAGTAGTATTTAATTATCAATTTTACAGGTTAATATTTCCACATACAACACTGAACATGAAAAAATTAAAAAACATCAGACTATACCTAATACAAAATTTTGAATAAAAATTTCTTTATTAATTCAATAGTTCAATTTTCTAGAAGAAAAAGAAAAAAAACTATTTCAGTGGATTTCCATTCTTAATCATTTGACAAAATTTCATTCTCACCATACATCATGAAAAATTTTGCTTCATATATTTCCCAAGTTATCACAACAGTGAACTTAGATGTAACATATTTTTTTCTCGATAGAGGAATATAGTAATTACTTTTCTTAGCATAGTACAGGTAATCAATATCTCTCTATATTGGGAGGGGGGGGGAGTTTGCCAATGTGTATTGGTGAATCCAGATAGACAAATATATATGTATATATTCTTTAACAATTTAAAATTTAATTTTTATATGGCTGCTATAGAAATATGTGTAAATGTATACATATATATTTCGATTATATGAAAATTTCAATTATACAAATTTATATATTTCTATATCAGCCAAATAAAATTTAATTTTAAATAATATATTTTTATATACATTTTTGAACCTGGATTCATCAACATACAACGGCAAGCCTATCCCCCCTCCCCTAAATTTGGCCAGATATTGATTACTAATACAATGTCAAGACAGGTAATCAAAATCTTCCTATATGGAGGGGAAAAAAAGCTTTGCTATTTTAAAGTATCAAATGCAGTTTTGATCAATATCGGCCGGTCTGGAACTTACCGATATTGGCTCTGGTGATATATGGTCGGCACTGGATATCGATATTAGCCAATATTGAAAAAAAGTTTGCCCTGCAAAATCAGCTAATCCAGTGTTTATCAATATTGTGACATCGCTGTTCCCGATATTGCTGTGCTACCTGGGAACAATTAAGTTCATAAATGATGTATTCAATAATCATGAATAACAAAAAAATATTGGAATGAAGTATCATAATATTGTATGAAAAATCAGTAGTAAAACTGCAAGGAGCTTTTTTAGATTTTTTTTTTTTTTTTTAAGAGAGAAATAACAAAAACGGGCTAAAAGAAAGAATGGAAATGAGTAAATCTACCTTCTGTATTTTGTGCACTCAGTTACTCCGGTACCAAAAGGAAGAATCCGTAATGTATTTTTTGCTATATTTTTGGATAGGATCAACACAAACTATTGAAAAATTGCATGAATTGAACAAAGGAATTAAATTTTTAACTGAGGTAAAAAAAAATAATAATAACTAAGCCAATCACTTTTTATGAAACCCAGATGTTAAATGAAGAAAAGTAGATTGAAAAAAAAAATCACAACAATTACAGAGCAATTTTAAAAAGAACATCTCAATGACATTAAATATTTAAGAAAGATAATCATGTTTAAATGAATAACTTATTTCAGGGTTGTTTGGTTTAAACCAATGTTTTTTTTTTTTTTTTTTTTTAACCACGCTGGTTTTTTTATGTTTCATTTTATGCATTAAAAAATGCAAAATCGAAGTTATGCAGAAGCTACAAGGAAAGTTGTAGAAAAATGATGACTTAATAAATTTCTAAAATGACAAATAATTTTAATCAACCCAACTTTTCATATAAGCTGTAAATCTACATGACAGATTAATCAATTTTTTACAAATTAGCTTGTTAGAAAAAAAAATACTTTTTTTTTCTTCCTTTTTTTAAAGGCTTAAATATATATGTATACATAAAACCATTAATTGTAAAACATTTATAGCCCAGAAGGGCAGAGTCGAGCTAAAAGTGCACTTTTATTATTTAAATTGCTTGATTAGTTAAGATTTATTAAGGATTTCATCATTCCTCAAAGCCTTGAATATGACATTCTTAAGTAATTTTCTCCATTGATTTGATTTTGATGCTAATGAATAATTGTTTTTTTTTATGTTGTTGTTGTTCTGTGCTTATTGGGTTAAGCCTTTGTTTTCTTGCATTGGGAATAGGGATTTTGCCTTATGATTTATTCTGTTACTAACCAGGTTGCCATAGTTTAAACCAATTGGTTTCTTAGAACAAAACTAATATAATATTTTCTAATTTTTGTAATTTAAGTTTGTCAAATTATTGCATGTAAGTAGTTTCCATTTTTAAGTCTTATCTCAGTAGTCACCGTGAGACATAGTGAGTCTAGTCTCGGTCATGTTAGTATGCATGTAGAATGCAAATTTCATGCAATGATGGACATATCTGAATCTATAAAGAAAACAAATTATGTAAAGTTGGCGAATACAAAATGGATTAAATATATGTAACATTTAAAAAAAAAAAAGTTTTCCTTTGAGAAATGCAGATTTACAGTTAATAACATAAAATGAAATTTAAGATTTCAGTCAAATTCTAAAAGAAAATTTTCTTGATTGGGAGGATTATCTTTTAAGAATAAAAAAGAAACTCATGATATAAAGTCGAATGAGAAGAGATTGAAAAATTTGGCGCTAGGGAAGCACCTGTTTACATTTAATTAAAATGTGCAATAAGGTATATTTAAATCTTCTATTGCATAACCAAAACCACTACTTATATCAGCCGAGAAAATTGGGGAGAAAGGGACAAGGCAAGGTTTGCTTGAGATATAATAGAAAGAAAATCTTATAAAAATACCTAAAATGTTGTAATTTTTTGTTTAGACATTTAAAAGTACTAAGCGCTAAAATATAGTGTGTAGGCTCATGGCTATTTAAATGCTTTAGTGGAAGACAGTATATATAAAACTGCTTTATATTTTAAGATCAATGTTTTCAATAGTCATAAAAGCCATTAAATAGGTATTTTTGCTTACTTTATGAATTTTGTTTGTTGCCGTTTCTTTTAAACTGGTAGTTTTAGAGAAGAAATGTCAAAAAAGCAGTACACAATAGTTCTTAAAGTGTGTAGATACTACTGCTAAATTCAAATCATTCCAAAAATTCTTTATAAAAAGCTTTATTTTCAATAAAAGATAATTCATGTATAGTCTTCTAACTGAAAAATCAGACATCTGATATAACAAGAATTTCAAAGAAATTATTTTGAATAGCCTTGTGAAAATATATATGAAGTTTTATTTATGCAACTGCATCATATATTTATTTATAGTGCTAATAATTAAAAGATTGTATATTAAGATTTTCAAGGTATCAATGTTTGATTATGTAGAATATTTTATTTATCAAATAAAAGACAGCTTTTTCTAAAAATGTTTAATATTTAAATGATTTCAATTTTTTCCATAACTAAATGTATATTAAATTGAAAAATTATATATTAAATTGTGTATTAACATTGATTAGAATTACTTTTAAATCAAGTTATTACTTACATATTCAAAAAAATTATTTTTATTGATAAATATGTATGTATATGTAATAGGAAATCATATTTTTAAAAAAACCCGGTTTTAACAAAAAAAAACCTGGTTTAAACCAAAAAACCCATGGTTTTAAGTTTTTTTTTTTTTTTTTTTTTTTTTTTAAACCCCGGTTTTTTACCAACCCTGACTTATTTTCATCTCTAAAATCTTAATTTTTCTATACGTAAAATTTCTGTAATAAATTAAAATATGTAATATAATATTCACTTGTTAATTAAAAATTCAGCTAAAGCGGTATTACTAAAATGACAGAGAATTCTGTTTGAAATGGAATTCAACACATTACAAACAACCTATGTCCAGATTCTATGGTACCACTCTTTGCTAACAATTAGTATCATAATCATTAAACACGATGGAAATTTTTTTAGCGATTTTAAATAACAATTGTAAAGTGTAAGATTTTTTAAAATTATATACAAGTACATAACAAAAAATAGGTGTATATTGAATTCTTTAATAAAATTAGTCCTCTGAAAGTAGGGAATGCTTTTAAAAAACATAGTTTGTAAACGTAGTAACTTTTCAGAACAACTTGTTATAATTGTATTTATCTGTCTTTTAAAATAAAATACATTTATGTGTAGACATTTATTTTAAAGAAAGTGGTTTCTCGAATAGCTAAGTAAATAGTACTAGTCTAGAATTTTACCTTTTTAAGAAATCAGCTGAGCAACAATATTTTTTAATTATTATTGCGTATTAGAATAATCTATACCAAACACAATATATTTCGCCCACACATTGAAAAAATAGAAAATAATTAACATAACATTCAGATTGATTGATAGAAAACCATAACTAACCACACCCTATGCTACACGTATCAGAAAATGGCAACGTGACACCAGGTGAGAAACAGTAAATATTTTGATTTCAAATCTGTGTTCGATTTATAATTTTCCGTGCTGCCATCTGTTGTGAAAACAGAATTTTATTGATATAGTTTTAGACTGATTAATTTTATCTAATAGAATTGCAAACGAATTTACGAAAGCAGATGATATCTGATTCTAAATGAAAATTTATTCCATAATTATTTTAAATACATTTTTAAATATAGTTAGAAGGCAAATAAAAATGTATAGAAGTTCACATTATACTATCTGCCACCAGTGTTGTTAGCAAAAAGAATCAGGTAGAATATGCTAAAACAGGAGGGTATATGGTAAAGTCATGAACGTTTATAGCTAGTGTATAAGCCTAATTTGAGAAACAGTAGTTATATTGAGATTCTTTTAAAAATACAGAATAATAAAAAAGATGCTTCTCTGAATCCATACCTACAACTATAAATAAGTAAATTTTAAAGAACGGTTTTCTTAAATCCTAGAATTTCTTTTTAATTTTTTATCTTCATTTTGGCTTTCTGTAAATTTCACAGTAAAATTAAAATTTGTTAAACAAAATGTTATATTCAAGTTAGCAAATTATTTATTATATACACTTTGTAATCATTATGCAAAAAAATTTTAATAGCTGTGTTTTCTTATATAAGGTTATTAAACAATATTAAGGATATTATACCTTGACTTTTTTTGTATGTGTGTGTGTGCATATTTTTATTAAAAATGCATTTTAATATCCAGGGCTCGACGAATGCATGGGCATGAGAAGCAATTATCCCTAGCCCCCTCCTTCCCCTCACATACACTTGATGGACCTCTTGGGAATAATCAGAATCTTCATTGAGAATATGCCAAATGGTTGAATGTGACCATAATTCTTAATACCTTTTCAACCATTAAGTAAGGTTGGCTGAGGTCTTACCTTCCCTCTACCAATAATAATAATAATTAACTAACATGTATCATTTCAAAACTAAGGATTAAAATTTTAAGGATT
Source organism: Maratus speculifer (assembly GCA_964019185.1). NCBI lineage: Eukaryota > Metazoa > Arthropoda > Arachnida > Araneae > Salticidae > Maratus > Maratus speculifer. The sequence goes on along the minus strand of CAXHSM010000013.1, from coordinate 1,128,794 downwards.
AAATTTGAGAGATGAACAGGGTTCGTAAATATCATGATATTTTCGAAAATATCCGATATTTTGATATATATCTGATATTTTTGATATATATCCGATATTTTCAAAATTTTCAGCTTATTGATTACAAATATTTTTTGATTTACTATAAATTAAAATTTTAATCATATTACAGTTAACATGAAAACATAAACCAATATTCTAAATCTTTTTTTTTTCCTTTGTAAATTTGATGATTAAATAAATGAAGACAAACAATTTTTTGTGATGTTCAACAAATTACCTTTTCACTCATCAAAACACAAAATACAGAATTCAGTTTCAAGTTTTAAAAAAATTTTTTTTTAAAGAACAAGTTTCAAGATACAAAATAATAATAATAATAATAATAATAATAAATAAAAAATAAATTATTTTTTTCTATTGAAGAATTTAAACATGAATGTAAGCTTGTCAGCTTTTTCATTCCCTAACCTATTCCGGAGTTTAGACTGAACTAAACCGAAACTGGAAAAGATTCTTTCTAATCCAGCTGTTGAAGGAGAAGCTGTAAACAACTGATTAGTTAAGTTGGACATTTTTTCTTTTATGGGCTGCTCCAATTTAATATTGTCCCACCAAATTATTGGTTCAACCTTTATATATTCAGTTTCAAACATAAAACTTGGAAAAGGAGATTTCTTTGCTAAAAATGTCATTGCCAGGGGCAAAAGTTCTTTGTCTACTGAACGCAAGAAATTAAAAGCACTATGCTTTTGATCTTCAGTTAATTTTTTCCCACAGTATCTGTGGTCCAACATATTAGCAGCTAAATGTGCTGGTGACAATACCATTTCTTCTCTTGCTAATAATTTTTTCTTGATATCCTTTCCAGATGTTTCCAATTGTTCCTTTAATTTGCACCAAATTTCTACACATTGTGCAATCTTAGTGTCATCTTTTTGCATTTCATCTAATGCATCTGCAATAGGTGTTAAAATATTTATGTAATCTGTGCAATTAACCATTAAGTTGACATCATTCACTAAATTGAAAATTTCTTTATCAATTTCAAGTTTGTGATCCTGACAGACTTGCACCAGTTTTCCTCTGTTATCTAAAAAAGACTTCAGTGTATCGAACATTGTGTTCCACCTTACAGCTTGAGGTATTACTAGCAGTTTTCCACCATTTTTCTTATACCAAGCAGTTGGCAAATGAGTATATTTAAAATATTTAAGAGCAAGAATCTGAGAAAGTGTCACACCTAGCATTATGGGGTGATTCATGACATCTTAGATTTTCTCCAAAAAATTACCAGTTGTTACTTATCTTGTTAAAAGACCAAATCCAGAATTTTTTGCTCCAAAGTTGAGTTGTTCATTTTTTATGGCCCCCCAAAGGTCATCATGTCGTGAAAAAAAATAAGCGTTTTTTTTAAGACATGGATATTGCTGTGACTCACAGATCTTGCGCATACAACTTGCCACGAAATTCTTTTTGTATCTGGAATGTAAGAGGGTTGAACCTTATATAATAGATGAAAAACCCGTGGCAAGTTTTTGCCGCAAGGTCACAGAAGGTCACAAAAAGATTCATTTTTGCTGTTTTTTTCATTTTTAAGACCCTATAACAGCTTGCGCGTTCTACTTGCCATGAAAAAAGAGGGGGCATTTGAAAGCCATGCATTAGCACTTTTAAAAAATGTATATATAATTGAGGCAAGTTGTATGCGCTTTTAGTTACAGAGTGCCAAAGTCTGAAAAATGTCATTTTTGACCAATATTCAAACTGTCATAATTTCTTGCGGCAACAATATTTTGAAATAATTCTTTTGCCATTGTTTTATTCTATTATTGCCCTTTTCAAAAAAGCAAACTCCATTGAGGCAAGTTGCTTTAAAAAAATTTAATGTTTTTTTAAAATATGGCCTTTTTCAATAGTCAGAGCTATTTTATTATTTGAAACGACTGGATAACAATATTTTATACATTTGTTTGTCTATATAAATTGATGTTCTAATATATTGTGAGATATATATGATGCTAATGGCATTTATTTAATTTTAACCCTTTCGAGTCCGATTTTTTTTTCAATTTTAGAAAAAATTACTTTTACTTTAATAATATTGATACTAGCTATCCTAATAGATTAATTAGAGTTTAAGGAATATTTCATTGTCTGAAACATAACAAATGTTGTTTTCTGCACTATTAAATTCATATTCATGCAACAATAGGCTAAGGAAGAGTTTTTGGAAAGGGTTTACAAATATTATATATTGCAACAAGTTAGTGACATTACAACTTTCTAAAACTTTTTAGGGCTTTATTACACATTATTCTTTCAGGAAAGTAACTTTTATTTTAAGTTAAGAGGGAAATACATTTAAAATAAAATAATCGCAAACAATACAAAGAAAATTAAGCAAATATTTATTATTATTACTAAATGCCTTAACATTAATAAAGTCATATAATAAATGCACAGACACATAATAACATTGCTACATGTAATTAGTAGCAAAAGTATTTCTTAAAAATAATAATACTCAAAAGACATGTATAATTAATGATACACCAGCTCAGAAAAGGTTAAAACGAGAATATTGGACATTTACAAATTACAACTTGTAATTAAAAAGCAAATATAAATACAATCAGCCAACACTGTTAGAATTTTTACGGAGTTTTATCATTACAAGAAAAGAAAATCGAAGATATAACCATTCCTTTTAAGATATCTCAAGATGTCTTTTAACCCTTATGGGATTTTTTTTTCACTTATGGGAAAAATAAATTTTCTTTAACATTAATAGCTATCCATGTATATTAACTGAAATACCTGAATAGATTACTATAACTGTTAAAAGGTATCTTCAGATATGATACAAGAAAGTTATATTTTTGATTTTCTTTTCTCGTACTGATAAATCAATGTAAAAATATTAACAGTGTTGGCTGATTGTATTTATATTTGCATTTTAATTACAAGTTGTAATTTGTAAATGTCAAATATTTTCGTTTTAACGTTTTCAGGGCTGGTGTACTATTAAAAATACTTGTCTTTTGAGTATTATTATTTTTAGGAAATACTTTTGTTACTAATTACATGTAGCAATGTTAGTATGTATCTGTGCACTTATTATATGACTTCATTAATGTTAAGGCATTTAGTAATAATATTTGCTTAATTTTTTTTAGTATTGTTTGCGATTATTTTATTTTAAATGTATTTCCCTCTTAATTTAAAAAAAAGCTAATTTCCTGAAAGAATTGTGTAATAAAGCGCTAAAAGTATTAGAAAGTTGTAATGTCACTAACTTGTTGCAATATAATATTTTTAAACCCTCTCCAAAAACTCTTCCTTAGCCTATTGTTGCATGAATATGAATTTAATAGTGCAGAAATCAACAACATTCGTTATGTTTCAGACAATGAAATATTCGTTAAACTCTAATTAATCTATTACGATAGCTAGTGTCAATATTATTAAAGTAAAAATAATTTTTTCTAAAATTGAAAAACAAAATCAGACTCGAAAGGGTTAAAATTAAATAAATGCCATCAACATCATATATACCTCACAATATATTAGAACATCAATTTATACAGACAAACAAAAGTATAAAATATTGTTATCCAGTCAAGTCGTTTCAAATAATAAAATAGCTCTGATTATTGAAAAAGGCTAAATTTTAAAAAAACATTTAATTTTTTTAAAGCAACTTGCCTCAATAGAGTTTACTTTTTTGAAAAGGGCAATAATAGAATAAAACAATGGCAAAAGAATTATTTCAAAATGTTGTTGCCGCAAGAAATTATGACAGTTTGAATATTGGTCAAAAATGACATTTTTCAGACTTTGGCACTCTGTAACTAAAAGCGCATACAACTTGCCTCAATTATATATACATTTTTTAAAAGTGCTAATGCATGGCTTTCAAATGCCACCTCTTTTTTCATGGCAAGTAGAACGCGCAAGCTGTTATAGGGTCTTAAAAATGGAAAAAAAACAGCAAAAATGAATCTTTTTGTGACCTTCTGTGACCTTGCGGCAAAAACTTGCCACGGGTTTTTCATCTATTATATAAAGTTCAACCCTCTTACATGCCAGATATAAAAAGAATTTCGTGGCAACTTGTATGCGCAAAGAGCTGCGAGTCATAGCAATATCCATGTCTTAAAAAAACGCTTATTTTTTTTCACGACATGATGACCTTTGGGGGGCCATAAAAAATGAACAACTCAACTTTGGAGCAAAAAATTCTGGATTTGGTCTATTAACAAGATAAGTAACAACTGGTAATTTTTTGGAGAAAATCTGAGATGTCATGAATCACAGGTGTGTCACTCTCTCAGATTCTTGCTCTTAATTATCTTCATGACATTTTTACTTATATTTGGAAATTCTATGTCTTTGGCAAGAAGATTTAATATGTGAGCAAAACAACCATAGTAAATAATATCAAAATCTTCAGACTTAGCAAGCTCTTCTCTCATTTTTTTAACATTTCCAGTATTATCTGTAACAAAACTGCGAACATCTACAGCAAATTTTTCTTTACAATCCAAGATAGATTGTTTTGCCACATCACATAAATATTCTGCAGTATGTGAATGTTCTGATGAATCTATAGTCGAAGTTAGGAAAGTATCACCAGATGTTGTGATCACTGAGGTGCAAATAGTAAGTGACTCGTTGTGGATATTACTCCAGCCATCAAGATTCATAGTTACAGTTTCTCCAGAGAGAATTTCCTTTGATTCTTCAACTACTTTTTTGTGTAAATCATCCAAAAGTTCCCCTGCTAATCTTCTTTCCAAAGGAGGCGTATAGCCAGGTCGAAGCAAACTACAAAGTTTTATAAATTCAGGATGAATAACATGATTAAATGGTGTATTTGTAGCAAAAAAGTAACACGCAATTTGTTCATCAATAGCTTGAGCATATACTGTTGAAGTGCAAACCACATCAGAATCTTTAGACAATGAAACTGTTGTTGTTTTGTATCTTGTTGCTGCAGAAGCTTTTTTCTGTTTCTTGCATGGTTGTTCTGATAAGATACAATTGTCTAAATCAACACTTCTTTTAGGATCATCATCATCTGTAATAAGAAAAAAAAATGCATCAGAATGAACTGTGGAATGAAATATTTAATATTTAAGAAATATAAAATTCAGGACTGCCAATAAGTTCTAATCTATAATTTCAAAGTAGCATATGTAAGTGTAATTACTAAAAACATATGAAAACATTCTAAACAAATTAATAAATCTCTTGTTAATATTAAAACTTTTTAACGCAGCAAAGTCTTTTTAAAAATAGAATAAATATTAAAATTTTACTAAGCACAAAAAGAAATTTTACAAATAAAAATATATTTAGTTATTTTAATATTATCTTGTTTATGAAAAAGCATTTGAAGTTTAAAATTGAATTGAAGAATTGTGTGAATTTTTTATTCAACATTATCACATTACAAGATAAAAGTTTGGTCAAAATATCAATTAGATATACAGTAGACTCCCTTAAATCCACACTCCTAAAATCCGCAACTCTCTAAAATCCGCACATATTTTACGGATGTAAACAATGAAACATTCAATTCAGATGTAGGTGCAAAATTTGACTTTTTTAGATTTTTATCAATTCTATATATTTTTTAATTTGTAATTTTTTTTAAGGTTATTGAATTCATGTTTTTTCATAAAGAAAGAATAATTTATTTCTGAAAAAATAAATATATTGCTGATATCATTTCTAATCACAATATTACCAAATATATTTATGTATTAATCAAGCTTTTTTAGTTGTTAAGTCTGGCTAAACCTGAAATAAAACTTCATTATTTTATGATCTTGATGTAAATTAGTAATGTACATTTATGAGGCAAGTTTTTATTGAATAATTTAGGAAAAACACGTTTCATCTTTATAATGAATATTTAATTGTACATTACTCCTCATTAATTTGACCTTTGCTTTTAGTACTTTTATCATTTCAAAAACTATCTAAATTTTTATTATTTTAGTTTATTACTTATTTTAGTATTTTAGCATATAGTAAGCATTCATTATACTTTTGATTTCATTATTAATTACATTCAAATTACTTTTTAAACTAGTTGGATGTGCCAATCCCAAAACTTTCTTCTATCTCATACGTACATTTTAATATTAAAAAAAATAATTACTCATTTTAATGCTTTAATAATTTTAATTCAATACCATACCAACTTTGATTTTCATCTTAAATTTCTGCTTCAATCAATTAATCGGAGTAAAAACGAATTTACGTCTGCACGAGCCGATGGACAATAGAATGATAGGCAGATTTTTTTTTTTCAAATTCAGGGAGGACCTACTTGCCTTACCAAGAAATAATTATATACAAAAAATTTACTTCAGTTCTAGAACTAACTTCATACACTTTTATGTGGTGCAATATTGAAAATGGCATAAAATTCGCTATTGCAGCGCCTCCTTCCGGCGGATTTTTTTCAGATTCAGGGCGATCCAACTAGCCCTAAACATACACTTACACAAAAAATTTCGTTCAATTCGATGCATAACTTCATGTACTTTTGGTCGGTACAATATTGAAAATGGCACAAAAAACGCGATTGTAGCGCCCCCTTCCGACGGATTTTTTTCAAATTCAGGGAGGACCAACTAGCCATAGTCATACACTTACACAAAAAAGTTGGTTAAATTCGGTGCATAACTTCATATACTTTTGATCGGTACAATATTGAAAATGGCACAAAATTCGCGATTGCAGCGCCTCCTTCTTTCCGGATTATTTTCAAATTCAGGGGAGACCAACTAGCCATAGTCATACACATACACAAAAAATCTCATTCAATTCGATGCATAACTTCATATACTTTTGCTCGGTACAATATTGAAAATGGCACAAAAATCGTGATTGCAGCGCCCCCTTCCGGCGAAATATTTCAAAAGTGAAGGAGGACCTGCTTGCCACAGCCAAAAACATTTACAAAAAATTTGGTTCAATTCTATCCATAACTTCATACACTTTTTGATGGTAGAATGGCGACATACACACAGACATACACACACACACACACACACACAGACACACAGACAGACAGACATTTTGTAAAAACATTTTTTTTGGAATCTCTGACCCCTAAAACGTGTAAATCAGTCGAAAACCGGAAGTCGAAAAAAATTTCGATTACAATACTTTCTTCTATTGAAGATAGAAGAAAGTAAAAATGTAAACAAAGCAATGACCAGAAATCCGCAAAATTCTAAAATCCGCAAAACCTCTGGTCCCAAGCTGTGCGGATTTGAGGGAGTCTACTGTATATATATTTTTAATATTTCATGATACTAAACCATTTTAAGTCATAATAAAACTTAATAGAAATCTTATGTATTTAAAAAAAAAAAAAAGTCTTAACTTTTAGAGCATTTAAATTGTGATATAAGAATTCAAAAATATAATCTAAAATTGGTAATGAGAGTAATGTGTAGTAAAATCTTATCCGTATTTTTAATGTAGAGATGTAAAGTTAACTCTAAAATGTGTAACTGTTGGCAGCCTTAAAGTTTGAATAACCATATTTTAAAGAAAATATTAAAATATAAAACAGAAAAATGTGTAATTACCTGTATTATCAATCTGAGCAGAAGAACACAATTCATAATGCTTCTCCATCCTTTTTGGAATTCCTTGCATTTCTTTATCACACATCTTACATATGGCCCATTTGCCACTATTTCCTTCTTTAATTTTACATGTGAAATGATTCCATATAGGATCTTTTATTCTTGGCATAGTGATTGCAATAAAAACTTTAATAAATTTTTTAAGCTTTATATCATTTAAATATTAAATATAATATCAACAAGAACAAAATAATGACAGCACAGCAAAGACTTGCAACATATGTAAAATTTTGTTCTTAAAACATGTCTATTCTATGCCTACACAGTACACTGCCTGATTGACTATTGAGCAATTCAGATTAGCCAATCATCACCCCTTTTTCCAATTCTATCAGGTGCAATCTAAAAATAGTTTTTGGAGGTGGGGGATATTTTGTAAGCATGTTTTTAATATTTTAGTTATTTACAGATGGGTTAATTTTTAATAACAATTGAAGAGCTCATTTAGACTTTTGTTGACTAAAAATATTTTGAAAATAAAAATTAAATATATGAAAATATCAAGAATCATGATATTTTGAAAATAAATATCAAATATGAAAATATCGAAAATATCAAAAAGCTTGATATTTTGAAAATAAATATCGGATATATATCATGATATATATCATGATATATATCCATTGATATATATCACCGAACCCTGGAGATGAATTACACTCAAATATGTATAAATACACTGAAATGTTACAGTTGAAATTAGACTCACAGAACAGTATTTCTTTCACCAAAATAAACAAAAAAGATTCATTCTTCAATGAATAAAAAAAATAATTATTTGTAGTGGTCATCATTCACAAAGCAAGTTATTAAACAAAGTTTTTTGAAAGTTAAAATAACAATTAATCAATAAACAGTGATATCGCCATATTAAAAGAGAACAAGCTCAAAAAAATTTAATAATACATAGTAGATTTAATAATGCTTGCTATAATAGATTAGTTTCAATTGGCATTATCCATTCTTTTGACAGGATTTTAATTTCTAGTGATAGTTTCTTCCATGAAAAATGGTCGACAGGATAATGGAAAAGTACCCTAAAAAAGATGTTAGTGACAATATTGGGTTAATGTAAGTGCCAGTATCATTAACGCATTCGCTGCCAGTGACTTGCTAGTCTGTGAAATTCTCAGTCATTTAACACAGAGGACGGAGTTACTGACAGCGAATGTCTTAAAGGTTTTTCACACAAAAACTTCATTGACCAAACCACATTAGCTAAGACATTTCAAATTGGCAGCAGACCTACTTATAGAAGATCACTTAATGTTTTTAAAATCTCCAAATTATAAAAACGTTGCAATTGATAAACAAAACACTTATAATATAAATGTATAAATAGGATAAGTGGGTTTTTTTCAAGAAAGATAAATGTGCGAAATCGAAAAATATCAAAATACTTCCATGATTGCAGAGCGTGCTTGCTTTCTTTGGTCAGAATCTTCAGATTCGGCAAATGGTTTAGCAGATAAGTTTAATTATGAACAAAAGTAACATGTTTTAATACTGTTTAAGGAAAACCAAATTGGTCACCATAGAATGCTATGTATTAAATAAAAAACTTTAAGAAGGATATTGTTTCTGTTTAAAGAAACAATAACACATTTAATTTTGTTTAATTCTAAATCAATAAAATTCCCATCCATTCAGTAAGTCTGCATTTATAAAAAAAAAAAACATAAATTTACGGAACAAAATTTACGGATGTAAACAATGAAATATTCAATTCAGATATAGGGACAAAATTTGACTTTTTTAGTTTTACATCAGTTCCATATGTATTTTAATTTGTAATATTTGTTAATATTACTGAATTCATGTTTTTTCATGAAGGAAGAATAAATTTATTTCTGAAAAAAATTCAAGTAATTGCTGATATCACTGATAATTACCATCCTCTTATCAAATATATTTATGTTTTAACTACACTGTTAAAAATCTGCTGCATTTTGCTGCAACGCATTCCCCTGCTTGTATAGAAAACGGTTACTTGGCCGTGAAATGGAGCTTTCTCATTGGTTGGAATAGAGATATTATATACAAGCGGTGGAGTGCGTTGCAGCAAAATGCAGCAGATTTTTAACAGTGTAAGCTTTTTTGGTTATTAAATCTGGCTAAGCCTGAAATAAAAATTCCTTATGTTATGATTCTGATGTTAATTAGTAATATACCTTTATGAGGCAAATTTCATTGAATAATTTAGGAAATATCCATTTCATTTTTATAATAAATATTTAACCGTACATTAATTATTAACTTTGCTTCTAATGTTTTAATCTTTTGAAAAATGATCTAAATTTTATTATTTTAGTTTATTAATTATTTTAATATTTAATTATATTGTCAGGATTCATTATAGTTTTGATTTCATTATTAATTGCATTCAAATGACTGTTTAAAAAAATGTAAACAAAATAATGACCAGAAATCCACAAAATTCCAAAATCTGCACAACTTCTGGTTTCAAGCTGATTGGATTTGAGGGAGTCTACAGTATTAACATTTTTGGGTACTGCTAGGTTATACCGTCGACCAAAAAATTATCGCCAAACTATAAGATTAAATGCCAATAATGGATGATCGTGAATGTCACATTCAATGACATTAAATACGATTCACGTGTTTAAAATGTCATTAAGCAATTTGTATTTAGACTTTTTATTTGTATTTTTATTAATATTCTACAAATTATTTGTTTTTTCGTTATTTAAAATAAAAAATTAAGTCAATATGTATAATTTGGCTTTTACTTTGGCGATTTGTATAATTTGGCGAAATTGGTCGACGGGATAACAGAGTAGTACCATAAAGTCATTGAACATTAAATATTTATGAGTTCATCTGAATTTAGAGAACGAATATACAATACTTTTTTCTCTTATAATAGGTTTATTTATGTGGAGTTATAGGGGAACTATTAATTTTTGTTATTCGAACTATATAAATTCTTTAAATAGTCAAAGATCGATAATCCACAATTTTCTATAATTCGCATTACTTTACGAATGTAAACAATGAAATAAACAGTTAAGAAAATTTACAAATTTGTGATCCAAAAATGATTTTCAAAACAAATAATAATTAAAAAATCATAAAAAACATTTATTTTTTGTTACTAAAACGCTTTTATTTTATTAACAGTAAAAAATGGATTACAGCATTACGAAACACATGTAATTATTTTTATTTAAATGTACTTATATGTAATTTTTTTAATAAAATAACTTTAAAAAGGCATTTTTTCAGAAAGCATATTACCGTATTTTCGGGTGTGTAGCTCGCACTCCTAAATCGAGCAGTGCAGTAGAAAAAGTTCGTGTATAAGCCTCGGAGATGCATCGGTGTATAGTCCGCGGGCTATACACCATTTACGAACGTATATTTCGATTAGGGTTCGAAGTTAGAAGTCATTAAAGCGCGTATAAGTCGAGAAATTTTAGGCAAAAAAAGAATTTCAAAATAGGGGGTCGAGATACGCCAGACCTTAGAAAATGAATCTATGAATAAAATATCGAAAAATAGTTTGCTAGTGAATCGGTGCTGCAGTATTCATTTGTGTTTGTAGAGTACAAAATCCAAAATCTGGCACCTTTCCTACCTTGACAGTTCTGGGTTATCTTTTTAGTTCATTTCTCAAAAAAATAATCTACCCTGCCCTGTTGCAAAGTACAAAAAAAAAGTGTGTGATTTATGTCATTTCGGAATGATTTAGAGGAGTCGATCTTTTTCGGAACGATTCCGAGATATCCTTTCTTTTCAGAGTCGTTTCATTACGGAACGAGTCCGAGGAATCGAACCTTTTCGGAGTTGTTAAAAAAGACAGATTCCATGAATTCGTTCCTTTTCGGAGCGAACAGATTCTTTTTTACAGACTGGAATCGTTCCTTTAGTTCAACTGCCGGAATCGCTCCTTTTGAATCATTCCTCAACAAATGACACATCGCTACTAAAAAAATAATTACAGTTAACGTTAAAACGACTTATTCAGCAAAAAGTAAGTTTAAAATAAGTAACATGCTATATTGTTGCTTTTATCCCCTCAAATCAAGGGCAAACTCTGCTTCGCGTTGTTGAATTCCTTAATGAAAAGTTCAACTCGAAAATTCCATCCGCTGCTGTTTTTCTAGACATCGCTAAGGCCTTTGATAAAGTCTGGCATAAGGGCCTCATCTACAAGTTAATTAAGCTCAGAATTCATGCTAGACTTATACACCTGTTACATTCATACCTTAGTGATCGCACATTTTGCGTCTGCATCAACAATACACTTTCCACATTATTCCGTATTCTTGCTGGGATCCTTCAAGGCTTTGTCCTCGGTCCTACTTTATTCAACATTTTCTTTAAAGATATTCCACGTACATTAAGGACTCTACTTGCCCTGTATGCGGATGACACGGCAATATACGCCTCTGCTACAGACATACACACACTATACGAAATTCTACAGAAACATCTTGATGAATTCATTAGTTGGTGCACCCTATGGCGCATTAAGCTCAATGAACAGAAAACTGCTGCTGTCTTCTTCTCTAGATGTAGAGATATCCCAATTCGTCTAACTATTAACAACACTGCTATTAATTGGTCCGATGACACTAAGTATCTGGGGGTTACCCTTGATAAAAGGTTAACATAAAAAAAGCATTTCACTAATATTAGAGGCCAGGCTGCCGGTGTTTACAAAACTCTAACTCCTCTATTAAAAGGCAAAACCCTTTCTATTCACAACAGATTTATTCTCCATAATGCGTGCATTCGTCCCATTCTAACATATGCTTGTCCCATCTGGGGATTTGCCTGTAAAACCAGCATGGATTATCTCAACAAGTCTCACAACAGATGCCTGCGTACCATTAGAAATGGTCACTGATACTTGAGAAACACAACTATCCGCAGGGATGCATAAATCATCTTGCTAAAAATTTCTACAAATCAGTTTACAATATCCCTAATGAGATTATCGCTGAGCTGCCAGACTATGAGGTCTCCGACCCTGCCAACCGTAAACGCCCAAAATATTCTCTCTTGTTAGATGATGAAGACTGAGTTTTTCTCTCTCTCCTTTTTTATCTATATATTCTCTTTTTGTCTACAAAAAAAAAAAAAAAAAAAAAAGAACTTTAATTGCTAGGTAGTAGCACTAACTTTTTATGCTTAAGGTGTATGGTCTCTGAATTATTTCCTTTTTCTATGGGGCTTGTCCCGATAGCTATTTTAACTGATATGTGTTTTTTGGAACTAATGGAATATTTTCTTTTTTTTCTTTTTTTCTCTTACATTTTGTTAAACTTTATTTCATATTTCTCTCTATTAGTTGTTAGACAAATTTTCTTATATCTTATTCGTGGATTAACCACTATTACACAATATTTCTTTTTTCACGGCTTCTAATGCCTCACATAGCCGAACCACCTCTAGACTGGACGTACAGTTGATATGCAACTAGGCCATCCAGAACAAACTTACATTGTTCCATTGTTCCAGAGTCGCTCCTTTTGATTCGTTCCTCAACAAAAAATTAAGTTTGATGTCATTTCGCACAACATGCATTCAGTACTTTTCAGCCAATGGCGTTTTACATCTTTTACTTTTTCAACGGCAGTACTTGCTATGCAGAAATTCTGTTTATATGTATAAATAAATGTTATTTCTCGCATTAAAAAAAATGATTTTTTGAGGGGGGCTAACTTATATGCAGGTTTTGAATTTTTCCTTATTTTTAACAACATAAGTTAGGGGGTTGACTTATATGCGAAGTCGAGTTATACATGAGTACCAACGGTACTTACATATTAATGCTACCGCAGCACACGCAGTTATCCTTTGAATTCCTTGTTGCCTTGTTGCTTGATGAATTTTTATGCCAATTTTTAGTGCTTTTTTAGTCCTTTTTATGCTGATTTTTTATGGCCATTTGTTTCGAACAACAAGATTTTTCTTTATTGGTGCATTAGTGCAAATTCTGCTGCGGTGGAGTTAATACATAAATATCAAATTATTTAATGTTATTTTAGAATATCTTGCCTAAATTCGAATATTTTTAAACTTTTTTTTTCATAAGATAGTTCAGGTTGATTTTTGATAATGGCTATTTTAAACATTTTCTTTTCCAGTAGCAGATTTTTTTTTAAGGTACCTTGAATTTCAGAACAGGTTTTGAAAATGAAAATACCCTCTTAAGAAAATTTGTAACCGAAATCAAAAAAGTAAGAAATTGTCATATTAAAGATGAACTCAACTATCATACACAAAAAACGTTTAATAATATTCATATTTAAACAAGAAATTAAAAAACAAGCTGTCTGTAAGATTAACATTGCGGAAAAAGTATTTTCAAGTGAATGATGAGTTCCCTTAAATGTATGTCTTCTGATAAATTAAACATTTTAATAATGACTCTATGATAGATTAGCAAATATGAAAATCTTGTCACATTAAATCTCGTGAAATCATTATCAAATAGTAAATTGTATTGTAATAGGTTGAAGAAAAACTAAAGAAACAACTCTGCATTCGCATTAACAAGAAGTTGAATACAATACATTTATATTTTAAAAGTTATCTGATGTTACAAACAACGGAGATACAATGACACCAATAAAAGAATGAATCATAAATTAGATCATGATTCATTGACAGTGGTATTAAGTCTTATGAATCAATTACTTTTGATTTGATTCATCTATTCATTCATCCATTGCTTGGCATAACTTTGCTTAAAGAAAAAAATATATATAATAATGAACGCTTTTGAAAAAAAGTAATTTTTGAAAAGTATTGTACATATGAATTTAAAAAAAGACCTTTCGTTCTACCCCTATGTACACACTTCAAAACAAAGCCAATTTGTTAGATTACAACCCTAGTATATAGGTTAAAAAAATTTATCAAGTTCTGTAAAGGAAAGTTGACACAGTTATTAACCAACAAAAGTACATTTTTTTTTAAGATGGAAAATATTGTTGCCATAACTGTTGATTTTTTCTCATTTGTTGAATGGAGTGACTTAATGAAATGAGAGAGAGAGAAGTTTTCTAATGCTTTCTGCATCATAAAAAATCATCAAGGTGGTCACCTGGCTAGATATTTTAAACAAAATTATAGAATTTTACTGACAAAATTTATTTTTCTAGTGACTTTTTCATCAAAAAATGTGTATTTTATTTGATGATGGCTTTAAAAAAAATAATCAACAATTCTGTTTTTTTTTTTTTTTTTTCCTCAACAAATACAGTTGAATCTTGTGAACATGAAACTACAAAATTTATTTCGTTGAACACAAAATGATACTGAGATCCTGTCAGATAACCCCCCTCCCAAAAAATAGCTATTTCTTGCTCTACGATTCAAGTGTACCATAAAATACCGTTAATCCACCCCCCCCCCAAACATGACGAAAAATCGTAAAATAATTATAGGGGGACGCTTACACGGGATTTTTCCGTGATTGTTTCACAAAATTTGCAGGAATTAATCATGACGAAATGAATGAATCATGAATTTTGATACTTGAAGCAATACTTAAAAAAATTTGGGTTTAAAAAAAATGTAAATTCTGTCAAAAAAAAAAACATAGAAAAAGGAGAAATTTGTAAAAAAAAAGCCAAAAAAGGATGAAATCAATTAAAAAAATCTCGAAAAAACACACATTTAATCAAAGATTCCTGAATCATTCATTTCATCCTGATTCATCCCATTCTCAATCGCCTTTGAAAATGGGGAGAGAGGGTGCTTTCTCATGATTATTTGAAAATTTCAAATTTTTTATAAAGTGGGGAGGGGACGTTTGATCAGGAAGGGCAGATTAACGGGATTTACGGTAGTTTATTTAAGGGCCTTTTTACACATTTAAACACACCTGCTTTGTAATGTTATTTTGTTCTTAAAAAAACATTAAGAATTATATTAAGAATAACAAAGAAAATTCTTATTAAGAATAATAAGAATTATAGGTACTTACATATTAACGCCAGTGCAGCACACACAGTTATCCTTTGAATTCCTTGTTGCTCTGTTGCTTGAGGATTTTTTATGCCAATTTTTAGTCCTTTTTATGCTGATTTTTTATCGCCATTTTTTTTTTTTTAACAACAAGATTTTTTTTTTATTGGTCCATTAGTGCAAATTCTGCTGTGGTGGGGTTAATACATAAGTACCAAAGTATTTAATGTTATTTTAGAATATCTTACCTAAATTCGAATATTTTTAAGTATTTTTTTTTTCATAAGATAGTTCAGGTTGATCTTTGATATGGCTATTTTAAACATTTTCTTTTCCAGTTGCAGATTTTTTTTTAAAGGTACCTTGAATTTCAGAACAGGTTTTGAAAATAAAAATACCTTCTTAAGAAAATCTGTAACCAAAATTGAAAAAGTAAGAAACTGTCATATTAAAGATGAAACTCAACTATCATACACAAAAAATGCTTAATAATATTCATATTTAAACAAGAAATTCAAAAACAAGCTGCTTATAAGATTAACATTGCAGAAAAAGTACTTTCAAGTGAATGATGAGTTCCCTTTATGTCTTCTGATATGTAAATTTCGATAAACATCATAAAGTTAGTATACTTTGTTATGCAATCTCTATTTAAATAACTACTACTTTCATGGAAAATATGAATTGAGTCATATGATTCAGAACTGCATATTAAAATTCATATAAGATGAAATGAATTAAAAAATTCTGTAATTTTGCCCCTGCACCTGAAATGAAACTTTCATTGTTTATATCTTGTAAAGATGAGTGAATTGCAGAATTGAGAGAGTCTACTGTATTATCTGTTTATACAACAAGTAGAGATGTAAATTTTCCGGAAAAATATAAGTGGCGGAAAAAAACTAGTTTTTTACTGGGTTTTTTTCGGAAAAAAATGGAAAAATTGATTTTTCATGACTGTTTCTCCCAAATAAATTATATTTTCTTAGAGAATATTAAATAATAAACATTTTTCCCCATTTATATGTATTAAATGAAAATTATTTTCACTTTATATTACAAAATAAAAAGAAAGTAGCAAAGCCTGCTTTTAAAAGTTTAGTTTTTTTTTTGCCACAGCCTAAGAATTTTTATTAAACGCTATTGTTTTTTATATCATATCTCTGTTGAAATGATTTTTCAGTTACATGTTTTACTACCAATTGACCTAATGTAAAAACAAAGCCAATATGTCTGCAGTTTGGAATGAAATAAATTATGCATTCCATTTACATAAGTATACTTTTTAAGTAAATGATACTAGTTTAAAGAAATTCTTGCAGTTTTGTCATTATTATGAATATCAGTATTCAAAAATTCCATTGTTTGTTTAAAAAATGTATATTTTTACATTATTTTTTTTCCTTAGAATTATAATTTCATTTCCTTTATTTATAAAATATGTTTAGTTTTGGTATAACTTTCCAATCTCAACTCAAAAAAGTTTTGATTTAGTTTTATAATCTAAATTCAAACAAAACTAAGTTTTACTTTGGCTTACTCAGGTCTGCAACTGAAAAATAGCGTAGGATTTATTGACTGTTAGATTTTTACTCACTGAAACCAGAAATATATATATATATATATATTTTTAAAGTTTAATTCAATGTAAATTTTTTTCTTTTTACCCTGAAATCTGTTATTCCATTCTTGAGTAAGAAACCATATTCAATAATGTTTCCACATGGTAATTTTATATTTCTAAGAGTGGAACTCAAAGGTTATGAAAACAGAACACTACAAATAGAAAATGCTCACTATTTGAGGAATCAACAAAAGCAGTTACATACAGAGATAAACTTCTACTGTGCTTTAGAAAACTACAAAAATTCAAAGTTTAATCAAGAGGGGAAGTATAATTTGGAACATAGTTACTTGTAATAAAATATGGGGAATTTTTTTTATCGCAGTTGTACTTTTCTAATGCAAACTGCCCATGTTTTTGCAACATTACTGTACATTGTGGACATAAAATGGAGGTCAATTTTAGATTCAACACCTTGAAAAAACATTCAATTAATCAGCTATAACGAAATCTTGAAAAATGCAGCATAGTAGTACCACCTATAGGGCAATTTACGCCAAAAACTAAACAACATTAATACATATCAGAAACTGTCTGAAGCTGTAGTTTGATTTTTTTTAAAAATCGTCCTTGAGGTAAAGCTATTGCGATAATCATGAATAATGCAGCATAGCAGCGTCATCTGTTGAGCAATTTACACCAAAAAGTAATGAGCACGAAGTTCTGTCAAAGATTAACTTAATCTGAAATTTTATAAAAATACATACATTAGTTTGAGATAGAACTATTGTGGAAATTATGAATAATGCAGCATAGCAGCGCCATCGGTTTGGCGATATACACTAATAAATAAACATCTCGAGTTTATATCAAGGTGTAACTGAACTAAAGTTTTGTGAAATTATGTGCATCAGTTCTTGAGATAGAGTGCCCATAAAATTTGTCACATACAGACTCACAGAGTGACGGATATTTTCCAAAAACCATCAAAACATGTTCAGGACCTTCTAAAAACGTTTAAATACACCAAAAACTGGAAGTCAAATTTTTCACAAATTCAATACTTACTTTCTGAAAAGATAGATTAAAGTAATAAATGCATACTTCAAAACTTTACGTTGAATTTTTAATTTTATCATTTCCATTAATTGGCATATTATTGCAATAATTTTACACATGAATTAATTTTTAAAAAGAGAAGTTGCATTTAATTACATATCTAGATTTTTTTCATGTAATCAAGTTTTTGTGAAATTGTGAACTTTTTGTATATACTTGTACAAAATATATTCAGAATTTTTGAATAAGAAATTATTACTATATTTAGGTTCCTATTTAGACATTTTTAATAAGGTTATTTACATACATACAGGGGTTGGACAAAAATATGGAAACACCTTTAAAAAAAACACGTTTCCTTGCCTAATATGGTATAAGGTACCCGTTGTTATTCAAAACAGCTTGCTATCTTCTCGGAATGGATAAATACAGTTTCTGTATGTTTGCCAAGGGAATATTGTACCATTCTTCCTGCAAAACGGTGGCAAGTTTAGATAACGATGTTGGCGGTGAATAGCGAGAACGCACTTTCCGCTCCAAAGTAGACCACAAAGGTTCGATAATATTCGGGTCTGGTGACTGTGGTGGCCAGGGGAGATGCGACAATTCATCCTTGTGCTCAGAAAACCAGTCCTGGACAATGTGATCTGTGTGAATGGGGGCGTTGTCGTCTTGGAAGAGACCATCACCATTGGGGAACAAAGTTTGTACCACTGGATGGACTTGATCGGCCAAAATGTTCACATAAGTCTGAGCAGTAATACGCCCTGACAGAGTTATCACGGGGCCAGAAGAGAACCACGATGTGGCTGCCCAAACCACCACTGAACCCCCGCCATGTTTCACTCTTGGCAACAAGCAGTCTGTATTATAGGCTTGAGATGGCGTTCTCCAGATGTAAACTCGGTCAGAAGTGGGAAACAATGTGAAAGAAGACTCATCAGACCATATTACTCTCTTCCACTGCTCTATAGTCCAGGCTTTATGACTTAAACACCACTTTTTCCTGTTACATGCATTAGCATCACTGATGAAAGGCTTTTCAATTGCAGCACGGACAGCAATTCCCTGTTTATGAAACTCCCTTCTAATTGTTTTGGTACTCACAGGGTTTGGTAACACGACATTCGTTTCAGCAGTAACTTGTGCAGCTGTGGTCTTTTTATTTTTCGCGATAATCCTCCTTAATGATTGTCTGTCACGATAACTCAACACACAATTTCGTCCGCGCTGTGATTTAGCGGATAATGTTTTTCTGCATTTCAAATATGCGGAATAAATCTTCGACACAGTACCTCTTGAAACACTAAAACCTCGGCTGCCTTGCTTACGGAAGCACCCATCATACGCGCGCCAACAATTTGGCCATGTTCGAAGTCTGTTAACTCTAACATAATGCAATGACAACCTCACATAACAGTGCTCCAACAACGACTGAACGGTGCAGCGATTTTATGAAGTTGTATAGGTGACGTCAGTAGGCGAAAACGCCAGCGCCATCTACATAGTTCATTAAAATCAATCTTTCTTTTCAAACATGCATTTTAAAAGGTGTTTCCATATTTTTGTCCAACCCCTGTATATGCAACTTAATAAGATTCAGCTGCTGTATGGCATGAGATTTTTTTTCTTCAATCATTGCACTTGCAAAAGATTCAATTTGTTGATTAAACTTTTTCTGAAATGTCTATTTACAAGAGAAATTTTACAAAGGGTCTTGTGTTTCAAACAAGAAAAAAATGTGAAGGATCTTTTCAAGTCTTCTCAAACAGATGTCTGCTCAGAGATCAGATTATCCACATTAAAATTTTCATGTGAGACACTCAACATAAAAATAAATAAAATAAAAAGTATGAGAATGTAGCTATTACAAAATTTTCACTATATTATTTCATAAATGAAATTTCAATTTTTCCAGTTTGGAAAAATTGAAAAATAAGCCTTCGGAAAAAAACTGTTTTTTTCCCCAATTTTTCCGGGTTTTTTCCGAGCATTCCCATCTCTAACAACAAGTGTATTCAGTTGTCAGTTGTTAAGTTCAACATTTGAAAAACCTATAATTTGTCCATTTTGCATAATTCCAAGCATAAATGAACCACAATGATGTGGAATTTCCATCATTATTTTGAAAAAAAGTAATTTTTGAAAAGCATTGTACATTGGAATTAAAAAAAAAAGAAACTTTTGTTCTACCCCTATGTACACACTTTAAAACAAAGGCAATTTGTTAGATTACAACCCTAGTACAATAGACTCCCTCAACTCTGCAAACCAGAAATCCGCAACTCTCTAAAATCCACATATATTTTATGGATGTAAACAATGAACATTTCAGTTTGGATATTGGGACAAAATTTGATTTTTTTAGTTTTGTATCAATTCTATGTATTTTTTAATTTGCAGTTTTCTTTATAATAGTCTATTCATGTTTTTTTCATAAAGGGAGAATAATTTTTTTTGGAAAATATTCAGGATATTGCTGATATCACAGGTAATCACAATCTTCTTATCCAATATATTTAGGCATTAATCAAGATTTTTTAGTTATTAAGCCTGGTTAAACTTGAAAAAAAAAATCCTTATTTTATGTTTTTGATGTGAATTAGTAATGCACTTTTATAAGGTTAGTTTTGTTGAAAAATTTTGGAAAAATACATTTAATCTTTATAATGAATATTTAATCATACAGTATTGATTATTAACTTGACCTTTGCTATTAATATTTTAATAATTTTAAAAATTATCTAAATTTATTATTTTAGTTTATTACTTATTTTAAATCCAATTGCACTATTAATTGCACTCAAATTACTGTTTTAAAAATGTAATCAAAGCAATGACCAGAAATCTGCAAAATTCTAAAATCCGCACAACCTCCGGTCCTAAGCTGTGCAGATTTGAGGGAGTCTACTGTATATAGGTTAAAAACATTTATCATGTTCTGTAAAGGAAAGTTGACACAGTTATTAACCAACAAAAGTACTTTTTTTTTTAAGATGGAAAATTTTTTTGCCATAACTGTTGATTTTTTCTCATTTGTTTAATGAAGTGACTTAACTGAAATGAGAGAGAGAGCAGTTTTCTAATGCTTTCTGCATCATAAAAAGTCATCAAGGTGGTCACCTGGCTAGATATTTTAAACAAAATTATAACATTTTACTAACAAAATGCATTTTTGTAGTGAGTTTTTCATCAAAAAATGTGCATTTTATTTCATGATGGCTTAAAAAAAAAAAAAAAAAAAAAATTGTCACCAAATTTGTTTTTTTTTTTTTTTTTTTTTTTGAACAAATACAGTCGAATCTTGTGAACATGAAACTACAAAATTTATTTCTTTGAACACAAAATGATACTGAGATACTGTCAGATAAGCCCCCCCCCCCCAAAAAAAAAGCTATGGCTTGTTCTACGATTCAAGTGTAGTTTCTCGAAGGGCCTTTTTACTCATTTAAACACACCTGCTTTGTAATGTTATTTTGTTCTTAAAAAAACATTAAGAATTATGTTAATATATTAAGAATAACAAAGAAAATTCTTATTAAGAATAATAGGAATTATAGGTACTTACATATTAATGCCACTGCAGCACACACAATTATTCTTTGAATTCCTTGTTGCCTGATGATTTTTTATGCCAATTTTTAGTGCTTTTTTAGCCCTTTTTATGCTGATTTTTTATCGCCATTTTTTTCGAACAACAAGATTTTTTTTTATTGGTGCATTAGTGCAAATTCTGCTGTGGTGGGGTTAATACATAAGTACCAAATTTTTTATTGTTATTTTAGAATAACTTGCCTAAATTCGAATATTTTTAAGCATTTTTTTTTTTTTGCATAAGATAGTTGAGGTTGATCTTTGATATGGCTATTTAAAAAAAAAAAAAAAATTACAGTTGCATATTTTTTTAAAGGTACCTTGAATTTCAGAACTGGTTTTGAAAATGAAAATACCTTCTTAAGAAAATCTGTAACCTAAATCGACTAACAAAGATTAACATTGCGGAAAAAGTATTTTCAAGTGAATGATGAGTTCCCTTAAGTGTATGTCTTCTGATATGTAAATTTCGATAAACAGCATAAAGCAACTTTATTATGCGATCTCTATTTAAATATCTAGTTTCAATTGAACAGAATATAATGGCAGGCGGCTTGAGACTTTTGCTTCGCCATAGGCGGCTTTGTTCATAGAATACAATCAAATTAAGTTTATCGGCAACAAAATATAAAAGAAAAAAAAATTAATTTAATTTGCTGTATTTAAATTAAAATTTGAATAAAATAAAAATAAACTATTTTAAAATAAATAATAATAAGCGGAATTATCTGTTATAAATTAAACATTTTAATAATGACTCTATGATATATTAGCAAATATGAAAGTCGTGTCACATTAAATATCGGGCAATCATTATCAAATAGCAAATTGAATAGTATTAGGTTGAAGAGAAACTTAAGAAACAACCATACATTCGCATTGACAAGAAGTTGAATACAATACATTTATATTTTAAAAGTTACCTGATATTACAGAAAACGGAGACAATGACGCCAATAAAAGAATGAATCATAAATTAGTCCTTGATTCATTGACAGTGGTACTGAGTTTTAAGAATCAAATACTTTTGAATTGATTTATCTATTCATTCATTCTTTGCGTTGGTGTATCTTTGCTTAAAGAAAAAAAATATATAAATAATGAACGCATATCCTCTTATTCTAATAATGGCCAATTTTTAAAACATAAACGTGGTGATCCAACCTTTTTGCTAAAGTAAGTTAATGGTAAGATATGTTTCTTCTTTTACTCTTTACGAAAAATTCTCCAAGTTACGACTTGATCCTGTAAGAGCTACAAAATTTATGTATCCCAACTTTAATTTTTACTAATTAAGTTTTTCTCGCAGGCATTTTCATT
This sequence comes from Maratus speculifer, assembly GCA_964019185.1. Taxonomy (NCBI): domain Eukaryota; kingdom Metazoa; phylum Arthropoda; class Arachnida; order Araneae; family Salticidae; genus Maratus; species Maratus speculifer. Next base: position 1,105,637 of record CAXHSM010000013.1, on the reverse strand, counting down.
TATCTATTTATTTAAATATAATTTAAGTTACGAATTTTGGGTTAAACATGTGTTTTTATTTAGAGTCTGTTTTAAATGTTTAATTTTATATCATTGTATTGATGACAAATTGAATTTCCTCGCATTAAGTTAAGTTTAATGAAAATATTTTTTAAATAATTAATCCTTTAATATTTCTTCCTAACAGTAATTAACCACATAATATAGTACCTATATGAGGGTTATAAAAATGTACCCAAAATAATAGAACATCTTAAAAAATAGCAAGGGCTTTAAGAATTTAAGTTTTTAAATTCCATTATCTTCATGACGTTAGTTGCCAGTAAATGCTGTGGCTGCTCTCATAAAAATATTTTTGATTGCTGCATTACATTTAGCAAAAAATCTCTTATATCACCAGAAAGATACATGGTACCAACAATGATGAGAATATCAATAATTAAGGATTTCTACAGGATAGGCAATTAAAAATTTAGGCATAAAGTCAGAACCTTTTTAAAATAATTGAACTGTTTAGGGAATTTTTGATAGACTATTTTCCGTCAGCATCTCAATTGTGGTTGTAAAGGAAAAATATTTGAAATAATTATTAATTGAATCTAAAATTTCTAAATAAAATGTATAAAAATTATATAACAATAGCATCTTCGGAAAATAAATTAAAATTTTAAGTTCTTTCTTTGCATAGTTTTATTTTGGTTGATCTAGTTTAAAATATGTCTGTTGTAATGGGTTTTACAATAATACATATGATGGATTTTTACTGAGAAAGATCAGGGAACATTTTTTTTTTTTTTTTATTGGAATTGTGTGTTAATCATATAATTACAATAACTGTTATATATGTATTATCATAGATGCCCGTCATAAGAGGGTGATTAAAAGTTTCATTTTTCACTTAAAGTTTTAAAAATCATAAAAATAATTGACAGTATGAAACTTTTAGATGAACAATATTCAGCTAGTTTATGTTCTCAACACACCATTAACATTTTCAGTACTTCTGATGAAATTAGTATTTTCAGCTAACATACCGTAACAAAATTAAGATTTCTTAATTAAAAAAAAAATTAACTAATATGCAATAAAACTGCTTAATTAAAAAAAGTGCTGCAACTATTGAAATAATGCTAATAATAATACTTTTTTTATACTATTTAGATATTATATTTTCACACGTATTGTTGAAAATGTAATGTCCCCTCCCCAACTAATTTCAAATCTCCTAAAAAAAATTATGGAATATTAGGGATAATAGAAGTGTATTTAATTCTTCCTGGAAAATTTATAGTGACTATTACCCTAGATGACATTGTTTTTGTGAAAATGTGCAGTGTGTGCCAAACTTGAGCAGATTATAGAACTTTTACTGTATTGCAGCCTCAAGTAAGATCAACCCATCAGATATAAAAGAACTTAGGCTTTGACTTTTGCTCTTTTTATTGATTTTAACCTTGATGAAGAGCATGATATGCTTGAAAGTACCTACTAGATTTTAATTTGTCATACTGTAAACAAGAACATTTTTAAGTAACTTTAATATTTTGTTTAGAATCTTTATGAGGTATGTTTCATTTCTTTGAATAAATAACAATAAATGTATGCCATCTCTTATACATATTTAACTATGCGGTACTACTTGGTTATCCCATTGACCAAAAAATTACTGCCATGCTATAAATGCCAATAATGGATGATTCTGAATGTCACATTAAATGACATTAAATATAATACATGTGTTTAAAACATTATTAAGTGATTTTTATTTTGACTTTTTATTTGTATTTTTATTAATATTCTACTCATTATTTTTTTTTAGTTTTTTAAATAAAAATTATGGCAACATGCATAATTTGGCGAAATTGATCGACAGGATAACCAATTGTACCAGTTATGCAACATTGATTACATGACCTTACATTTTCATAGTTTAATAATTTTTTTTAATTATCTTAATTTTCTCCTTTTTTTATTATTTTGCTACATTATAAGCATTCATTGTACAGTCAAAGATCTATAATCCGCACACCCATAATCCACTGTTTTCTATAATTCACGTTATTTTACGAATGTAAACAATGAAATAAACAGTTAAAAAATTTACAAATTAGTGATCCAAAAACGTTTTTTTAGAAATTTTTTAAAAAAATGAAAAAACAATGAGGAAACAGTGAATTATGGGTGTGCGGATTATAGATCTTTGACTGTAATCTTTATTGCATTATTACATTCAAATTACTGTTTAAAAATGTAAACAATGCAATGACCAAAAATCCTCTAAATTCTGAAACCTACTCAACAGCTGCGGGGAATTCTTTAGAACAGGGATTCTCAAACTATGGTAAACATACCTGTGCTGGTACATGAAACTCTGTTTACTGGTACGCAAAAACACGATAATGATTCATGAATCAAAATAAAAATACAGCTTAGGAAATGAAAAATTGTTCAATTATCCCCCCCCCCTCCTTCTTTCTTGATTTGTCAGTTTACTGACTCCGATGTATCTGCTCTCTGATATTACTATTTTGACAGCAATTTGCTTTGTCTTATTTTAATGTAATTTTGATCTTTCATCACAATTTTCTTATAAATAAAATTAACACTTCATGAGTAAAGAGTAAATGTTGAGTCAAATTTTTATTGCCAGAGAAAAAAAAAAGTTTACTTGGGTTACTGATTAGAGATGGGAAACATAGTTAATTTTGATTAACAGGTTTCATTGTTACATTCTTGCACAAATATCAGGTTCCAAGAATCTGTTATTTTTATAACATTTTAACTAATTGCTGCTTATGATGTCAACATTTTTTTTTTTTAATTAGAAGACATTTATTCAAAATGCTTGAAATACTTTTTGGATGCAATTTTAGGCACATTTTTCCTTTGAAATGAATTTACATCATTAAATTAGTTTCTCGTTAAAAGCTTTAATTCTGCAAAACAAAAATTTATCTAGTTATGATAGTATAAATTTCATGCATTTTTAGCGTTTCTTTTTCTTTTATTATTATTATTTTCACTAAAAACACATTTTCCATTGCTGTGATTAAAACATTGAAAATTCATAAAATTGAAAGTATCATAACTCAGTAAGTTTTGGTAATTTAAGAATCAATTTTTACTGTTTACTTGCTAGAACATGGAGGAACATTTTCTAAATAAAACTTATGATGGAACCAAGACATTGTATAAAATTCGAAATTTTTTAAACATTTAAAAATCCAATATTTTAACATAAATCGATTTTAAAAATAATGCAGAACAGAATGTAAAAGATTTTTGTAATTTGAGCTATACCTCTAAAATAATGGTTATTAACTACAGGTAAACAATAATAAGAAATACCCTGCATAACAACAGACACAACTTTAAATTCGGATTGTTAAAAAAAAAAAAGCAAAATAGCAATCATATCCATGAACGCATATTTAAAATGAATGGCAAGAATATGAAAATTATTTTTACACTTTTAATCAAATTCAATTCATGCAAATAAATTTCTTATGCACAAATATGTTTTTCAAATCAATTACAGATGTATTAAAACTAATTGACCGGGAGGTGACAGCAAAGACAATCACCTCAGCGAGTTAACGGATGAAATTCTAGGATTTGTTAAATCACAATTCTCATATTAAAACTCTGCCAAATCATATCTTGGAATCCCGATTTAAAAAGGTGACTCGTAGGTTTACCATTGTGTATTCCTGGTTCCAGTCTTTCATGTTTTCACAACTATAAAAAGAAGATTGCTGTCAGAAGTTTGCAGAAAAACATAATAGTAAACTTACAAATGAATCGTTAAAATCGGGTTTTTAGTATTTTCTTCCTAGTAAGATATGACTTGGCAGACTGATTGCATTTTAATATACGAATCTAGATTTAACTAATCTTGGAATTTCATCCGAGAACTCTATGAGGTGAATGTCTTTGCTACCGACTTCTCACAAATTTTAAAATGCCTTTTTCTCTTTTCTTTTAAATTTTTCAATAAATTAAAGACATGGAAATAAAAAAATGTTTGCATCTCTCATTTTTTTAAGACTCAGTAATGACAAAGGAAAAAAATAATAAATCATTCGCCCCTCTCCTAACTAGAAAAAAAATCTAGTATCAAAAATATCCTCTTCCAAATTCGAATATTTAATGCCAAATAAACTACCATCTGCCAAGCACGGGCTTAAACTAGTCTCTTTTTGGACTCTGGATAAATATGAATTTTGCCCCCATCCCTGCACAAATTAAATTTACAAAGGTAATATTTCTAAGTTTCAAACAGCTGACCTTTAAAAAGCACAATCATTATATATGTTGTACTGAAAAACGTAACCAGCTTTGTCAAATATAGATTCATTAAAACCCTGAAAATGGAATCGAAAAGAATAGAAAAACATTCCGCATTATATAGGAAGAATCCTTATAATCCTACATCATTTGTAAATTCCGGACAGAAGTACTTTAATAATATCGCGCTAAACATAAACTTGAGTTAAAAAAACAAACAAAATCTTCATTTAGCGCCGTCCCCCTCCCTTTTGTCTGTTGCCTGAGGCACATGCCCCCTCTTTTTATCTGCCCCTCCCTCACCCCCTGCCCAAAGAGTTGAAATTAAAACACATCTTTACACTACACAAACCGTTCCTGTACCCATATCCATTGTTCGTTCAAATCATTTTCATTTTCCTTTCGGTTACAAAAAAACGCTAGAACTCATTTTCACTTTCGTTGCAAAATATTCCATACCACTCAATTTGTTCTACAAACTCAATTTATCTGCACAACAAATTAGAGTTGTTTTAAGTTTTAATTGCGATCCATGATTTTATAACTCTTAAGAGTAAAACGATCTTTTGTTTCATACCGATTACTTGGAATAAAAAAACAGAAGCGATAACAGAAAAAACAAGACAGCCAAAAAAGAATAATAAAATAACCGTTTTCGCTCGTCAGTTAATGGCCAAAAAACTTAGAGAGAAAGAATCGAAGACTTTGGAAACCATAACTACTAAAACAGTGCAAACAGCTCTGCTGAGAAACACGCTCAGAGGGGAAGATCCAATCGTTGGCTGTTTCATTGCATCCACCAATTCGCTATAAGCGTTTGAAATATGATTCTTTTTGAGCACAATTTTAAGCTCTTTTTTCTACAAATGCTGAAGTTTTGAAAAAATTATTTTTATTGTAATTTTAATGTATACTTCTAAAAAACGATTGTTTCAAGTCTTTATTTTTTAATACGTTGCTAGTATCGTGATCTAAATTTAACAGAGACTTTCCGTTAATCTGTTATTAAATAATGAACTGTATAACAATAACATTGTTATTTATGCTAATACATTATATAATGCCCATCTCTATTACTGATACACATTTTTATTTCTATCACGAGAACTCTGATGTCGTATTAACTAAGCAATTTTTTTTTCAGGAGACGTGTGAATTTCTTATGTAGATTACATTTTTAAATGTACCATCCACCTCAAAAAAATACAAAATTTTTTAAACTGTTCAATTTTCATTTTTTTTCACTATTTGTATATTTTTTATAAGATAAATTACCAGTCATCTGTTAAACTTCTAGCGGTTAACTGTAACCGAACTATATTCACAAACTTTCAACTCTGTGTTATACACAAATTCTAATTGCAAATGTAACTTTATTCTATTTTTAACTGTAACTTGAGAAATATCGTTGAACCTTCAACTCTATGCTATGCTATGTCTTTTCTATTTTTATGTTTTTGATATAACTCATCTTATTTTATGTTTATGATACAACTCATCTCAATGTATTCAACTGAGTTTTGCCTGCCCATTCCCATTTTTCTTGCAAACAAAATTTAGTCTTAAAAAAACGGTTTAGCTATTTTTAATTATAAATCTTAAGTGATGATAAATAATTAATCATCTAATTAATTTCTTATCCCTCCCATCTATAAAATTTGTTCTTCCCCTAATTTGCATCAAGCTTACAATGTTGAAGTTTTTCAAACCTCTAACTTTCTTTTCCAGCTATTTTATTTTATTGTAACTTAACAACAAAATTCATCCTTTATATTCACACATATGAAATTTCCTCCCTTTTGCCTGCTTCCTACCAAATAAAATTTATTTGCTCTTTAAAATTTCTAAAATTTTAAGTAATGTATTGTTTAAATAAAGTATATTAAATACTTTATCTACATAATTATTGGAAATTTTTCTGTAGAAAATTTGATTCAATATTCTTTCCTTGCATTCAATATTCTTTCAGATTCTAATTGCTTAAAAGACATATCGCTAACAGAGAAAAAAGTGTCCAAACTGTTACTCAAACCCGAACAATAGGTACAGCATATCAATGTTCCACCAAATAAACCACTTGAAATGTCACCCAGCTGGGCCTTTTTTCCTCTATATATTGACAAGGCTGGCGACAAATACAGCATAAGATGGAATATTTTTCTGTCGACCACCAGCTGGGGGAAAACACAAAACTAATTGAAAATCTAGCATTGATGAAATTGAATATATCTACATAATTATTGGAAATTTTTCTGTAGAAAATCGATTTCCATTCAGTATTCTTTCAAATTTTAATTGCTTAAAAGGCATGTAGGCAACAAAGTGTAAAAGTGTCAAAACTGAGGCTATAACCTGGATCATCGGTGTAGCATAACAACACTCTACCAACTAAACCACGTGGAACAGTACCCAGCTTGTACTTTTTACCACATATCATGAAAAAGGATACAACTACAGCACAAGATGGGAAATTTTTCCCTAAACCAGCAGCTCTGGGAAAACACAAAATTAATGAAAATCCATCATTGATGAAATTAAATATATCTACATAATTGGAAATTTTTTTGTAGAATTTTTTTTTCGACATGCATTCGATATTCTTTCAAATTTTAATTACTTAAAACAGGTTATGGTTCTTTATTTCAATAATTTTCGCACATGGATGTGCATTAAAATTTTATTTTCAATTACATTAGTGTGAGTATGAACATATGTTCTAGTGTGCCTCTCTCCCCTTATTCTTTCATTACTAAATTAGATTAATAACCTTTAAACAAGATTCAATTTGACTGAAAACAACTTACACTCAATTCGAAATGGGGAGGGGGGGATTGTTTGCAAAGCTGATCTAAGTTCAAAAAATTACATACTTATACTCAGAATTTTAAAGTATATTCCTAGACCTATAATGTAAGACTTAAAGTGAACTTTAAATAGTTGTGGTACACTGATAAAAAGAAATTCCTTCTGAGGAATATCAATTTATAAAAGTTGCATCTATATATTTTATTTCCTTAATAAACAGAGCATTTCTCTAATCAACATTATTGTGTTACAAATAATTTTCTTTGATGACCTGGACCTATATTTCAAATTTTGTGCAATATGTAAATTTGAATAGTGAAAATTAGATTTACATTACGTGCTATTTACTTTCTTTACTCGTATTTTAAAAGGAAACTAATGCATTCATGGATAAGAATACAGATTGCAAGGTCATTTGTCACGGTGAAAAACAACTTTCCACTAGAAATATCAAATGTGTTAGTACAGAGAGGCACAATACAGCATTTACAATATGACTTTGTGTGTGTTCTCAATCATAATAATTTCAGAAAATACAAAATTTAAAAGTCAAGTTGATAAGCGACGCACATAAACAATGTCGTCAACAAACAATGTCATAAACAAAGCCTATGTCGTTTCTTGTTATGAACAGTGACGTGAGATGTCTTACGCAGTACTTTCGGGATACGGTAAATAGTGCAATATTAAAACAATCATAAATCAATAATAAAAGCTCAACATAAAAGTATATGTACCGGGTGTCCCAAAAATGACTGATGGATTTTTAAATTCAATAACTTGCAAACGGTGACAGCTATTTTAAAAAAATTTGCAGGAGGGTTATGTATAATATCAGGAGTTTTTTTATTTTTTTTTATTTTAGTTCGAATTTCAAACAATAGGTGGCGCTGACGGCGATTGAAGGCCAGGTGATCAGTGCTGAGTGAAGCGTCGACCTGGCCTTCAACAGCCGTCAGCGCCACCTATTGTTTGAAATTCGAAATAAAATAAAAAATTACGGTAAAAAAACTCCTGGCATTATACATAACCCTCCTGCAGAAATTTTTTAAATAGCTGTCATCGTTTGCAAGTTATTGAATTTTAAAATCCATCAGTCATTTTTGGGACATCCGGTATATATACAGGCTATCCTTCATATTTTTTCATGTTCTATTGTATCGTGATAAAGTTAGGAAAAGTGCAAATTCTCCTTTACGAAATGGAATCTGATTCACTTTTTGTTTCGAAGCATCAGATAATTAATTTATATTGTAGTTTTTAATGCTATGAAAGAAATATAATTTCATTTCAGTTTAACACATTGATTTTAATTTTTTCATGATAAATTTTTTATACTGTTTTTTAATGAATCGTAAAAAGTGATTAATTTATTTTGATTTATTGCAGATGGATAAAGCTATAAAGTTAGAAATGCTTCAGATAAATTAATACTATCTTTAAAGTCTGAAATATGCAGCAAGATATTTCTTTACAAAACAATTTTGGAACAAGAGCTTCTAGCTCACAGCAGGAAAAATGTTTTGTGTGTGAGATATGCAATAAGAGTTTCTTGCGAAGGAGTCAATTAAGCAAACACCTGTTAATTCATTCTGGGGAGAAATCTTTTTTATGTGAAATATGCAACAGGAAATTCACCCATAAAATATCTATAACCCAACATCTGTTAACTCACAGTGGTGAGAAATCTTTTGTGTGTGAAACATGCAACAAAAAATTCTCTCAAAAGAGTAATTTAATCAGTCATCTTTTAACTCATACTGGTGATAAACCTTTTGTTTGTAATATATGCAACAAGAAATTTTCTCATAAGTGTAATTTAAGCAGGCATTTGTTAATTCATACTGGTGAGAAACCTTTTATGTGTGAGATATGTAACAAGAATTTCTCTCAAAAGAGTAATTTAATCAGCCATCTTCCAATTCACACTGGTGAAAAACTTTTTGTGTGTGAGGTATGCAACATGAAATTCACTTATAAGAGAAATTTAAGCAGTCATTTTCTAATTCATACTGGTGAGAAACTGGTTTTTGATTGCAAGATATGCAAAACGAAATTCTCCCGTAAAAGTGATTTACGAAAGCACGACTTACGCAAACATGGGTTAATTCATACAGGTGAAAAATTGTGAGATGTGCAACACGAAATTTTTTGGAAAGGTAACTTTAAAGAAGTAACCATGAAATTGTAGTGATAATCAAAATGCTCTTGCAACTTTTCCCCCTTTGATCTTAATGCAACAAAACACTTTTGACTGTCTCTGAAAATTATGTATACGTACTATAGACTTCTTTTTTGTAATATTGTGCTGTAAAAAAGGGTAATTACATATTAAATTTTGAGGCAATTCAAGTCTATCTGCAAGAGCTAGAGCATAGACATCCAAACCGAAGTCATTAACATTTTTCAATTATCTAAATATTTAAAATAAAACAAGAACGTGAATTCATGCATCAGTTATACAGTACAACTATAGCCAATACAACTAATACCGGTGTGGAAAATGAGAGGAACGATCAAGTAATTGCCTAAATAAGAAATATAATTATATTAATCCTCATATAAACCATACAAATTTATTGTACCTTATTAAATACTCAACATAAAAGTAAAGAACACATTCTAAAACGATTTTTATAAATATAATATAATACATTGCATTTTTAATTGAAATGCACTGGGAGAAAAATGATAAGAACGAAACAGATTTTTCCAAATAATAAAAATATTACATGTTAATTAGGCCTCTTTTATATTTAATAATTTTAATACAACATTGTAGCACAGAGTTTACATAGTTTTGAATTTGTTGAGGTAACAAAACCTGTCATATCTTCCAAATTTCAGGTTTTCGACCATCTTTCATCATGTTTATGCCCTATAAAAATACAAACGTTAATCATGGGATTTAGGTTCAGAGTATTGGATGGCCAATCAAGTTTGAGTTACTTTTTATCTTTAAATCACTTTTTTCTGCATTTTTCTGAGTGATTTTAGGCATTGGCTTGTTGAAAGTTTCGTTATAGTTGATAATGTTTGCACTCGAGTTCAACAAAGAGCATTCTAACTTGCGAATAAAAGTAGTATGTCTTTTTTGTTTATTCATATAGAGAAGCAATTATGAGCATACCTGCCGAAAAAAAGTAGCCTAAACCATTAAATAACCTCCACTTAATTGACGCTTAAAAAATACGTCTTTTTCACTTTTAAAGCCATGCGAATATGAATGAATATCATTTAGAATATCGAAATTAAACTTTTTTTCAGAACTGAAGATAATTTTAAACCATTTCACGTGCTGCTTCAGATGTTTCTGTACTAACAGAAATCGGGTTTTTTTACTGTTGGATGTTAAATGCGAACATCGACGTTATTTTACATTACAAAGAATTCCCAAAATTTTTATTGTTTATTCGTACGGTCGATACTGATACTGATGTCTTTATCTGGTTTCGAAATTCTTTTTCTGTCTTTATTTTACTTGGAATAGCGCGAGCAATCAAACTTTAGGATAATTTCGAAATAATTTTTGACCTCCCAATAGATTTTTTAGTAGCATAAATAGCTGAATTCTGTAAAAAAAAAAATGAAAAATGACAGTTTTTGAATGTTTGATTTCATGAACAATTTCTTGAAATTACAGTCCGAAGTTGTTAAAAGCTAGAATTTGCTCTTTTTTGAAGTTACAAAGCATTTTGATTCATCCTGTAATCTAAATATTTTACGAACTAAATGAATGTGCTCAAAATGCCTTTTAAATTATATACAAAAATATCCACCAATCATGGTCTGCGATTTTAGAAATATCAACGATGTTCTTATCATTTTGCTCCTGAAAAAAATGTAGCAAAATACATATTTTAAAAATATTAGAAAATTATGTGTCATTTTTGTAAACGATTACTTTAATATTAATTGGAATACCATGTATTTAATTTTAAAACAAAAGTTTACGCAGTTGCTTAGTAAACGTGAATTAATTTGTTTTTGCATCGTTCCTATTATTTTGCACTCCGCTGTAGACTATTTTATCAAAATTTCACTGTTTTTTCTGAAGCATCAGTAAATTGTTTACCATCAGTAAAATGTTTTTGTTTTCCATCTGGTCTCTCTCTTTTGAAATAACCATCATAAAAAAATCTTACTAACTTGAAATGTAATGGGCGTGTTGGTGAGGTACCTGGATTTAGTACTTCTATAATTTTTTCTATTTTTGGTTCAATGTTTCTGAAAATTTAGAAAGAATATTTTATTTTGCATCAAAATGCTTTTCCTATGGTAATTCAGATTATTTTCAAATTTCCATTTGTTCAAACAGAATGACGTATTTGGTTAATGTACTTGAGTAGTATATTTTGAATGCTGAAATTTCCAAATAGAAGTTTAATTTTTTTTTTTGAAATATTGTCAATATATTTGTCAGATTTTTTTTAAATTTATGTTTATAATTTCTGATGGAATTTTATATATCTGGAGCCAACATGCAAACCATACTTTCTTCTTTAGATACAAATTTTCATAAAACATAAAAAACTTATAAAAAACAAAATAACTTGTATTTAACACTAATTTTTATTTGTTTATTGTTTTTTTTAAATTTGTATTTTTATTACTTTTGTATTAATTTTGTATTTTTATTATTCAAGAGAATTCCAAGCATACGTATAAAATGTAATTAAAAATCGAAGAAATCACATTTTGACCGAATTCAGAGGTGGAAACATCTTTTGAGTGTTTGACAATTGGAGAAGACGCTTTTTGAATAAAATAAGTTCTGACTAACAAATAATACTAAAGCATTATTTTATTTGATCAAATACTGAACTTCAGTTGATAATTGATAAAATTAAATGACAGATTAGGGTACCTAGTAATATTCATTAAATATTTACTAAATAGATATTTGTTTGCCAAAAGGCGACTTCAAATTTTAAAATCAGTATCTTCATCTAGACAGTCACACACTTCGCCCTCTCCTTCATTACAGGCTGGTAAATCATGGATAGTATGATTGTACCATTTTAAGACATCATCAGGTTGATTTTGCCACTAATCACCATACAATATTTTCAAAAGTTTGTCAACACCTCTTTTCTTGACAGCTAATATGACATAGTTAAGAGGAAGAAATTTTAAAACAACATTTTGAACACGGGCAACAGTAATTCTCTTTTCAAAATATTTACACCAGATTCTTCACATATATATTGAAATCTATAATTCTTGAAGCCTTTCACATTAATATTCTTTTTCTCTAAAACAATCCGTTTCAATTGTGAAATGTTTGGTAGGTTTCGAAGTTACACATTTGGTGATTTAGTATTCGGAAGTTCCTAATCAGTTCCCAAAATTTTCGCATCACCAACGATATTGTACATTTCATAATGTTTTTCCTTTGATATGATTGTAACATTTTCCTTGGGATCTTCTCAACACGACCAAACTCACGATCTGCAAGAGAAAACTGTCCTCTGACTGGAAGGTATAGTGGTATTTTGTCAATGCTTGAATTCGATGTGTAGAAAAAATGCAAAAGCATATGAATATTTATGTTATTTTTATTTTGGGCAATACACCCATTACTGAAGAGCCTTAAAGTATTTCTTCCTTCAAAGTTTATTCTACTTAAGTGACAATGTAAAGTACATGACAAGGGTTCCGTAACCATTCAGGATAACAGTGATTGGCAGACTAAGAAATCACTTTTTGAATGAATGCAGGCTTTGGAAGAAGTACTCTTTGATTCAAACATTAAATTTTAAAATTGGTTTAAATTAGGGAATTTGTTTTTGTTACAAATGCTGTTTATTTCTATGCTATTTATTACAGAGTTAAAAAACTAATAATGACTCTTTTTTTGTGAGAAAACACGGTTTGAATGTTTGCTCCACATATGTTTTCCAATGATATGAAACTTTTTTTTTATTAATTTACTTAATTGATATGATATGATATATATATATATATGTGTGTGTGTGTGTGTATACAGCCCTTGAAAACAAGCCATGTACCACAATCTCCAATTTTATTTGTAATTGTTCCACTATTGTTAATTCCATTTGATTGTCCTGTCGATTTTAAGTTTGTTATATTGGGTTGTTCTACATTCATTGTATATGTTGATTTGTAGTATTATATAATGATTATATATGTATTTATGTATATATATGTATGTTTTTTTTCTTTCCTCAGACACCTAGTAACTGCATTTTAAATCTATGAAAAATAAAACATTTAAATAATCATGTTTCGAAAACAATGAACACAAAATGTGACTGGAGGATGTAAAACATTGGTTAATCTTTAAAAATTTGATCTGCAATACTGCTTTGTACCAAATTTAAACTAAATTAATAAGATTATCTTTTTTTAATATAATGTTAATACTACTAAAATCCTATCAAAAACTTTTCTTATAGGCCTGCTTGATACGATTTGGCTAATGAGAAATGGACTCGAGGATGCATGATTATCCAATGTATGCAAAGGTCTCCAAAAATGCCTATTTTGGGGTGATTTTATTATGTTAATATTATCAAGTCGATTTGTATGTATTCAAATTAATCTTTTAACAAGCTAAAAGTGAAAAAAGTACATTTAAAGGCATGTTAATGCTTTTTAATAAACTAATCTGTGAATATAAAAAAATGCTTTTCAAAAAAAAAAAAAGGATAAAATAATTTATGTTTACCTATAAACTTTTTATAAAGTACCTGCTTTCATTAAATTTGTGACTTTGTAATTTTTGTTTTATGAAGTTGATTTTTTCAAATTTTTGCGAAATTAATTTTTTTAATCAATATTTATCTGTATAAAGTTGCTGATTATACGTACATAACATGTAGATCAGTTTATTAACCCCTTAGTCATCGCACTTTTGAGAGGGACGATTAAGGGGCTATAAGGTATTTATATGCCCTTAAATGTATTTTTTTTTTCATATTTAGATGTTATGATTTTAGTTTAAAGATAATAAGTGGTCTTCATGCTTGATTTTATAGGATCTATCAAGATAAGATCTTACATCTTTGATCATCACAATTTTTCCTAGAAAACAAGAATTGTGAAAACAGTAGATTTCTATATTGTATATGGGTTCAATAGAATAGATTTAGTCTAAATTAATATTTCTATTTAGATATTTCTTTTTACTATTTATTTCTGTTGAAACCTTCAAAGAATTTTATATAATGAATACTTATGTAATTTAAAAATAAATAAAATGTAGATTGTAGGATGTTGAATATTTTGTAAAAAGTGATTAAAATACTATGACTTGCAGAGCTGAATATCGAGGCTCCTGATCTGCAGATTTGCTAGTTAAATATCTGATACCCACTCACAAAATTTGGACAGAACAATGTTTGGGTACTAAAATGAAAATCCAATGTGCTCCCACTATTAATCTAATAAACTTCAATTTAACCCATTATCGATCAACTCATTTCAGTGGCTAAAATGTTGAAAAGATTCACTGCCACTAAAAACTACAGATAAATTTATTTGAAAATAAAAAGCAGCTTTTTCATCACATGCGTTTTCATGTTTTACTAATTATTCTGGTGCAAATCGATCAGTTTTCAATAAAATTTAGGTAGGAATTATTTTTCCATTACCCGATAAAGTTTTAATTGTTACTTATTGGAGAAAATGTGTAAAATAAGCGATATTTTTATGTATTTTTATTTTTACCAATATTTATTTCAGTTGATTTTATATTCAACATTTTTTCCGAAAAATTTGACCTACGGGAGTCAACCTCAGATACTTGCAAGAAATTGCTTCTTGAGTCAGTTCTAGAAACAGCAATTGTTTTCCCTTGCTTCAAAATTGCTATTTTTTTTAATTTAAGAAACTTGTGATTTTTACGCTGCGATTGAACCCAGTATATATATATATATATATATATATATATATATACAATCAAACCTCGTTAACATGAACACTCTTAGCATGAATTACTTTTAACATGAATTGTTTTCACAGTCCCCTATAAAAACGAATACAAAGAATTGATACTGATAACATGAACAAAATTTTGATTCCCCGTGAGGTTCTTGTTAACGAGGTTCGACTGTATATATATAATTATCAAAGCTTTCTTGTATTTTTGTTGAGTGCTAATAACCTACATGGATTGCTCCATTGCAGTAATCAATACGGAGTTTCGTGTGGCTTGAAGAAACATGGCTATGGTTTCACCACTCTGCAGAATTAAATTACTAAAAATTTTATTTCATACACATTTTCATCAGAAACCGGTTAAATGAATATTGAAATTACATTTATTAAGAGTAACTTAATATTCTACATGTTCATGTATCTTAATTTTAGTTGTTCGCTAAATTTAAAGAAAGAATGTAGAATGAAACGTGAAAAAAAAAACCTTGAGAATTTGTTAGAGGTTTTTCAGATATTTTTAAAATTACTTTTCATGGCACATCTTCTTTTTCAAGTCTGGGAGATTTTAAAGCAACAGACAGTTTTCATACAAAAAAAATAAATAAATAAATAAATAAAAATAAAATAAATATTGAAAGAGTAAAAATGCCTATAAACAGATTTCAATTTACTGTTGATGCTCTATAATTAGAGTATCTATATAATTAGAGTATCTCTATAATTAGAGTATCTCTATAATTAGATATTACACGACGCAACCGAATTCCATTCTTCTTTAATGTAGTTTGAATTTGAAGAAATTTGTTTTCTTGAAGAAACTTGTAACTTTTCAGGTGTGATTGAACTCAGTTTATTTATAATCAGCAGAGAGCTTTTTTGTATTTTTGTTTAATGCTAATAGCTTACATGGATTGCTCCATCACTTAAATCATAGAAGCTTAATGTGTGACGTCACACATGCCAATTTGCTTCGATACTGACTCCAAAGAAAAGGTTGCTGTGCTTCATTTCTTATTAATTGTAAATCATAGAAAATGGTATCATTGCATATGAAGCATTGAACACTTGCCTGTGACACATAGCTATAATATAAAAATAAAGCAGAAAATACAGCATAGCAACCGTTTGTTCGGAGTCAGTTTCTAAGCAAAACGTCATATCTGACGTCTCGACTGACAGCGTCTATTAAGGACTTTCTTGTGGCTTCACGGAACATGTCTGAGATTTCGCCATTCGGCAGAATTAAATTGAAAAAAAATTTTATTCCTGTGTCAACCTTTTGCCGTTCCAACTTCCATGGGGAAAAAAACCACAGCTAACAGTAACTTAATATTCAATATTTTAATGTATTACTGTCTACCTTAATTTCAATTGTTCTCGAGTATTTTAGGATGTGCATAGTAGCGTTGTTAATAAAAGCGTTCAAAAGGATGTTATTTTAACACCCCAGCTTTTGAAATATAATGCGGACGCCTATTACTACTTTAAAATGTAAAAAAAAAAGAAGTAAATTAACTTCTTCAGCACCAATAATTTATTTAATGGTAAGACTTATGCCTTTTTCCATAAGAATATTCTAAACATTAAATGAAGTACAATTTCTTTTCACGTTACATCATATACAAAAATGTCACGAGCATTAAAAGTGAAGGGATAAAAAAATAAAAAAAAACATGGACAATGGATTTAACAGGCGTATCTAGACGTACCATTTCGGAGGGGGCTGAGATATAATAAAAATTTCTAACAGGGAAGTTGACTTTACGGATTTAACCAGACTTTTATCATTGTAGGTAATGCATGTATTATACAGAACCTGCTACAATTGATTCGCATGGTACTTGAATAATTTTGTTTTAAGCAGGTTTTCATCTTAATTAGTATAATTTTTATGATGTGTAAAGAAAGCCCGTGTATGACGGGAAATTTACAATAATAGTTATTTTGTGGTCTCTGCGAAATAATACTTTTTTGACGAAAACCTGCCTAAAACGGAATGTTAATGTGTTTCCTATAAATTCTATCTAAGTAGATTTTATTACACTTTGATAAACTTTAGTAATTACATTTTATGTTTTGCACAAATTTCGGAGGGCGCTGCAGCCCCATCAGCCCACCCCCTAAATATGGCATTGGATGTGCGTATAGATTCAAACACGGAGAAAAAAATGATGGAATTTTTCATAGGCTTTTCAGAAATTTTTAAAATTACTTTTCATGGTACATCGTTTCATTCCATTCTCAGATATATTTATACAACAGACAGATTTATTACTAAAAAATATTTAAAGAGGAAAAATGCCAACAAACAGATTTCAATTTGTAGTTGTGAACAACTCTCATTTAACAATGAGGAGATTCCGCATAGGAGTCGATAATGCACGATGCAACCGAGTTCCATTCTTCTTTAACAATTTATCTACCGACGGTACTTATAAGTTATCGATTAGTTGTAATACTGTTTAGATTATGTAGCAGATACATTGCTTTATTTTGTTCCAAAATCATTATTGGTTACACAAAACAAAAATACTTTTTAAAGTATGATTTCTTTTGCATTTTCTTTTTTAGCTTTTTTGACGCTGAGGGTGGGGAATGGGGATTTTTCAGTTTGGAAATATTTCTATATTTATATTGTAAGAATATCATATTTGTATATTTTATAATTCTACAAAATACTAAGAAAAAAATTTAAAATAAAAGATTTGAGTGGGGCTATAAATATGGCACAATATTCCTGTAAATTCAAATTTAATTCATCTCTCTAAATCCTTCAAACATTTATTAAATTATGATGTAAATATTTTGATTTAATTAAAAGAAATTATACAAAATGCTTTAGAATATAAAATTTTTATGAATTCATAATTCGGTAGATAAAGTGTTAATGCAGATTCTATATTTATTAAAAAAATTTCATACAAATTTTTCAGCAGCTCCTTTTAGATCTTTAGACATTACTTTATCTTCCTGTAAACAGGAGCAGTGGGATATTTTTCGGTAAATTTGCTTAACCGAACCTCTATGGCATGTTGGGATTCCCATCTTTTGACTTGTGACCTCTCTCTCTCTCTGTTATATGAACGCAGTACTGACAAATAGCACTTGAGAGATATTAGTACAATAAATTATATTTTGTAGTGAAGTGATGACAGAAATGTTATTATCGCGACCAAAATCTCTTTTTGTTCATTAACATATATTGGACAATTGCACCATAATATATAACTATTAAGAATGTATTTGTTAAAAATACAAAACTTTGCTCAGTGGTGCACAACAACAAGAATTTTAATAAGAACTTGTAAAATTAAAATAAAATAACATATAATCAACGTTTCGAGCCGTCAACTTCTTCCGTATTCAGGAATATTTGATGGTAAAATGACCAAAAGTTTGTTTCCTGAGCGAGAGATATTTCTAATAAAATAAAATCGACATGAATCAAAAGTTTGAATATGTTGTCATCCACACGTGAGAAAAAATTAAAATACTGCAAACAAGTACAAATTTAAGATTTCATAGTGTTATGAAGTATTAATGGTATATTATAGGATAAATTATCATTACAACGTTTATTTTCTTGTGCAATGATTTCGATAGATTCTCTGACACTAAATCGGGCTCTGACGATGCAACCGAGTTCTATTATGCTTTATTGCTGTTCCGATTTGTATTAAGGAAAATCTCATACATATTTTTCAGCGGCACCTTTTAGACCTTTAGATATTTCTTCATATTTCTGTAAACATGTGCAGTAGCGTATATTTGGGGTAAATTCCTTTAACCAAATCTCTATGACTTGTTGGGATTCCCATCTTTTGTCTTTTGTCGCAATACTGACAATCAGCACTTTAGAGATATTAGTACAATAAATTGTGTTTTGTAGTGAAGTAGTGATAGAAATGTTATGTTCGCGGGATTTTTTATTTTACTTTTTAAATGTAAATATTTGGCTGTAAAAGCACATTCCTCTGTCATAGTATACAGAATAAGATTGCACTAAGAACACGTGTCTGGCTTTTCGCATGAAGAGGTTATGTCACTTATGCGAAAACAATGTTAATCCAATGGAGGAAATTTTTTAAGCACTCGTCTTCTTGTCAATATTTTTTTTATTTTTAAACAAATTAAATAATTTATTTATTATTATTATTATCATCATCATTGGCTAGTTAAGATTGATCAATAAACAGTCCTTTTTCACTTTTTTGAATTTTCTTTATTTGGATACTTTTGGTTTTGGAACCGGTTTTGAAAGTGAAAGTCTCCTCATTAAAAATATCTGAAAAGAAAATCGAGAAAGAAAAAAATAGCCTTTTTTAAATCAACTAATGCCTTCAAAACGTGCATAGTTCACAAATCAAAAATAAATTTTTGTAAATGAATATTTAAAAATTTTAATTAAAAAAAAGAAAATTGTAATAGGAAAACTTTTAAGAGAAATTTATCTCTAGAAACTTTAAATAAGAAACTCCAAAACTGCCGTCCATTCCAATCAGAATCTACAGAATTTATATTCACCCTCTAGTAAGTAAAAAAATTATTTTAACTTAAAAGCACATGCTCATAATCAAAATTTAACTCATAACCAAAACACAATTCTAGCAATTATAGCTTCTTATGTTCCCAGTTAAATGAACTATATATGCTATGCATTCCTGTTCCACAGGTAGCATCTTTTAGTGAACCTCAGTAATACATACCGATTTCATTCTTTTTGAAATAGTGTAACATCTTGAAAATACTCCGCAGTTTTTTACTCTTATAGCTAAACTTGTAACCAGATTGCTTCATGTGACTCTTGAATTTATATATCAATATTTTTCATCACAACACATTCTAATTATATAATAATGCAAAAAAGTGTCATTGAAACAGTAAAATAACAAAAGTAGCATAACAAAGGAATATAACAAATTTAATACAATTAGCTATTTATTGAGAATAAAATATACAATCATCAAATTTTAAAGATTAAAAAAAAACAATAGATTTTTTTACAAAATGAGATTAAAATTTATGCTGAAAAATATATTTTTTAAAAAATTTTAAATATAGAATGCAAATTAAATCAGTTTTTAATAATTAAAAAAATAAATACATCAATTTAACACAAATGGGATGCAAACGTAAAAAAAAAATTGAATGAACAAATAACAGTTAGGATATTTAAAAATAATTTTAAATTGATAATAAATTAGTAGAGTATTACACAGTTATCACAAAACTTTTTTCTACATTGATCTGATCAAAAGCAATCAAAATGAATTGACAATCAATTCTTTCTTGAGCTATTGCTGTGATTAAATTCTGAAAAACAGCTCACAGGAATTGAATAGTATACACACAAACACAATCAGTATCCTTGCATGTTTTCGGATTACATTTATAATATCTTATTGGGTGTTCTCGAAATTTTCTTCAATTCTTTTGATCAATAAACTTGATTTTTGAATATGCGTACATAGTCTGCTTCCTTAAATTTTCTATTGTCTAATAAACTTTAAATCCACTTTCCTTATATTTGCCGTTTCCTAAAATTTCCTGCAATTTTATTGGCTAGTAAATTATCACTGAATACGCTTCTCTAACATATAATTCAGCAATATTTTTTTCCTGGCAATCATATTTTACACTGATGATGGTATGCTATTGATACGAAAACTAATTTGTAACACTATGAAATAAAGTTTTTTGTTGCTGTAAACATTGTTTTTCATTTATTTATATTGCACTGTGACAAGTAATATCATTGTTATCCAGTAAGGATCTATTTATGTCAAAGTCTAAACGAATATCAAATTTTATGAAATACCATCCATTAGTTCTTGAGTTAGAAATGTTGCAGAAATTGTGAAAATGTTCTATAGCACAGATACTTACTTGTTGTGCAATTCATACTAGAACTTAATCAGCATTTGTTAATATCATTATCTAACATAATTAAAAATTAGTGAAATTTTATTTAGTAGTTTCTAAGATAATAGAGATATAAAAAAATCTTAAAAAATGCAACACAGCAATGCCAACTTTTGGACAATTTAAGTCTAACTTTAATCAGAACCTATTTATATCAAGGTATAACTAAAATTGCAGTTTTAAGATATTTTATGAATTAGTTCTTTATGTAGATCATCTTCAAAATTTGTGTCATATACTGACCGAATGACATTTTAAAAAAGTAGTCAAATCGCACTTTAAGACTTTTTAAAAACATATAAATCCATAAAAAAATAGAACTGTTTCACGTTCCAATACTGTCTCCTTTCTGAAAGAAAAATAATAACAGGACAGCTTTTCTTTGACATAAAAACATAAACAACAGCCAAGATGTCCAATATCTTTTATACACATCTCCATGTCTTTAGATTTTTGCTGCAAAAGGTATCTGATTGAATTGCTATCAACCGAAAAATTTTGCAGGGAAGACCGAATTAGTTGTAAAAGTTTTGATTTAAATTCGATGATTAATTTGCTTATAGGGAGCACTCAAAAGAATTCTGATAATATTATGGACTTTGAAAGTTAATTCTTTTTAGTACATTTTGGCAATGTTACAGTACTTTAAAAGTAAACAAATTGATATCTCTTGTTGATATGTACTAAAGCATGTTTTATACAGAAAATGTTGTGTATGGCATTTATTGTTCACTCACAGGGACAAACGCAAGATCCCATATCATTACGTTGTGTGGGAGAAAATGTTGAAAGTGAGGACTAACTATGCTGTGTTATTATCTGTAACATAAAGAAATTAATTTACTTTTATTCAGTGAAAGATAGCTTGTTTTCTATAACATGTATGCAACCTTAATTTTTATTTTACAGGGCTATACAAAATAATTCAGATATATTATTATCTACAAATGACTGTTACAGAAATTATGATTTTAATATTGTGTAAGAGGTTTCCAAGATTAATAAAATTTTAGTATAAAATGTGATGTGAATTCTATCGATAATGATGTCTAAGATTTATATATTCTATAAGGATTTGCCCCAAAAAATTCGAATACATTAAAGTCTATGGCTAAGAATTCATCAAAATACATTGTAATTGCATTAATCATTTTTTAACAGAATGAATTTCTACTGTAGAAAATAATGTGAGTATAAATTCATATACAAAAGAACACATAAGAATGTGGATAAATAACTTTTTACTTGCAGTTATTATTTGGGGAAAGCATTTGCAGATCTTTAAGATGGGACCTACGAAAATAATGCTATGCATTTACATTTTCTATCGAAAAGTTTGGACCCCTCTCGAAAGGAATTCCTGCGTACCTTACTGCCAGAGTTGTGACCGAGTGGGTGGGATCTTTGATGTTGGAAAACAACAACCATTTTCCAAATAGTTAAAAAACCCTTACATGTGAAGTTTTTTTAATGATTAAAATTTGAAGATGAGATGTGCCGACAAGAAGTGAACTGGAGAACCCACAGTCAGAGAGTGAAATCTGTAGTGTCAAACAAAAGCCTAGATCAATTGCTTCTTACGAGAAACTCATATTCTGACTGTGTAGATGGCATCACCATAATACTGGACGTCCAGTTAGAAGAACGTCGTTTGACAAGGGACAAGACATAGACTTATCATAAAGAGACTCCACATTGGCAACCTTTTTTTGACTCCAGGATGTTCTCCTTCCGTCACGTGACGGAGGGCAGATTTAGTGCGCCAAACCGGTTTTTCTCCCGCCAAAATATCATCGGAATCTTTCTCCGATTCTATGTTTATTTATTTTACTGCGAGAATAAAATATAAATGTTGCCAGTAAATGGATCATCGCTAAACAACGGCACTTTTTTGGCGATGAAGGTGACAGATGTTGGATTCAAAGTCTAGCCGAAATAACAATGGAATGTGGCGTCTATTTATAATGAGAAGTCTGTGGGACAAGCGATGTGTATTCTTATTGCGGTGGTGTTTGCCAGAGTGGAGCTGTCACAGACTTTGAGAGATTCACAGGCTTTGCCTTCTGGTTTATGTGAGAGATTCACTAGCTTTGATTGCTTGTTGCGTGTAGGAGAGCTTCACAGGCTTTGTTTGTTGGGGTGTTTTAAGTGCTTCCATCTCTTGGTTTTGAACAAAGATAATGTAGTGTGCGTTGTTTAAACCAAGATAAAAAATTAAGAATTTGATGTGTACAAACAAGGATGGAACCGAAGAATCCTTAGTCAGAAGGAGAGATCGATAGTTTGAGAAAAAGCCTAGCTCAATAGCTTCCTGCAAGAAACTTGTTTTAGGGTCAGATGGAGGAAAAATGGTCATAAAAACAGGCTTTTCTAAATTTGAGAGGATATAATTATAAGAATTTCTGTAACGTTTCCAAAAATTTGGGTTTCATTTTACATTACAATAATCTAGAGTACAACCGTATCCATTTCAGAAATATTTTTGGGGAATAATACCTTTTTATGACATATTTTTTCAGGCATGTTTTTACGTGCACTTTATTTAATATATGGGGAAAGTGAATAGTGCATGGAGTAAAGAGAGCACATTGGAAATGTGTAACAAAATGATAAACTAATAAATAAACAGTGACATTTTATTATTTACAAACATTTTAAATGACTTTTTATGGTAAAGTATCTATTAAAGTATGACTTTTACGGTAAATTATCTAGTATTTTCTTATTAAAATGTAAATTTTTAATGTTAAATTCGACTCTTCAATGATTTAAATATCACCTGATTCTGGAAAAGTAGAATGGATGGTAAATATAATTTTTTAAGATAGTTAAGGAAAATAAATCTCTAATTTAATCTATCAATTGTTGTATTTTCTCCATTTCAATTCTTACCAACACTCAAGATTCGATAAACATGGCTTGGGATATCTTGTCTTTGCTCATTACAAAATGGATTCAAAAGAGAATGTTGACAAAGGATTTTTTTTACACTTTACCTCTTTGAAATTTATGCAACTTTTTAAAATATCCAGTTCTTTTTGCAGATGTAATGCAGTTTTTGCTGTCAACACGTTCCCAATTTTGGCCTGAAAACTTTTCCTTTAAAATTATGGCTTAACTATATGCTATTCACGTTTGATATGGTTGCAGATAATGTCGTCAATATAGCTTCTTTTACAGCCCATAAACTGTGAATCAAGGAATATAATAACCACTTAATGATATACGAAAAAGAAGAAATCGCTTACTTTTTACCTCTTTGAAATTTATGCAACTTTTTAAAATATCCTGTTTTTTTTGCAGATGTAATGCAGTTTTTTCTGTTAACACTCTCCCAATTTTGGCCTGAAAAGTTTTCCTTTAAAACTATGTCTTAACTATGCTATTGGCATTTGAAATAGTTACAGATAATGTCGTCAATATAGCTTCTTTTCTAGCTCATAAACTGTGAATCGAAGAACATAATAACCACTATATGATATACGAAAAAGATGAAATCGCTAGTTTTAGAGCCCCACCCACTAACCGTTTTTCAGTGTCTTTAATTTGTCTACTTTTTCTTTTAAATTTGTCCGGTTGTAATTTCTCTTTTTTTTTCCTTGCCTATTTAGAATCGAAAAAGAACACCATCATCATCTTTCCTTGAGTTTCTGAATGTTACGTAAAGTATTGCATAAAGATTTTTAAAATGATCTTTTTTGGCTATTCATATCCATTCCAGCAATATCAAAAATGCTTGGACTTTCTTGTGAACCATTTTCGTATGTAATACAAGTATAGGCATAAGAAAAGGTAGTTACTTTGTTGATTACTAAATTAGTTTCTGCAATCTTTGTAAGTAATTCGGATTTTTTTCCCACTGTGGATCGACAGATGTCTGCTTAAATAGTTCTTGTCAGATAATTTCTTGTTACATGTCACACACAACAGATATTTTTGCCACTGTGGTTCGACAGATGTCTGCTTAAATGGCTCTTGTCAGAGAATTTCTTGTTGCATATCTCACAAACATATGGCTTCTCACCAGTATGTATTAACAAATGCCTACCTAAATTGCTTTTACGAGAGAATTTCTTGTTGCATATCTCACACAGAAATGGTTGCTCACCAGTATGACTTAACAGATGCTTCTTTAAATAGTCCATTTGGGAGAATGTTTTGTTGCATATTTCACAAAGAAAAGGTTTTTCATTAGTATGAATTAACAGATGTCTACTTAAAAGCGTCTCACGACAGAATTTTTTGTTGCATATCTCACACACAAATGCTTTCTCACCAGTATGAATTAATATATGCTTGCTTAAATAACTTTTATGCGAAAATCTTTTGTTACATAACTCACAAACAAACGGCTTCTCACCAGCATGATTCTTCTCACCAGCATGAATCAACAGATGCCTGTTGAAACAGCTTTTGTCAGAGAATTTCTTGTTGCATATCTCACATACATAAGGCTTCTCACCAGTATGAAGTAACAAATGCCTGTTTAAATTGTTTTTACCAGAGAATCTCTTGTTGCAAATCTCACAGAGAAAAGGTTTTTCACCAGTATGACTTAATAGATGCCTGCTTAAATTGCCCTTTGTAGAAAATTTCTTATTGCATATATCACACAGAAAAGATTTTACACCAGTATGAATTAACAGATGTGCGCTTAAATGGCTCCTATTGGAGAATGTTTTGTTGCATATCCCACACACAAATGTTTTCTGACCAGTATGAAATATCAAATGCTTGCTTAAATAACTTTTATGCGAGAATCCTTTGTTACATAACTCACAAATAAAAGGTTTGTCCCCAGTATGAATCAAGAGATGCGTACTTAAATTACTCTTCCGAGAGAAAGTTTTCTGGCATAACTCACAAACATTTGATTTTCTTTGCTGTGAGTTTGTGGAAGTTGCTTTTCCAAAATATAAAGAAATATCTTGTTGCATATTTTAATCTTTAGAGATAATTTTGAGTGATGTGATGCATATTTAACTTTATGACTTTGCGCCTCTGCAATACATAGAAATAAGTTAATCAATCACTTTTTATGATTCATATGAAAGCATTATAAGAAAAAATAAATTTTCCATGAAAAATTAAAATCAATGAAGAAAACTGAATTTATATAAAATTTTCACCCTAATATTAAGAACTACAAAGAAACTTAATTATCTGATACTAGAATAAAGAATACTGCCCAGTTAAACTGAAGGCATTGAGCTCACAGACTACAAATACTAATTGCACATTAAAGCTTTATATTTTCAAGGGTTAATTCCGTTCGAAAAAAAAAATTAAGAAGGGGAAACAGCTCTCCCCTTTTCTCTTTTTTTATACTTAATCATTGAACCTCCTATACTATCAAAGACATGCTTTATCATATAAAAAATCTATATCCAAAATTCAGAGCAAATTAGATAATTCTTAATAAAAACCCATTTAGCATTTATATAATTTAAAAAGAGTTATCCCCCTCTTTTATACTTAACCATTAAACTTCCAAAACTATTCAGAGATTTGAACGAAATCTGAAAATTCTGCTTGAAAAACCCATTTTTATAAATTAAGGGGGGGACATTAGAACCCCTGTTCCCCTTATTTATACTTATTCAATGAACACCTAATAACAGTCACGGAATCGCCTCATCAGAATGATCCTAATCTAAATTTTGAACGAAAATTAATTCTGCATGAAAATCCCATTTATATCAACTAACGGGGGGGGGGCATTAGAGCCCCTGTTCCCCCTATTTATACTTATTCAATGAACACCTAATAACAGTCACGGAATCGCCTCATCAGAATGATCCTAATCTAAATTTTGAACGAAAACTTAATTCTGCATGAAAATCCCATTTATATCAACTAACGGGGGGGGGGGCATTAGAACCCCTGTTCCCCCTATTTATACTTATTCAATGAACACCTAATAACAGTCACGGAATCGCCTCATCAGAATGATCCTAATCTAAATTTCGAACGAAAACTTAATTCTGCATTAAAATCCCATTTATATCAACTAACGGGGGGGGGGGCATTAGAACCCCTGTTCCCCCTATTTATACTTATTCAATGAACAACTAATAACAGTCACTGAATCGCCTCATCAGAATGATCCTAATCTAAATTTTGAACGAAAACTTAATTCTGCATGAAAATCCCATTTATATCAACTAACGGGGGGGGGGCATTAGAACCCCTGTTCCCCCCTATTTATACTTATTCAATGAACACCTAATAACAGTCACGGAATCGCCTCATCAGAATGATCCTAATCTAAATTTTGAAAACTTAATTCTGCATGAAAATCCCATTTATATCAACTAACGGGGGGGGGGGCATTAGAACCCCTGTTCCCCCTATTTATACTTAATCAATGAACACCTAATAACAGTCACGGAATCGCCTCATCAGAATGATCCTAATCTAAATTTTGAAAACTTAATTCTGCATGAAAATCCCATCTATATCAACTAACGGGGGGCATGACCCCCCCGTTCCCCCTCTTATACATATCGAATGAACTCCAAAAACTAATCAGGGAAGCGCCTTGTCAGGATATACCTACATGCAAAATTTCAAGTGGATCGGATATTTTTATCATGAGTTATCGCGTTACGTACATACATACAGAACGGACGGGCACATAAGCTCTCAGGCTATGATAGCCTGTGAGCTAATAAAAACTGAAGGTGCTTCAGATGCATGTCCTAATTGTACAATGATTAATCAATAAATAAATTATAATAAGTAAAGTAAATATCTACCATTATAAAATAAAATGATAAAGAAATTATAATAAGTAAAATGTAACGCAAATATTTATAAATATATCTTTTCTAATAAAATTTGTAAATAAAAAACAAAAGATATTTAAGAATAAAATTATATGATTTTATCCATCACTGGAAACATTTTTACATTTCACAAGAAATGAGACAAAAATAAATCATTTTTGTGGCAAAGGAAATATCGGTGTAGATATAAATTTAGTAGGAATTCATTTAAAGGGGGTAGCGGGTTAAGGGGGGCTGGCGGCCCCCACCGAATCTGGTAAAATCGTTCCAAAAATCTTGAAGAGGGTCGAAAAACAAGCAGTATAAGCTTTTTACCGATATTACACCCCCAAACGAAAACACAGTAATGGCGAAAAATATGATTTTTTGTGATTTTTATTTTTTTCAACCAGTTTAATTTATTTTTAAATGATTTAAACGCAATTAAAAATTTGTTTTGGATGTGTGGAAGTCACCTGAATTTTTTCAGATTTTTTGGTCAAGTAAAAACATGTGAATTTTAGGTTTAAATGCGAAAAAATCGTGAAAAACGCGTCATTTTCAAGATTCAACCCTCTAATTTTCAGGGTTGTTTTCATTTTCCCGAGAGGTGCTGTATAGTATAGATAGCGGCAATCGTCCTCTTTCGAATGCAGGCAACTGGACTCAATTTGGTCAATTTTGGTGAGCGGGGCGATTTTTTGAAAAAAACTCGAATTTTCAACTTTCGGTAAATTACGGCGCGTACTTGGTATAATGCGTCTTTGCTATAAAAATACATCTCTATAGGGGTTTTTGAGGTTGCTGATCACGAATTTGATGTCAAAGAATTTTTTGACAACAAATTCACCCATAAATATTTATTAACACAGGTTTGATAATGTAAAAATATTAATGAAAGATTTGAAATGCGAAGTTCAATCGAGGCACATAAGTCGGAAAAAGTACAGGTGTTACGAAAAAAACGTTCCTAACGCTATTGGAAGAAGTGGTATAGAAGAATACGTATGCGATTGTGCGAATAGCCTCAGAACTGTCGGTTGTTGTGCCCATGTGGCCACTATCATTTACTTCTTAGGGCATGCGAGATATTTGTCGCGAATTATTCGTCCAGCACAGATTCTCACAAATCTTTTCTTTGTTCAAAGCGTTGAACCTGTTATTGAAGAAGATAGTGACGAGGATTAAAACTGTAAAATTGTTAATTTAGCTCTGTAAAAAAGTATTATGCTATTTTATATTACTGTGTGACTATTACGTAAGCTTGAGTAAAATATGATTTATACCAGAAATTTTAGTTTCATTGATTATATTAGTTGAACACGATATTAAAATTGTTTAAATGCTGTGATTCAATGATATTTTTTACATTATCAAACCTGTGTTAATAAATACTTATGGGTGAATTTGTTGTCAAAAAAATTTTTTGACATCAAATTCGTGATCAGCGACCTCAAAAACCCCTATAGAGATGTATTTTTTATAGCAAAGACGCATTATACCAAGTACGCGCCGTAATTTACCGAAAGTTGAAAATTCGAGTTTTTTTCAAAAAATCGCCCCGCTCACCAAAATTGACCAAATTGAGTCCAGTTGCCTGCATTCGAAAGAGGACGATTGCCGCTATCTATACTATACAGCACCTCTCGGGAAAATGAAAACAACCCTGAAAATTAGAGGGTTGAATCTTGAAAATGACGCGTTTTTCACGATTTTTTCGCATTTAAACCTAAAATTCACATGTTTTTACTTGACCAAAAAATCTGAAAAAATCCAGGGGACTTCCACACATCCAAAACAAATTTTTAATTGCGTTTAAACCATTTAAAAATAAATTAAACTGATTGAAAAAAATAAAAATAAAAAAAATCATATTTTTCGCCATTACTGTGTTTTCGTTTAGGGTTGTAATGTCGGTAAAAAGCTTATACTGCTTGTTTTTCGACCCTCTTCAAGATTTTTGGAACGATTTTACCAGATTCGGTGGGGGCCGCCAGACCCCCCTTAACCCGCTACCCCCATTATTAGCCACCGATGCTATTTCTTTCAGACAAGCTAAAAAATGTCGTGTGATCAGCCCTGAATTTTCTACTCAACCGATTTTGATAATTATTTTTTTAAATGAAAGCTATTTATTTGTAGTTGTGCCCATTTTAACTATTTTTTAATTTATTTCCATTTTTATATTTTATTTTTTTATTTTAAATGCTTTTTGCGATATTTCTTCAAAATGGTAGCAACTTAGTTTAGCTTTTCTCTCGATAGTAAAAATTTATTTTCCAAAATGATTGCATATAATTATGCATTAATTGAGGTAAAAAAAAATATATTTACTGGGAAACAATATTAATAATGTAAATAAAATAACAGAAAATAATTTATGATAAAAATTAATGTCTAAAGCAAAATAACAAAAATTTCAAATGAGGAAAACGATGTCATTTAGCAACCAGATAAATGGGTAAATGGGAATTACAATATTATTGCGGATGCCTTTTTCATATTACTAATAACAGTGACATTTAAAAAGCATTTGAAGAAAAAATGACGTCACTATTTAAAACATCGCATTTTTACTCATAACGATATTACATTTCAATATTTCTTTTCATTATGGACACTGAGATTGAGATTTTACTTTCAGATGACTTCAGTTAGTGAAAATAATGTCACAATAAAAATAAAATTAGTTTTTTTTTTTTTTTTTTTTTTTTTTTTTTTTTTTTAGCCTCCGATGCTATTTTTTTCAGACAAGCTAAAAAGTGTCGTGTTAAAAAATATGGCCCATTTTTACTTACTTATCATACGTAGTATATGGTAAGTCTTGCAATCGTTTTGAAATCGTCGTTTGACGGATTTACACGTTTCAGATACTGGAGATTCCGAAAAACATATTTTTAGAAAAAAAAATTGCCGTCCGTCTGTCTGTCGGTAAACGCTCCATCTCACGAACAAATGGAGACAGAGACTTAAAATTTTGTATGAACTTACTAAGTAAGAAAAGGGAGAAGCCTATTTAATATCGGTAACCTCGATTATCCGGAACTATTTTTTTCGGACTCTCGAAAAATTTGTTCTGATGAAATGTATACAAAAATTTTCGATTTTTTTTAAAGGAGAGGACGTAAAAGGCAATAAAATAACACAAATTTTGCATCAAGAACGAAGTCGGTCGGATTAATAGTTGCCGAGATATTTGTAATCCTGTTTTCCACATTCTTCGATTTTTCATGACCCTGTATTTTCTTCAAATTTCAATTCAAATATATGACTAATTGGAAATGCGACGCTTAATCTGACGCAGTAAACTGTTAGTTAATATGATTATTGTTTTTGGAGTTATAAGGATGTTTCTTTTACGCAATCTGGTTCTACTTGTGTAGTTTGGTATTTTACATAGTTTGTCGGAATGGGTTCATCAGCAATTCATTAATGGAACATTACTATGTATATTAAGAATATTTAAATATACGTTTAAATTTTGTTTTGTAATTGCAATGCATTTTATAAATAGATTTAACATATTATATAATGCATATCCATGATGGGTAAGTATTATGGTGGCCCCCAACGACTAGTTTCGTAATCTGGCCGTTAAAACGAGACATTCATACAATTTTATTGTTAAAATGCATTTCCTTTTTCTCAGAGTCTACAAAAAAAGCGTTTAAACTAAAGAAAAAATCAGTTTTTGATGAATCTAGTCAATGAAGAAGTAGCAGGTCAAATTGTATCTCTTTATAACTCCGCAATTCCAATGTCTCAGAGAGAAATTGCTAATCAATTGGGTATTTCACGCCGTTATGTTTGCTATTATATTGATAAACACAAGAAAAATGATTTTAGTTCATTGCATTTTAAACGGGGTCTCCCTTCTAAAAGACCTTCATCGATTTTTTTTTTTTTTTTTTTTTAATCGGGGGCGAAATTGAATTCTGCAGTGGCAGAATCTACATTCAACTTTTTTTTTTTTTTAATGTTATCGGCTTTAATTCACCTTGTTATTTTTTTTCTTACAATCTGAAACAAAGGATTATCATATTAACTTTTTGCATTATTAATTCAAATTATATTGCATGGTAATAATTAAATAATTTATTAACCCTTTTGCCATGTTTAAACACTTTAACCTATGTTAACGCCAGGTTTAACCTATGTATAATAGTTAAAACAAAATACATTTTTTTTGCAATTTCAAAACACTGCTTACTTAGGAATACATTCTTAGATTTGTCCTTGAAAATTGAATGATGAAATATGTGAAGATTATCAATAAATTAAATTATAATAGCACGTAATATTTTAATCTATAGAGCTTCAAAGTGACAACAGAACATTAAATGGCAGTAGGAAATATATTCAGAAACAAATCAATCAATAATAAATCTTTGAAACATAGCTTTAAATACTTATTCTGTGCCTATCCATGCAAACTGGACGATTATGTGTTTTTGCAGAGTTATAAAAGAACTTCCAAGAATGGTGTCTGTATGGTGTATTATGAAGAACATCAGATGGGAGAGAAAAATCACACAAATAGCACATTTTATTTAATAATAAAGCATTTAATAAACCCTTCTGTATGTTAAATAAAAATGATGAGAACAGCAATATTTAAAATAATGGTGTTGCATTTACAATATGCATCTACAATCAGTATGAAAATGCCTGTTTAGGAGCAAGATTGTAGAATTCACAACAAAACCACAGAAACAGATTCAGAATAACTAATTTATTATAGTGATTTTCAAACACTACAAGAGACAATTTGTTTTCAAATACCTTCTCCTGAAATTCCCTCATATTTTAAGCTCTGCAATAGAGCTGTGCAAGGTGACGTCACGAACAGGTTTTTGCTGCTGCTGTAGGACAAACATCGCTACCTTTATCAATGCTTTTTGTGTTTGTGTGTCCTACAGCTTTCTCCATTGTTCTCCGGTAAAAGTCACGTGATGTGAACTGCTCTATAAAATAATAACATTTTCACAGATTATTCCTTTCAAAATATTATTCTAATATTCGTTATATAATTGAAGTGTTCATATGAAAAAGAAAATTATACTTAAAACATTTAAATAAAAATCATATAAACACCACAAATCAGTTCATTTTTCTATGAAGCAGTGTGTTAAAAATCAATTTACTCAATTCAGTGTAAAGGGCTGTGAAAATACAACATTATCAACTTTTTGGTTATTTTGAACCCTCCCCCTTTTAATATCATGTTATACTACTTTGCTGGAATATCCATCCCCCCACCCGTAATGATATCATTATCAAAGTGTAAAAATGTTTTGTTTTTAGAATTTTGTTCTTTTGTTAGTAGTAATATACAAAATTGGTTAATTTTTTTTCACATTTTATTGATTCAAATGAATAGAAGTTAATAAAATATGAATATTGCATTATTCAAATAAAAAAAAAAAGTCACTATTTAAAAGTATTTTACAGAGTTTCCCCCAGGTTTAAAAAAGGGCAGGGCGCTACTGTTCTGAATAGGGCACTTTTTACATTTTTCAGGGCACTTTTTCATTTTTAAGGGCACTTTTATAGAGTTGAATCTAGAATCTAGTGGTTCAAAAAGTCGTGAAAAAACCGAAAATTCATCAAAAAATTTATTTTTTGACGAAAGTTACTGTTTTTGCGACTCATTTGACAAAATTTTCCGTTTTATCGCGATTTTCAGAAGAAATTTGTCGTTTTTCCGCGATCTTTTGAAGAAATCTGCCGTTTTGTGAAGAAATTAGCTTTTTTTTTTTTTTTTTTTTTTTGCTAATCTTGTCGGAAATTAGTCGTTATTTCGCGATTTTTAACGAAACTTGCCGGTTTTTTAGCGATTTTTTGACAAAATTACCCGTCCCACGGGACGCGTGTGAGGGTTTTTTTTTTGCGTTCCGTCGCCGATTGTTTGCGTAATTTACGCACTATAGCGCGTTCGGATCATCGCTGAAGAACTGCGTTTTTTCAAATGTGGGGCAAGAAAGGCGCTATTTTTTTTTTTTTTGAATGAATGACAAGAGGGGCGCTAGTTTTTGGATGAGGGCAAGAGGGGCGCCATTTTTTTAACTAAAGGGCAAGAAGGGCGGAGCGCCCCCCTGAAACCCTCTGGGGGAAACTCTGTATTTTATAATAGCTTTTGTTACACAGTGAATTCAACACTGGACAGATAGAAATTCTTATCAACAAAACAAATGGACAGCATTCTCTCTCTTATATTTATTAGTAAACACAAGCTTCATTTCAAACGTACTTCACATGTAGTTTCTCGAACAGTGATTTTATATACATGCGCATATGAAGATGAATAGGAATATCAAACATTGGGGTATACCATATTTTAGAATTAAATTTTATAAAAATTTAGTGATTTTATAATAACTTGTAAAAAAAGATAATATTGATTGGGTCAAAAATGATATTAATATCAAAAGGCTATCCCCCTCTCCTCCCCCTTAAAATGATAACATTATATATGCAGAGCTCCTAACCAGTGATAACCTCAAATCATTGAGCACTAGGGTGGGCCGAAAAAAACTTTTTTTCGATATTCGATTATGGCGGGTGCGGAAAAGTGGCCACTGGTGGCACTCAGTTCATACAAAAAATTTGAGATTTTTTGGACATTTCCTTACCCTGCCGCAAACGGCTTGAAGTTTTGCAAAAATGTTCATTTTTGAACTTTTTGCGAAAAAAATTAAAAAATGTTAAATTAAATTTATTTTGGTTGTATTTACTTGAAAAGGCATATTTAATGTACCAAATGTTTAAATAAGATCTGATCAGGCATTATTTAATATCTATGTGTATTATAACTTAGGCTATTTTTATAGCTTTTTCGCGTATAATAGGCAAAAGTTGTATTTGTTTGAATCGATCGTTAGTTTCTGTATTATTTATGTCCCTTGGTCTTTATATATTTTCTATTTGTCAAACGTCATATATTTGGGGAAAAGATAGCAGTATACTTCAAAAACAAATCTGGAAGGCGAGAAAGTGGTGAAGCAGGTCTCTAAGCGCGCGCAATGATTCGTCGTGATACTCAGGGAGTGAAGGACGAAATAGTTGAGAGCCAAAATTCGATAAAGGATTCTTATTATTTATCCTTGCTCAGTTATCTGCGACATTTGTTCAGTATTAACGAGAAACCCTTTTGTATTGATATGCAGTGCTTTTTGGGTCGTTTAATGTGCCATTATAGTGTTTTGTGCGTTTTATTACAACGAGCTTAGAAATGGCTAGTATAAAGGGCCATGACAATGCAAAGACACGCGATAGCCTGAAAAGTAACTCTTTAGGGGCATCATGCTTATTGAAAGGATTGCAATTGCCAACCTATGCTGATAATCATGCGCAACTACTACTGGTTGTTTCATCATGTAGAAGTTGTGATAGCAGAGGATACAAATCTCGTCATCGATAAAAACAAAGTCAGAAGAGAGAAATAGAAACTTGGAAAGAAGATACAGGCAGAAGAAGTTATTGAAAGAAGAACAATTAAAAGCATATTTTTTTATGGTAGAAAGGATAAAAGTATATTCAGAGGAAGAAAAATAACAAGCAGCACCATCGAGAGAAAGGCGTGGAACACATCACCGTGTTGTTTAAACCTGGTTAGGAATACTTGTGTCACTTGATACCTCGCCAGTTCAGAAAAGTCTAACTTGTGGTGACTTGGAAGATTGCATAATGATTTTGCTATTTCTTATCCGTGACCGGAACAAGGTATCAAGTGACCCGAGTATTCCTAACCAGATTCAAACAACACGGTGATGTGTTCCTCGCCTTTCCTTCGCCTTTCCATCAAAAATATGCTTTTAATTTTCCTTCTTTCAATAACTTCTTCTGCCTGTATCTTCTTATATTCATAGAAGATAAATATGCTATAAGATTAAATTTAAAAAATGAACATATTCATGGAATTGAAAGATGAGTTTCCATTGCACCAGATTTTAAAAGTTCAATTATTTTTAATAAGTTTAATTAAAGTTGTAAAATTAATTGATAAAAAATATAAAAACAGAAAGTTTGATTTTGTCTGGAAAATAGTGAGTTTATTTTCTCAGTGCTTTTATGTCTTCTATAATACACATTAGCATGCTGCTTTAGGTTTTCATTTTTAATGTTAATTTCTTTTCTTGAATATGGGTATATTCTTCATATGCTACTGAAACAATTAAATAAGCCCAAAAATAGTAAACTCGAATTTAATTAATAGCTTTTTTATTCATATTGCTAACAAGGCATAAAACTAATAGAGTGAAAAAGGAACCAATAGAAATATTTTCATTCTGTTGTTTTCATGAGTGAATAAAAATTTCACGTAATTAAATTCAGATGCAAATTTTTAATTTTTTTCAATAAATTCATTCTGTATTTTTAGAGCAAAGTTGAGTATTAAATTTTTATTTTAAAACTAGGAATTAGTTTCCTAGAAATTTCAAAATTGTTCACAGACCTGTTGACTTCGTTTTGTTCCATTCGAGTCAACTTTCTTGCAGACTGAAGAGTCTCAATATTTATACGGTCAAGGATCTATAATCCGCGCACCCATTATCTGCAATTTTCTATAATTCGCATTACGTTACAAATGTAAACAATGAAATAAACAATTAAGAAAATTTACAAATTTGTGATTAAGAAATGATTTTTGAAAACAAATAGTAAAAAAAAGTTGAAAAAATCATAGTAAAACATATACTTTTTTTAAAAATATAATTCTTTTATTTTATTAACAGTAAAAAAACAAACTGTATTACAGAATATATGCAATTATTTTCATTTAAATGCACGTTTATATAAGTTATTTATATAAAATCAGGGGTCGATCCAGACAAAATTTGGGGCCTATTTAGGGCCCCTTCACAAAAATAAATTTATTAAAATGGGCCCCTTCACAAAAATAAATTTATTAAAATGGGGCCCTTCACAAAAATAAATTTAATAAAATAGGCCCCTTCACATAATTCTTTTCCACAAAAACTTATTTTTATTATTTTGTAAGATTTTAAAATGTGTAATTTGTACATAAAACCAGTTCTTAAGAAACAAAAACTTTAGAAAAGGGTTTAAAGAAGTTAGTTTTTGTTAATAAATACTTGGTTCGAACTTGAGCCACTAGATTTCAGCTGTCGTCGCAAAATGTTGTTTTTCACAAACATATAAAAAAATTCACAAAAATATAACAAAATTCACAAAAATGTAGTGAAATTCACAAAAATAACTGCTACTTTTCACAAAATGGGCCCCCAAGAAAAAAAAAAAACCTGCATCGACCCCTGAAAATGACATTTAAAAGGCATTTTTTGAGATAGCCTATTGAATTAATTACTAGGTTTCATATTAAACTGACTATAGAATTAAAATGTTGTCAAGGAATATTAAAATGACGTATAATCCATAACATTCTATAATCCACAATATTCCATAATCTGCACAATCTTTAGCACCAGCTTGTATGGATTGTAGAACTTTGACTGTAGATTCACAGTTACCAAATTTACTAAATATATTCAAGGAGGACCCAGTGTACACTCATATTTCCATGATAGTGATAAAAATTTCATATTGAGTATTTTATTAGAAATAGCACCACTGCCAGTTACAGTCATAATTAAGTGCAAAGATAAAATAAATAATCTTTTCTTAATAAAACAGATTCCCAGGTAAAAAAATCAGCAAGAAACCTTTAAAAAAAATACGATTTTAAAGGTTTCTTGGAGGTTTTACTAGGTATTTGGAAGGAAAATGGAAACTGCAGGATACCTTCAAGAAATAATGCATGTGAATTAAAGGTTTTGTTCAGGATTTTTTCAGGAAGCTTTTAGCCTTTAAATTATCTTAAATGGCTTCAGAGACATTCTTAAAATTGTTACAGGTACTTTGAAGAGAAATCAAAACTACTTTTCAAGCAAGAAATTTGAAAGGTTTTTTAAAGGTTCTATAAAGGTTTTTTTCAGCAAATTTGTGACTTGCAAGGACTTAGCAGATCTTACCTAAAATCAGTATGGAAAAAAATTAACGCATTTTTAATGGAAGGAATTTGAAAGGTTTTTTAAAGGTTTTTTTCAGCAAGTGTATGACTTAACAAATTTACTTTCATTGACTTAGCAGATCACCCCTAAAATCAATATATAGAAAAAAAATGAACTGATGGAAGGAATTGCAACATTTTCCCTAAAAGATTTATTATAGCTGATATGGTAAGGTTATCTATCTCAAATAAGGCTTAAGTAATATAAGGCCACATAAGGGGGGTGGGAGATGAGATAATAAAAATTCAAAAAATCATGTTGGTTATAAAATAAGAAAATGCATTTCAATAAACTTTAAATGTAAGAAAAAATTCCAAAAATAAAACTTTGACTGATACATAGAGGATAATAAATTAACTAGCAGTTTATTTTATATATAACATACTAAAAATTAAAACAGCTGTTCCATTATCTTTTTAAATAATTTCATTACTTAATATTCCACCAAGGTAAAAAAAAAAAAAAATCACAAGAGAATTTAAATATTTAATTAATTAAATATTTAAAATGATCGATTTGATTCACAATTCTATAATGACGGAAAATAAATTATTAAATTGAACAAAATTGTTAAAAATAAAAAACAAACTTTATTTGAAAACTTTCTTTAAAAAAACCACAGTAGATTCTTTTACCCTGCATGGACAGCAGTAAGGATTACATGGATTATAAATTTTTGCATAATATGTATCATTATTTAAAAATTAGCATATCTTGTAAACATATAGTTCAAATAATATTTTGGGAATAACAAACTGTATTATGTTAACTTTTAAACAATTTTAAACTGCAAACAGTTCTTTCACACAATAATAAAACAATTTAATTCTTTTCTTTTACCGAAATAATAATTCAAATAAATCAACATCAAAGCAACATAATTTATTTCAGGTATTAAATTAATGTTTCATTATTTACTGAAGGTTTATTTTTCCATTGAAACCTTTAAATTAAGAACATAGAAAATACACATTAATAATGATTTTTCTTTTTGCTTAGCTACTTTTTGTTAATACTAACAAACATCCTTGAGCTATACAAATTTTGCAAAATTTGGCCGTGTCTACACACTAATATATATATTTTCTGACTTATTTTTGGAAATAAATCGTTAATTTCATAGCTGATTGAAAAATAAATATTTAATGTTTTTATGTCCAGTAGATTTAAAATTATCAAAATAATAGTTGTTCAGTATATTTTGCATTAATCATCAAATAATTGTAGCTATAAATTGTATTAACACAATAATTGACAAAGTAACATTAAAAGATTCAATTGTATAAACAAAACGCTTAATAAAATTAAGTTAAAATAATGATTTGTACAACATGATGCTTAAAATAAAGTTTAAATAGTACAAGCAATGGTTAAAACAAATGATAATTCATTTAATATTAATTCAACTACAAATATATTTTAAAATATTAGATTAATAATTTCCGAGAATTAAATATCATTTATTTATTTTTATTCTAAAGGTTTGTACATTTTTTTTATAAACACGATGCTTGACAAAGTAAAATTGAAACAGGGAATTGTATAAACATGGTGCTAAAGAATTGAAATAAGGAAATGTATAAACACAATGCTAATGAAATTAAATTGAAATATGGAATTGTATAAAAACGATGATACAGAAATTAAAATTGAAATATTGATTTGTGTAAACATGGTGCTAAAGAATTGAAATAAGGAATTGTATAAACACAATGCTAATGAAATTACATTGAAATATGGAATTGTATAAACACGATGATAAAGAAATTAAGATTGAAATAGGGATTTGTATAAACACGGTGCTAAAGAATTGAAATAAGGAAATGTATAAACACAATGCTAATGAAATTAAATTGAAATATGAAATTGTATAAACACGATGATAAAGAAATTAAGATTGAAATAGGGATTTGTATAAACACGGTGCTAAAGAATTGAAATAAGGAAATGTATAAACACAATGCTAATGAAATTAAATTGAAATATGAAATTGTATAAACACGATGATAAAGAAATTAAGATTGAAATAGGGATTTGTATAAACACGGTGCTAAAGAATTGAAATAAGGAAATGTATAAACACAATGCTAATGAAATTAAATTGAAATATGGAATTGTATAAACACGACGATACAGAAATTAAAATTGAAATAGGGATTTGTATAAACACGGTGCTAAAGAAAATTGAAATAAGAAAATGTATAAGCACAATGCTAATGAAATTAAATTGAAATATGGAATTGTATAAACACGATGATGCAGAAATTAAAATTGAAATAGGGATTTGTATAAACACGGTGCTAAAGAATTGAAATAAGGAAATGTATAAACACAATGCTAATGAAATTAAATTGAAATATGAAATTGTATAAACACGATGATAAAGAAATTAAGATTGAAATAGGGATTTGTATAAACACGGTGCTAAAGAAATGAAATAAGGAAATGTATAAACACAATGCTAATGAAATTAAATTGAAATATGAAATTGTATAAACACGATGATAAAGAAATTAAGATTGAAATAGGGATTTGTATAAACACGGTGCTAAAGAATTGAAATAAGGAAATGTATAAACACTATGCTAATGAAATTAAATTGAAATATGGAATTGTATAAACACGATGATACAGAAATTAAAATTGAAATAGGGATTTGTATAAACACGGTGCTAAAGAAAATTGAAATAAGAAAATGTATAAGCACAATGCTAATGAAATTAAATTGAAACATGGAATTGTATAAACATGATGATGCAGAAATTAAAATTGAAATAGGGATTTGTATACACATGGTGCTAATGAAATTAAACTGAAATAGGGAATTGTATAAACACGACGATACAGAAATTAAAATTGAAATAGGGATTTGTATAAACATGGTGCTAAAGAATTGAAATAAGGAATTGTATAAACACAATGCTAATGAAATTACATTGAAATATGGAATTGTATAAACACAATGATAAAGAAATTAAAATTGAAATAGGGATTTGTACAAACACGGTGCTAAAGAAAATTGAAATAAGAAAATGTATAAACACAATGCTAATGAAATTAAATTGAAATATGGAATTGTATAAACACGATCCTATTGAAAATAAAATTGAAATAGGGGAATGTATATAAACACTATGCTAAAGAAAATAAAATTGAAATAAGCCACAAAAAATAAACAATGCATTTATAAACATGATGCTTAAAATAAAAATGATATAGTACAAGTACATAATTTTTAAAAAAATAATAATCCGTATAATATTATATCAACTTTACCAGTAGTTTTAAATATATAAAAATAATTGCAAAAAATCATGCATCCTTATGTTTCTTAAGGAAGTAGTTTTGAAACTGTATAAACACAATAGTTAAAAAATTAAAAAAGTGAAGTGTTTAAATTCAATATACAATACTTAAAAAAAAATAAAAATTGAGATAAGGAATTACATAAACACGATTTATTTAAAATAACTTGAAATACTACATGAACTCAATTTAAAAAAAAAAAAATTGATTTATATACTATTTACACCAACTACCAGGGGATTTCAAAATACAAAATTAATAATTGCCGAGAATTATGCAGCATATTTATTTATTTATTTTTTGTACTTTAAAGGATTGTAGTTTTTGGTTTTTGAACATTGTATGGCTTTGGCTTTAAAAAAAATAAAAATTGAAATTGAAATAAGGAATTACATAAACCAAGCATGCTATATGCTCAGCAAGGAAAAAGCGGAACTTTTACGGCGTCACAGACTTTTGCCGAAATCTTTGTTTTTCTGCAATTTCTTAACAAAATTAGCGTTTTAATGCGACCAATTTACGAAAATCGCACTTTTCTCCCACAGTTTTTTTAAATGAAATTTGCATTTCTCCAAGATACTTTTATCAAAATTCGGGGGTTTTCTCACCCTTTTTCATTAAAATTTGCGTATTTTCCGCGATCTTATGTCAAAATATGTGTATTTTCCACAATCTTTCATCATAATATGCGTATTTTCCGAATCTTTCGTCAAAATTTGCGTATTTTCCACGATCTTTTGACAAAATTTGCATATTTTCCTCGATCTTTCATCAAAATTTGCGCATTTTCCGTGATCTTTCGTCAAAATTTGTGTGTTTTCGGCAATATTTGTCAACATATGCATATTTTCTGCGATCCTTAGTTGACATACGCGCATTTTCCGCGATCTTTCGTGAAAAATTCCGTATTTTCTGTGATCTTTCGCCAAAATTTGAGCATTTTCCGCGATCTTTCGATAAAACACGAGTATTTATCATGATTATTTGACAAAATTAGAGTGTTTTTCCCGCAACCTGTTCACGAAAATCATGTTTTCCCCGAAATTTTTTGACGAAAATCGCGTCTTGTTTGTGATCATTTAACAAAAATAATGTTTTTTCCCGCAATCCTCTGAAGAAAAAGGTATTTTTTTCCACGGTATTTTTTTCCACGATTGTTTGATGATTTAATAGTTTTTTGCAATCTTTTGGAGAAATTTGAGTTTTTTTCTGCAATCATTTGAAGAAATTTGCTTAATTTAGAGCGGTTTGTACTCGCATTTTTGTTGTATTTCATCGTTATCCTCCCCCCCCCCCTACATATAAATGTCAACAAATTTTAATGCATATTTGCATCGATTCCAGGGATAACAAAATTCGTCGCCGAAAAAGTGGAATACCGCGTTTCCGCGGAAAAGTAGCATGTCTGATAAACACAATTTATTTAAAATAACATTGAAATACTACATAAACTCAATAAATAAAGCCAAAAACTTTAACCAACCATAACTTTAACCTTTAACTTTCTCCAACCATTAAAAAAAAAAAAAAAAAAAAAAAAAAAAAAAAAAACTATTTATATACTATTTACACCAACTACCAGATTTCAAAATACAAAATTAATAATTGCCGAGAATTATACATCATTTTTATTTATTTATTTATTGCACTTTAAAGGATCGTAGCTTTCGGCTTTTGAACTGTATAAACACAATTCTTAATTTTGTGGGCAGATATATTTAATAAGGTTTTCATTTTGGGAACCAATTTCAAAAATGAAA
The DNA here is from genome assembly GCA_964019185.1 of Maratus speculifer. Classification (NCBI taxonomy): domain Eukaryota; kingdom Metazoa; phylum Arthropoda; class Arachnida; order Araneae; family Salticidae; genus Maratus; species Maratus speculifer. The sequence goes on along the minus strand of CAXHSM010000013.1, from coordinate 1,062,857 downwards.
GAATCATCATAAAAAAATCTGCAGTCAAAACTGAAATAATAAAAAACAGCCTGCATACAGATCAATCTAAGCTATCCAATGTAATAAACAAAAAATATAGAATGCAACCATAATATCTCTATAAATTTTTTCCATAGGATTAGCATTAGCAAGCTGGTCATTTTCCTTGACTGAAGTAGGTTCTTAGCTGTAAACACATTGTTTAACAAAGTGAAATCAATACAAGATCTGGCGAGTTATCATTAGCAACCAGATAAAAAAAAAATTACCAATTATTTGCTTTTTTTTTAACTATGTTTTTTACAGTCTGTGTAAATGCACAAAATTAATATTCTGGGTTTTCTGCTATTAAAAACATAAGATGAAGATTACATAAATTATTAATAATTATTCTTTTTGATTAGCTAATGGTAATTATTTACTAATAATACACAGAATCTCGAGATATTAGACTTATAAAAGTAATGCCTAAAATGGAACATGTTCACACACTTACATATAAAATACATTTTCTAAATTATTTTACAAAGCTTAATAATTTAATGTTGATATATATATAAAACTATTTTCTATTGATAAAAAAAAAACATGAAAAATGTTATGACTATTTTCATAATTTTTCAAAACAACTGTTCACCAATGACTTACTGTTCAGCAATATTATTCAAAGGTATTAAATATGTAACATCTTTATCTTTATTTTTAAATGGCATAATTACATACTTAGTAATGATATCCATTGGCCTTATAGCCAAAACAACATCTGAATCTAAATAGTCACATATTAAAATATTTCTACAAATAAAGCCTACATCAGTGTCAGATTTCTTCATTTTTTTTGTGGACAATTTCTGACCAATTAGATACACTTCTCCTTCATAAACAATTATATAATTTAAAATTAAGCAAACATTTTGCACTGTACCTACTATAAAATCAGCCCTTGTAAATTTCTTACTGTAATTTTCTGTGCTAAATAATTTCTTACAAAATAACATCCTTTCATATGATGCCACACTTGAAATTCTTCTACCATAACTGTTAGGTAACTTTTTTAAAAGTTCTATTTCATACACTCTTGGTAATTTTATAGACTTTTGAAGCCCAAGTAATGTACAGTCATTTAATTTCACATTTTTTTCTGCACAATGATGTTTTTGCTGCATGTTTTCAATAAAAAAATTAACCCTTGGATTTTTTACATTTTCTTGCACAATTAACAATGTTAATACAGACTGCATAACATAGGTTGACAAAATATTATTGGCTTCACCCCTAGTACCATGATGAAATAGTTTCAGTCGACCTAAGGAATCTTCATATAAAAAACAAGAATGAGCCCAAAGTGGACCCCAAGATTTCACAGCCTGTGGTAAATGAAGCAATAAATGAATATTATAACTTTGTTCTTGAGGACCGTAAATCTCCTTTACACCATAGACAAATTTCTGCAGTGTAAACTCTGCTTCATCTATATCATTTCTTGTTATATTGTTTCCCAAAAGTAATGTTACACCATGAACAAGTAACAACCAATGGTTGTAAACATCTGTGTTTATTAAATTTTTTAGCAGTATTGGTGAAACTAACAAAAAAATTCTGAATTCCGAAGCCTTCCAAAATAAAATATCGCTCATGGAACGCAATTTTCTCGTTGCTTCTTTTGGAAATTTCACACTTGAAATACGTTCATCTATCATCCTTTTGGTTTTATTATTTAGTGAGAAAACGTTTGATGAAGTCTGGCTCCAAAGGTTTAAAATTTGCCTTACAACGCCTAACAGGACTGCATGCATGTAGTCTGGCACAAAACTTTGAACTAAATCAAAATGTGGATACAATTTCATTAATTCTGTTGGCCCTTTTATACCACAAACTGCTTTACCTGTTGAAGAAGCTTCTTCAGCAAAATCCACACACTCTTGGAAAGTACGAACTTCAGGAACTGGATTATCAAATGTATAAATACGGCAAAATCCTTTGCCCTTTTCAATTCGTTCTCCTAAATGTTTACAAAATCCGCAGCCGTATTTCCCATTGTATTGAACAAAGTTTTGTATAGCCGCTCGAGCTGGTGCATCACTGCTGCAGATGATGGGGAAAACTTTTGTTACGTTTGTTTTACCGTTCGTATCATTCCAACGAAATCCAGATTCAGATAAATGAGTTAACTCCTTAACGAAAGGTCTTAAAAAAACATCCATGTGAGGCTTACGCGGTCCAAACCACAAACCGCACATTAAAATGTGATTTTTTCTGTCATGTGGCGATAACTCATTGATCATGCACTGAATAGGCCAAATTTGATAGTTAGACTTTCGATACATAGGTATTCCATCAATGTTGAATTGCAGTGAAATGTTATCACTGTATTTTAGGTTTTTTATCTCAGCATATGCCTCACCATCAAGAATATCTCTGTAGGAATCTGATGTCTCTTCAAAACTGCTCTTGTAATGCTTGATTTTTGGCATCAAATCTTGAAATTGAAATTTTAATTTCAATTGCTGTTCAAGTGGCATATACATAAAAAAATATCCCTCTTTCATATTTTCTTGAGCATCAAAACTTTTAGAACATTCTTGGCATATGTCAGGTTTGTGACCATCAGATAATAAACAAACATCAGCAAAACAAAATTTGCAATATATGTATGCTTCCGTAGAGTTATCAAACAGTGATGTTAATTTTGAAAAAAATAAATGCCTTGTACCTGGGAGATTCGAAGGCGGCAATAACAAACTTAACATTTGTAGCAATTCTTGCATACATATTTTTGTTAAGTTGTGTCTTAAAGAGAATGCCAAAACAGTAATGTATGCTTCTATTAATGAAACTGATGAGGATGGATATAGCGGCTCTTTCATATTTTCTAAATTAACTTTTACTTTGTCATCATTATAATATGGATCACTATCTTCATCATCACTCGATTCTTCACCGATATTATCAGTCAAAAAATCATGAAAGCTAGTTTCTTCATCAACATGGAGGGAGATTTCAGGGATAACATTATCCTCATCAGCGTCATAGAGTGATGACATGTGTGTCCCATTATTTTCAGGAACACCATCATCAACACACTGGCTGGCTTCTAATTTTCTTTTGGCATACAATGATGATCTAGGAATTTTTTCATCCGTTCTCAAAAATCTATTATAAGTACCTCGTTTTGAACGTGGCTTATCGTCTCCCATAGTGTTATGAACACGTCAAATCGGCACTAAATACTTTTTTTTCTAAATTTGCGAACAGTAAAATGCTTTTATATAATGATTTTTCCGTCGCTTATAATAAATCTGAATAACACGTTGCCGCGAAACCAAACATTGTTTGATTGAATGGTTGGTTGGCCATTATTAGCAAGCAAAGCTTCATCTCACGTCAAAAACTTAGATTTCTAATAAATTAACGATAAATTGTGAATAAGGTAGTTATTCATTACGTTCGTTGTTAAATAAAATTATGATTATTTTCCTATAGCACACCTGTTTACAATTTTTAGTTTTCATTTTCATAAATACATTCAGGATTTAAAAAACGAAGGCCAGATAGATTTTTCGCTGTTAGCCAAACTAGATTAACCAATCAGAAGTCTGCATTCTTGTGAACTTTTCTCCTGTTGCAAAATTGCTAGCTTCTGATTGGTCAATCTTGTCTCACTAGCATTGAAATATCTATCTGGACCTAGGCTCAAAATTATATCTCAAATTATAAATTTATAAACATAAATTTGAACCTACACAATTATTTATGATTATAATTATTTATGGACTAAAAAATCCATTATAAATATATCCATCAAATTATTTAATTTTGAACTTACGTGCACTGATACCGAATCACAACTGAAGTGAAGTAAGCGTATAGTTGGGTCTCTCTCGCTCTCTCTTTCTAGATAGACTAGCGTATAGCGTGTTAATCTTTGTTATTTATTGATTTTTACTATTTACGTGTTGAAATGGCGCAATTTGATTTTATACTTGTGCATTTTTTCGAAGAGAAAAAATTCGCTGTCATGAAAACAAAAGATGCTTTGCCGAAGAACATTTTAGAACATGTTGATATCAACACTTGGAGTACTTCTGCGACTGTAGAAGTGAAATGGCAAGATAATTGTTATCCTGCTCACTTATTACAGTTTGGAGGTATGTATAATAAGAATTCTTACCGATTTATGTGATTTTGTGATATATGGAACAGATATGTTTGTGTGGCAGTCCAGATTTTTTTTTTTTTTTTTTTTTGTAGTCATAGTATATACTGTCTTGGGAGGGTTATAGAAATGTTCAATATGGCTTTCATTTGTTCATATATATATATATATATAAATGTTTGCATTTGATTCTTTAAAATCATTGCTATTCTTAAAAAAAAAAATAAAAAAAACCTTAACTTAAATTTTGTCAGCCTAGTGTAAGGTATATAATATCGAAGTTTTATAATGTGATTTTCTATATTTAGATAGAAAATTTATTAAAATCCAAGCTTACTTTTGTAATTTTTAATATTTCTTTGTTTGTCTCTTAATTTTCTAAAAATATTGCTATGTTAATTGATTGTAATTACAAAATTGCAAAGTAATTTCATTAAAATTTATCATGACTTCTAAACCATGAAAAAAAATTTGCGATCACATTCAAAACTGCAAACTATATATTGATTTTATTGGTTTTTTACAAAATTAATTTGAATGTTTGCATGTGGAGATTGACGATTAATTTAAAAATAGCCAATTCATTCTGCAGACCTCAAACATATCTGTTGCTTACCTTGAAATAATTGTGAAAATTTTTTCAAAAATTGATGCATAATAATAATTTTAGATGACAAGAAATGTATGGATTCTACTATTGACGAGTTGGCTAATGAGAAGATATCGGTAAAGGATTTGCCAATTGTCCAAGTTTTGCCCAAAAGAAAGAAAAGTACTGAAAAGGAAAACTTGGTTCCCAAAGGGTAAGCATTTAAATATTTATATATATATGAGTACTTATATTAATTGGGCACCAGTGACAATTCGCCAAATATTTTGGCATTTTTTTTGCTACTCTTTTCCCATCATTCGGTTAGCATAATTTAAATTATCAATACTTTATACTATGGTGGGATTCAAATGCATGTAGTAATGACGAAAATTTTGGTAATTACTCTAAATAATAGAATAAAGTTCAGTGATGCCGCTGGATTTGAAAAATCCTGGGACCCAGGTTTTTTCCTGACAGTTGATCAGTGCAATGTTAAAGTATTTGCTCACTGGCACCCAACTGACATTAAAGTACTTATGTTTGTAATTTTTACTGGGATTAAAAAAAAAAAATCCAGTTATGATTTCTCTAAAGCTTTTTGTTTATAATAATGATTAAAAATTAAAATTTCATTGTACAGGGGTCTATTCAGAACATAAAGTCAAAGGTCCAGATTTTTCTGAAATAGGGATAGATTTAATCTAAATTTAAAACAAAAATCTTGATCCCAGTAGACAGTCTCTCATCATTAAATTTATTTTGTTGGTTTTCGTCTAATATTTCATGTAAAATTCAATCCTTGAAAGAATGCTTTTAAATTTTTACTATATTTTTACACTTCTGATTTAAGATATTTTGTTAATACATTTGTGAGAAAATAAATGCATATTAAATATTACTTTTAACTGAAAATAATGGATTTTTAAATGATTGAATGTGTGAAATGATCAGTTACAAGATTGAAAAAAAAAAATTGAGACATGTCTGTATTAAGATTGAGAATATTGCAAAGGGCCCTGTTTGAAAATAAAAGCCCCCCCCCCCTCAAAAAAAAAAAAATTACGAATTGTTGTATTTCACAATATTTCAAAGCAGTCGTCCGAAAAATACTTTTTTTCTTTGTGTAAAACCAAAAACTTTGCATGTAAATATTGGTTGCATATTAATTTAATGATTAATGAAAATACATGTTATGTTGTTTTGATATGGGGGAAATTTGCATTTTCTGTGCAATCTTTACACGATTTTTTTTTTTTTTTTCATAGTCAGTTTGTAATTCATGTTTTTGGCACAGTCTTTGGAAGAAATGTGCATTTTTTGCACGGTCTGTTTTTGAAGTGTGTTTTTTGCACAGCTTGTTTACAAATTGCACGTTTTTTTTTGCAGTCCCTTGTCAAATTTTGCACTTGCGCGGTCAATTGTCGAAATGTGTGTTGAGTATTTGCCAACTTGTACCGTTTGGCCGTAAAACATCTTCTAAGTGTAGACATGCTACTTTTCCGCAGAAACGCAGAATTCAGCTTTTTCGGTGAAGAATTTTATTATCCCTGGAATCTATGCAAATATGCATTAAAATTTGTTGGCATTTTTATCGGGGGGGGGGGGGTGTAATAGAAGAAATACAACAAAAAGCAGGTACAAACTGCACCAAATTAAGCAAATTTCTTCAAAGCATTGCAGGAAAAGTGCAAATTGCTCCAAAGTATCTCAAAAAAAAAAAATAATAATAATAATCAAACGGTCGCAGAAAAAATACTATTTTCTTCTGAGGATCGCGGGTGATAACGCGATTTTCGTGAACAGGTTGCAGAAAAATACTCAAACTTTGTCAAAAAACATGAAAAATGCTCGAATTTAGCAAAAGATCATGGAAAATATGCACATTTTGTCAAAAAGTCGCAGAAAAGAGGCGAATCTTATCAAAATATCGGAGAAATACAAGAACTTTGACGAAAAAATGAGGATATCGTGTGGCCCGCAAACTTCGTCAATTTACAACTGGAAAAGATTGCAGTTCTTGTGCATAGGTCAAGAAAAAAATCCTAAATTTCGTTAAAATCGGGCACGAAAAATCACTAATTTTATCGATCGGATGCGAAAAATCGCACATTTCGTTGATCGGATATAAAAAACATCAGCATAAGTAATGATATGACTTCGTAAAAATCGAGAATTTTATCAATGAGTCTCGTAAAAGTCGCGAATTTCGTGAATCGAATTCATAATAATTGCAAATTTAGTCGATGAAGTACGTAAAAATAGCGAATTTTGTCAATAAGCTGCAGAAAAATCATGAATTTCAGCGATATGGTCCTGAAAAAAAACAAGAATTTTATCGATCATGCAAGGAAGAATCACAAATTTTGTTGATTGGGTGCGGAAAGATCGTAAATTTTTTCGATCGTCATCATAAAAATCATGAATTTTCTTTATTATCTACGTAAAAATCGTACATTTTTTCGATTAGACTCAGAAAGATCAAGATTTTCTTTCATCAGTGTCGGAAAAATCGCGAATTTCAGCAATCAGATTCGGAAAAAATCGCAAAATTCGTCGATCAGACTCGGAAAAATCGCGAATTTCAACGATCAGGCTCTGAAAATCGCGAGTTTTTAGATCAGGCTCGAAAAAATCATGCATTTTGTCGATCGGGCTAGTAAAAATCAGAATTTTGTCGATCAGGCTCGTAAAAGTTGCGAATTTCGTTGATCATTCTCGGAGAAATAGCGAATTTCGTCGATCATTCTCGTAAAAATAACGAATTTCATCGATCGGGCTCGTAAAAATCACGAATTTCGTCGATCAGGTTCAAAAAAATCGCGAATTTCCTTGATCAGGTTCGGAAAATCTCAAATTTCCTGGATCAGGTTCGGAAAATCTCAAATTTCCTGGATCAGGTTCGGAAAGATTGAGAATTTCGTCAATCAGCCTTGAAAAAATCGCGGATTTCATCGATCAGTTTCATAAAATGTAAGAATTTATATTGATCGATTTTGCAAAAGTGCAAATTTCGTCGATCAAGCATGGGAAAATTGCAAAATTTGTTGATCAGGTGCAGAAAAATCGGGAACTTCTTTGATCATGCATGGAAGAATCTTGTTGATCAGCTGCTTCCCTCTTCTTCATTGATAAAGTTAAAAAAAAAAATTTCGGCACCAACCACTTATGTTTGTTTTTTCGATCAAGCATGGGAAAATTGCAAAATTTGTTGATCAGGTGCAGAAAAATCGGGAACTTCTTTGATCATGCATGAAAGAATCTTGTTGATCAGCTGCTTCCCTCTTCTTCATTGATAAACTTAAAAAAAAAAATTTCGGCACCAACCACTTATGTTTGTTTTTTTAGCAATTTTAATAAAACAAAATTTACTTTCCTAAATAAAGCCGAGGAATATTATTACATCTTGTGAAGAATCCTTGGTATATCTGTTATATACAAACATAAAAACTGCTGATATATACTTACCGATTGATTGAATTAGATATTTTGATTAGGTATATGTGAACTTAAGGAATAACTTCCCCACTCCCCTCTGAAACCATAATTTTTATCTAGTTATAGGCCACAGATCACCTGCTCAAAATCGAATTCTCTTCATGTTATTGAAATGGCCCTCGACTACCCAGACATATTTGTAAGTGGCCCTTCTCTTGAAAAGGTTGTGCACTCCTACCTTAATTTATCAGAAAATTCCTTCCATAATCATTCTTGATTCTACTTTTTGGAAAAGCACAAATACTTATTTTTATTTAAAGAGTAAAGAAATTAATCTCTAAGATTATACTTATTTAAGCAACTGTAAAATTGGTGTAAAGCTTTTCTAATTATTGATATATTTAGAAATTGATAGAAACATGCACTTAATCTGTAAAATGAAATTAAAACTTGGCAACTTCTTCCAATACTAAAACAAAATTTTATCCAGTATTTGTAATTAGTTAAATTTAGAAATAAATGATACTTATAATAAAAACATAATGCATCTACATTTGAATCAAGTTCAAGGGGTCATTCTTAATTTAAAAAAAAAAAAAAGAATCTGAAATTCAGTTTTTAAAAGTTATAGTAGAAAAGGAAGGGCTGTGAATAGGATGCCCCCCCCCCTTTCCCCGTTTTTTTCGCAATCCTTTTGTGAAAGTCGCAGGGTTTTTTGTGATTCTTTGAAGAAATTTGCTTTTTTACACAAACCTTTGATGGAATTTACAGATTTTATTGCGTGATTTAATTTGCAGATTTATTTCCTAAGACAAGATTTAAATTTTTTTTTCTTCTGTAATTCTTTGACAAAATTCACGTTTTTCTAGAGATTGTGACAAAATTATAATTTGTTTTCACAATCTTTTGTAGAAATTTGCATTTTTTTTTTTTTTTTTTTTTTTTTTTTTTTTTTTGAGATATCATGACAAAGTTTGCATTTACCCCGAGATTTTTTTGACGAAATTAGAACTTTTTTTTCGCAGTTTGACGAAAATTGTGTTTTTCCAGTGATTACTCTGATGAAATTTCTATTTCTGTTTGCAATCCATTGTAGAAATGCATTTTTTTTTTTTTTTTTTTTCCTCTTTATCGCCTTAAAAATTTTTTTTACTATTTTTAGATTTAAAAAAAAAAATTGCTTTTTTGCAACTTTTTACTGAAAATGGCGATTTTTTTTATACAAACAACTGACAGAATTTTTTTTGTTTTTTTTTTTTGGTCAAAATTTGCGATGTTTTTTATTTTTAAATTTTCAGACTAGACACTTTTTTAAAAAAATCTGGGCGTCAAATTTGACTACAGAGAATAATTTTGTAGTTGTCAAATTCATTTCTTTAGTTGCATATTTCTAACGCTGCTTTTCATCGATGTGATTTCTGTTTAACAATCCTTTGATATAATTTGTTCTAGTGATATTTAAGGAGAGGAGGATGTTTTGTTCGAATTTTTAGAAAATTTAAAAAAAATTTTAAATTAAGGAGGGCAGGTTGTTCAGGAAAAACTTAGGGATTTTAGTAGCTTTAAAATTTTTAACTATTTTGGCATTGATGGTCTCTCTGAACCACAAGTCGTTAGTTATCGATAAGGTCTGTGTCCAGTTATTCATCCTATACACATCCAGTGTCCCACTATTATAAGTTTTTTTTTATATGTATTTTGCTTGTTTATTTATTGAGTTATTTTTATTACAGGAAAAAAACAGTTCATCCAAAAAAGAACAATCAGAAGGAATTCTTTTCACAAATTCGGAGCAAATTTGTTGACAAGAAGGCAGCAATTTGCACAGATTGTGCAAATTTCGAAAGCATCTTAAAGAACAAAAATAGAGAGATCCAGCAATTACAGGAAAAAATTCTCGACCAAGAAAATTTATTGCAAAAAAAGAATGAGAAATACAAGGTTATGAAGCAAAAGTATAAAGAAAAGAAAAGGCAGCTCAGGGAAAAGCAAGAAGAACCGCAAGAAGAAAATAAGATTAAGTTTGGGTCAATAATGATTCCGAAACAAAAAGTCTCTCTATGCAGAGCAAATCATTACTCAAAATATGTTGGGGACCTGCTACTTGTTTGTTTTGGTCACGAAACCCTATCTGAAAGTGTCTTGCGGTGCCCCAACAAAAGGTCTGCAAAGACACATGTACTAGATGAGGAAATTATAAATGACGTAATCTGTCACACCATTGAAAAGTTTGAGCATGTGTCAGTGTCAATGGTCAGAGGAGCAATCAGGCAAAAGTTAAATACATGCCATAAAGCGAAAAAAATAAAATAATTTTTTCTTCTATGTTTTTATTTTATTTTCATTTTAATGACAACCAAGGTAAGTCTCTTTAATTGTGTATACTGTATATCATTCTCATCAGCTTATATATATTTTATAAAAATATAGAAAATACCAATCAACAGTGATAATATAAAATAGACTAAAATAACTTTTAAAAAGTTTGACTCACTTTAAAAATCTCATACAAACAACATACTATGTTTTTAAAAAAATACTTTTTAAAAGAAATACTTTTTAATATTATTAAATGTGTTGTACTATTAAATATAATAATTATAGAAGGATCATGGGCACATAAAGTATCTGCCTAATTAATCTGCATCTGCTAAAGGATTTGTGCGTTCAAATATCTTTATTATCTATATAAATATATTTGCAATTTAGAAATAGGTATTCAGTATCTTTTAAATTTTAGCTCATTTTACTTCTGTGACATTCTTGTCTATTCTGACATTTTATTATCTGTCGTTTGCAGATATTAAATCCTTAACAGAGAACAGATTGTTAAATTTCTCATTATTTTAAAGCAACAAAATAGACTTTTTTTTTTTTTTCAAATAATCGGCTGGGAAATATTGTGAATTTTTTAAAAGAGTGAATTATTGTATCAATTTTTTTCACATTCCTGATTTATGAGTTATGAGTTAAACATTTTATTCCTACATGTTAAAAAAATTTTCAGCTGTAATTGATTTAAAAAATTCTTCGGATTTTTTTAGGGTCGACGGATATGAATTTTGAAAATTTTTCCTGTGGACAATTGAAGAATTTCATTACTTTTTCTGCTTTTGAAATTGTAGAATTTTTATCATTTTAGATCCTTTTTTTATGGTATTCTGATAAATGTTTATAATAAATAAAAATTTCAAAGAAAGGGGGAAAGAGGGGTGCACATTTCAAGGGGCATAATTTTTCAAGGGATCCAAAGTAGGGCTCTTTTGCTGATATCCCTTTTGTGACATACCATTTGAAAGTCTTGTAACCAATTAATCTTGTTATGCGTCCCACTTTCTCCCCCTTGGTGTCCCCTAGTGGGGGTAACCACAGCTAAAGGGTACTTCAGGTATTTCGGACAAAGTGTCAAGAGATTACGCAGGTTTTATTACCTTCAGGCAAGCCTAAGGTATTTCGGACAAAGTGTCAAGGGATTACGCAGGTTTTATTACCTTCAGGCAAGCCTAAGGTATTTCGGACAAAGTGTCAAGGGATTACGCAGGTTTTATTACCTTCAGGGAAGCTGAAGGTATTTCGGACAAAAAAATAGAGGGGAAATACAGGTTTTTTACCTTAAGGTAGCTCTCAGGTTTTTTTGTCCGAAATACCTTGGGCTTCCCTGAAGGTTTTTTTTAAAGGTTTTTTGCTGACTTTTTTACCTGGGTTCCTACAGAATAATGTGCAAATCATTTCCTTTTTAAAGCTTTATAGTTAAATACAATATTTTACCAACTTACCTGGCAATCCTGGGACCACAGTAATATTCTTAAATAAACCTAAAATTTGTATTCTAGAACCACGGAAAGGGGGAGGAGGTAGAAATGATGCAAATTACCAGGGCCCCACTCATGTTCAGTTAGAAAGTTGTGTAAAGTCTCAGGTTAAGGTTTTAATTTTTTATTTATGTCACACAATAAACTCTTTTATTCCAAATTATTTGATGATTTCAATTAAAATTTTACTATGTTTTTCATATTTTAAATTTTTATTTAAAATTTTTAGATGAAACAGTAATTATAAAAACAACATAAAATGTAATGCTGAGAAAAGAAATTGTAAAATTGCAAGTAAGCCAACTATAGATTTTTAAAAAAGATACTATTCAACAAATTTATTTTTTAATATATTTAAGCTTGTTAAAAATGAAAACATGCAAAAAACTAAAAAGTTTCCGTTTCCCCAAAAAATTACATTATTCTTTATTCAATTTAAAGTGCCTTCATAAAAAAGGAATTTATAACTGGTATTTGCATTTCTGTCTAAGGACGTTTTACCATATCTTACTTTTGCTGGAAGCCCTGCACTGGAATTAATACTAAAACAGACAAACTTATTGAACGACCAAGTTTCTGTCATTTTATATCCATAGAGCCTGTGCAAGATGACACCATGAACAGGTTTTTGCTGTTACTGTAGGTCACCCATAGCTGCCTATATCAATGCCTTTTGTGTTTGTGTGTCCTACAACTTTCTCCATTGTTTTCCGGTAAAAATCACATGATGTGAACTGCTCTATAGAAAGATTCTTCTGGCACCATCTAGCGAGTATTTTTTATAACTGAAAGATTTTATTGGTATAAATGAAAAAAAACCCATTAAAATAATAATAAAAAAAATTTAATTAATCAATTGGACAATGCAAAATGCAATTTTATTATTATTATTCAATACATTTATGTGTAATTCTTTCCTCAATTAATTCATTTGATTTAAAATTAAAAATAATTAAACACCCTTAAGATTGTAAAAGAAAAAAAACATTCAACAATAAAAATTTTAAAATGTAGATTTTTTTTATAATTTGAATCAGTTATGTGTATTTTTTTCTCTTAATAATTCAATGTTTTCAAGTTAAAAATATTTACTGTATTGTATTTATTTACTTATTGCAATATTCATTTAAAAATGCAGAACTTTTTCCCTTTAAAATACTAAAAAGAAAAATGAAATTCTTAAAATCACAAATATGTATCAATGCAAATTTAACTTAGTCCTGTCGATTTTCCAACCACAGTATTTTCAAAGACTCATACAGAACAGCAATTTCTGACCAGGCTACATATCCCACAAATGATTTAGTAAATTAAGGGTACAAATTAGAGCTTCAATGGTTCTTTCTTTTCTTTTTCTTTGGCGTTGGTTTTGTTAGTATAAGAAAATATGAATATTACTGTCCCGATTCTTGGAAATTTTATTGAATCGTATATTATAACTAAAAAAAAGTTAATTTTTAAATTTTCATAAAGAAATATGCATATTATAGAGAAATAACGTTTTACAGTTATGGATAAAATTCGTGCCAAAAAGAAAATCCTCTCAGTCTGGTGGAAATTGAATTGCTTTTAACTGAGTTTTGTAAAGGGTTAAAATTCATATTTATAAAACCCAGTAACACCATCGATTGGAAGAAGGTTTCAGCTTTATAAGTAAATTTTGGGTTTGTTAGTACCTTTAAAATTGAATCTTGGAAAGATGTTGCAATAAGGGAAAAAAACACTTTCCTGAAAAACAATCCTTTTTGATAATTTTTTTTCAAGGGTTTAGTTGTGATATATTTTTAGCTGATTGCAGCATTTAAGACATAAAAGTACTATCTTTTAGAACATGTTTTCTATTTTGAACTTTACTAAGCAGTTTGGACAATGTTAATTAATAAATAATGACAAAATACTCCCACAATATTTTTTTTTTTGGTTCTGCATTTTCCACTAATGCAAATCCTTTAGGACATGTGTCACAGATACCCGGATCTTCTAAAGACGAAGATGGATTTTTAATGAGAATGAGTTATGGTTCTTAGCACAGATGTCATATACACACCACATTAGTGCGAATTTTTTTCTGATGCCAATTTGGCAATAACTTCAATTTTAAATATCAGTTACATATATATTTTTAATTATTTTCTATTAATTCAAAAAGGAAATAATGATGCCTAAATAAAAAAAAAGTTTAGTTAATAATTATCAATATCATTTGAAAAATGAAAATAAAAGTAAATAAAGAGATTATTAATAAATAAATAACTGTAGACGGTTTACCATGTGAGGCATAAAATCACCATTTTGTTTGAACGTGTAATGTGATGCATATATGACATCTGTGCCTGGTTCTTAATTAATAACTCAAATAATTATAAGAATTTTAAAATTCTGAGGCTCAGGTACATTACGAAAAGCCTTGGCTTATCTTAAAAAAAAAAAAAAAAAAAAAAAAAAAATTGAGCTTTGTACATGCCGTGGATTTTGATAGACATTACACCTGCACACACACATAGACAGAACGATTTGTTATTTTATTAGTATAGATAAAGCAACAGCAATGCAAATGTGATTACTGTTTAATTCTTTTTCCTGTATTGGTCAAAAGATGAGAAAGAATCAAATTATGTTGATCATTTTTGAGAAAAAAAATATACTGCAGTCAATAATAGTCCAAATTTTGGTGGAAAGTAACTTTTTTCCCCAAATCAGAATATGAAGAAACAGTCAACAAGATGTGATAGCATTATTTCAAAATTATGCATCAAAATTTAGATTTCACAAGGTGAATAAATTTAAAAAAAAAATAAATAAATAAAAAAAAAAACTCAATTTTTTTTCAGATATTAAAATAAAATGAAACCAAGTTTTGACAAATAAATCATCCTCCTGATATTTGTTTACAAACAATATTCTAAGTACCTTTTTGAATATAATGCAATAATTTTTGGCTAAGATGCTTTTGCGTTTGGTAAAACTTAATGGGAAAAAAATCTCGCCAAACTTGGCGAGAAACCAGCAATTCTGGTAACCATGTCAAAATGGTGCCAAAAGCCCTATTTTGGCAACCCTAGGAGCAGATTTCACGGAGACAAGCGGGAGGTTGAGGTAAGGGAGGGGGGAGGTTTTTCTCTTTGCTCCTGTGATGCAATCAATGACCTAAGATATTTGCAATTTGTTTCGAGCTGGGCAGTTTTTTTTTTTTTTTTTTTTTTTTTTTTTTTTTTTTTTTTTTTTTACTTCTGCGCAATTGACGTACTGAATTTCAAACTTTTGAACTATCTAACGGTGCTTCACCGTTTTGTGCTCTTACCGGCGATTGTGAGTTACAACTCCGAGTAAAAGGTGACACTTTCAGGATAGATTAGGACGTTATCCTTTGCCCAATGGGTATTTTTTAAATTTTTTGTTCTGGTGCATCGCTTTTTTTTTTTTTAATTTTTTTTTGGATAATTCATTTTTGACTCAATAAAATGGCCTGTCGAAACTGCAAATCGGACATGAGGATGATTAATTGGCAGAGACATTCGTTTTTCAGTTAAGATCGATGTTTTGGTTTAAAATTTTTAATTATCTTTTTTGTAATTGTGTATTTTTATTTTTGTAATCTTCACTTGCACCCTGTATGCAGGTACTTTTTTAAATTGTTTTCTTTGCAATTTAAATTATTTCGCGCGTTTTATTTATATGTAAATATTTTGTTGTAACCCATTTTCTGATCTTTAAATATTTGAAAATCTCAAGAAATCTACAAAATGTAAGTACTATTTTTGTCATTATTTTTATTTTATTTTCTGTTTATTCATGCAAAGAAATCGTTTTCAAAATGAAGGCAATTTTCAATCAGCATTTTTTGTAATTTTTACATGCACCCTGTATATAGATTTGTTTAAAATTTTCTTTGGAATTTACATTATTTCGCTCGTTTTATTTAAAAGTATTTTTTTTCTTTTGTAACCCTCTATTTGTTCTTTTACAACTAAAAATAAATCTACAAAATGCAAGTACCGTATTTTCGGGCGTAAGCGCCGCGGCGCATACGAGTTTAAAAGTTAAAATTATGGTTACTGCGGCGCTTCTGCCGGGGCGGCGGATACGATATATTTTTTTTTCCTTGCAGTGATATTCATGACAGAGGTGATTCTGATTGGAATTTTTCTGAAAATTGTGAAAAGTCAATCATCAGCAAGAAAATGCGAAGCATAAAAATTATCGCGAATTTCGACAAATTATAGCCTAATTTCTGTCAATCATTACGAGAAAAAGCAAGAATTTTATGAAGGGATCGGGAGAAAAAAACACGACTTTTATCAAAGGTTCGCGGGAAATGAATGAATTTCGCCGAAATATCGCCAAAAAAACCCACATTTCGACGAAAGATTGCAGTAAAAACGCGAAATATGTCAAAAAATCTCTAAAAAACACAAATTATGTCAAAAGATTGAGGAAAAATCGTAAATTTCTCAAAGGTTCGCCAAAAAGAACGCCCAAAAGAATTATAAAAAAAATTGTTAGAAAAAACGCAAATATGTCGTATCTATAAATAAACGGTAAAAAACGAAAAGAAACGTAAATTCAGGCGAAAAAACGCAGAAAAAAGGAGAAAATTGAAAAAAAAGCATGAAATCTATTAAAAAATCTAAAAAAATGAACATTTCATCAAAGATTCACGATTCATTCATTTCATCACGATTAAACCCGTTCTCAAAGGCGAATGAGAACGGTATGAATCATGTTGAAATGAATGGATCATGAATCTTTGATGAAATGTGTGTTTTTTCGAGATTTTTTTAATAGATTTCATTCTTTTCATGCTTTTTTGTACAAATTTCTCCTTTTTTCTGCGCTTTTTTGACAGAATTTACGTTTTTTTTTTTAAAAACGCAATTTTTTTCAAGTATTGCTTCAAGTATCAAAGTTCATTTGTCATTCAAATATCCCTAATGTCTCACATTGACGAACCACCTCTAGACTGGACGTACGGTTGATATGCAACTAGGCCATCCAGAACAAACTTACATTGATCCATTCAAATATTCATAATTCATTCAATTCATCATGATTCATTTCCCATAAAAAACGCAAATTTTTTAAAGTATCGCAAAAAAACTCTGCAAATTCGTCAAATATCGCGATAAAACCCTGCAAATTTCGTCAAATATCGCGATAAAACCTGGCAAATTTTGTCAAATATCGCGATAAAACCCTGCAATCCTCGTTACAAACTATAAAAAACGTATTAAAAAATCTCGAAAAAAAGGCAGCACGAATTCAAATTTAATTTTATTATAAAAAATATACTAAATTTAAAATTGGATTTATATTACAAATGTTAAAAAAAACGCGAAAAAATACGAAATATAACGCAATTTTTAACATTTTAATGTATTTTTGTAAGTGCGGCGCATACCGCGGTGCGGCGCTTCTGATGAATATTTGTTTTATTTTAATGAATTTTCGGAGGTGCGGCGCGTACGATGGGTGCGGCGCATACGCCCGAAAATACGGTATTATTATTATTATTATTAATTTTAATTTTGAGCTTATTCGTGCTAAAAAGCCCTTTTCAAAATGATCGCAATTCTGAATCAGCAATGAAATTCATTTTTAAATATGGCGATCACTTAAACATTTTAAATTTTTTGTCCTGAAAAAAAAAAAACAGAGGGTTCAGGGGGGCAGAGCCCCCCTGATTAAGTATAGGTTATTCATTTTTTTTAAATATATTTACAAAATGCATTTTTTCAGGAGTTTTGAAGGCGATCACTGTATTTGAAAACGGGTTTCCCACGCATTTTCAGTTTGGCGATCATTTTCGGAAACGGCTGTTTGGCGCGAAAAAAGTTGCCAAGTTTATGGGGCCAAACGCTAACACATCTGTTCCTAATTTTTAACATAATGTTCTGCAAATTTTAGAAAATTGCAGATTTCTGGTCTATTTATGTACTTTTCAAGCTTTTTTAATTATTAATACTGGATAAACCTGAAATAAAACTTCTTTATTTTATGATTTTAATGTGATTTAATAAAATATCTTTATGAGTAATTCATTGAGTAATTCAAGAAAAAGATTTTATAATGTATTTTATAAAAAGTAACTTGAATACAGTCAAAGTTCTATAATCCACAATTTTCTATAATTCACGTTACTTTACGAATGTAAACAATGAAATAAACAGTTAAAAAAATCACAAATTAGTGATCAAAAAAGATTTTTTTAAACAAATAATAAAAAAAATCATAATAAAACATTTTTTAAAAATATAACTCTTTTATTTTATTAACAGTAAAAAACAAACTGTATTGCAGAACCTATGTAATTATTTTTATATAAATGCACATAAATTTTTTAATAAAATAACTTTAAAAAGGCATTTTTTGAGATAGCCTATTAAATTAATTTTTAGATTTCATATTTATTTTATCATATTATACTGATTATAGAATTAAAACACCATCTAGGAATAATAAAGTGACGCATAATCCATAATGCTCTATAATCTGCAATATTCCATAATCTGCCCCAATATTCATTAGCACCAACTTGTGTGGATTATAGAACTTTGACTGTATTATAATGAATGCTTAAAAAATATAGTAAAATATTTAAAACAATCAAATACAGTAAGAAGCGAAACTAATAAAGTACGATACCTTTAAAAATTATTAAAAGTAAAGATCAAATAACTAATTAAATAAAAAAATATTTTCTCTTGAATTAATGAATATTGACTCATAAAGATATTTTATTAAATCACATTAAAATAATAAAATAAAGAAGTTTTATTTCAGGTTTATCCAGTATTAATAATTAAAAAAGCTTTGAAAAATACATAAACATACTTGATCAAAAGATTGTGATCACCAGTGATATCAGAAATGTCTTGATTGTTTCAGAAATTTATACTTCTTCATGAAAAACCATGAGTTTAATCTTATACTATTGAGTATTGGATATTACAATACATATGGAATGATATAATAATGAAAAAAAATATTGTAATTCTGTCCTTAAATCTGAAGTGAAAATTTCATTGTTTACATGTGTACATACAATAGGGCAGATTAGACAGAGTATACTGTAAAAGTGAGAAGTATTGCGATCATTCCTTTTCTGCAGGATATATCAACTCAATTTTATAAAAGAAAAAAAATTCTCATTAATCTCATCAAAAAATTCTCTCAATGTTTTGCTCCCTCTTTTGTACCCCTAAGCTACAGTCTAATCTGCTAAATGGGTAATCCAGCTCTGACACTGAGATTTTATAATTTGTCAGTTATCTGCTGAAGAGGAAACTGCAATAAATTTGTTTATAGGCCTTGGAATAATGCTTAAAAATTTTTTTGAATGTCTTCATTGAAAATATAAAATGTTTACTTACAATAATCTCACAGACGGCACGTTTCTGGTAAAGGATTAATAAAAGTGAGTGAGGTCAATTAATTGATGTTTTAATACCCACCTAATATTACAAATAGTAAAAGAAATAATATGCCCATAGATGCAGTAAAATAATCGTAAAATCGAGTAAAATTTATTGCTACATCTATGAATAGGGCAAGACGCCAATTCAATGAATGAATCATGAAACAAATCAATAATTCATTCATTGAACGCAAATCTCACTAGCTTCTGATAGTTTTCTAATAAATATAAATTATAAATCTACATTTTCTTATATGCACAATTCCTTATTTTTGCCTATGTGTTGCAATTATAGTAAATTTCTAATTAGGTTCCATAGTGCATTGTAAAAATTATAAATGTATTATAAATATTGGGATCGATTAAATTGTCCTTCCACTCTTACACCAAAGAGGCTGATTTTAAAAAACATCTTTGCTAAACATTGAATTGAGCTTTGAATAAAGTTTTATTATTATTATTATTATTAAAGTCTCTTATTTATATTTTTTATGTCCTTTTATAATTCTTATGAATCAATCTTTTTGAGTTTTCCAGTATTCATGTTAATCCAGCCTTCGTGATTCATTCATCGCGATAGCGTCCCTTTTAATCTTCTGTGTCTCAATAAAAATATTGACCTAAAACATAATATTCAAAGCGTCTCCTTCTGACTGTAATAATGGATAATTTTTAAAACATAAAAATATTTTCATCCATTTTGCTAAAGTAAGTTAAGGATAAGATTTTTTTTTCGTGTACTCTTTACTAAATGTTTTCCAATTAGTGATTTGATCATGTGATAGCAATAAACTTTTATAAATCGCAATTTTTATATTTCCTCATATATGAACATTTAAAGTATTATGAAAATATTAATTCTGGCTGGAATTTTCATTTATCTATTTATTTAAATGTAGTTTGGTTTTCAACTTTTGAGTTAAATATCAGGAATTTATTTGAATTTTGATCAAGAGTTTCTTTTAAATGTTAATTGTAGATCACTGCATTCATTGCTGATTGTAATAATGCTACAGTAGAGGACCTATTATCCGGAATCGTCGGGACCGAGAGCTTTCCGGATTTTGGAATTTTCCGGATTTCGGGTCCGTTCGAAACTCAACACTCTCCCCCCCCCTAGAAAAAAAAACAAGGAATAGAGCACTGCTATCTGGAATATGAATGAAATGTGTGTTGTATGAAAAGTCTGTGGAAAAAACACTAAGCTACAATTTTTACTCTTGTACTATAGTACAAAGTCTCAAATCCGGCCATCCAAAATTCAGAGCTCTTCAAAATCCGGACGTTTTGCTAACTGGCTTTATATAAA
This sequence comes from Maratus speculifer, assembly GCA_964019185.1. NCBI lineage: Eukaryota > Metazoa > Arthropoda > Arachnida > Araneae > Salticidae > Maratus > Maratus speculifer. The sequence goes on along the minus strand of CAXHSM010000013.1, from coordinate 1,042,139 downwards.
TATATGTATATATACCGTAAAATACCGTTAATCCACACCCCCAAAGGTGACGAAAAATCGTAAAATAATTAGAGGGGGGCACTTACACGGAATTTTTCCGCGATCGTTTCACAAAGTTGAAATTTTTCGCGAGATATCTGCAGGATTTTTTCGTGATATTTGACGAGATTTGCAGGGTTTTATCGCGATATTTGACGAAATTTGCAGGCTTTTATAGCAATATTTGACGAATTTGCAGAGTTTTTTCGCTATACTTGAAAAAATTTGCGTTTTTTATGGACAAGAATCTTGATGAAATGAATGAATCATGAATCTTTGAATGACTTATGAATTTTGATACTTGAAGCAATATTTGAAAAAATTTGCGTTTTTTTTAAAAAAAAACGTAAATTCTGTCGAAAAAACTCAGAAAAAGGGTGAATTTTGAAAAAAAAAAGCCAAAAAGGTATGAAATCTTAAAAAATTTCGAAAAAACGCACATTTGATCAAAGATTCATGATTCGTTCATTTCATCATGATTCACGTCCTTCTCAATCTTCTTCATTTCCGGATTTCGGGTCCTTCCGGATTTCGGAATTCCGGATAATAGGTCCTCTTCTGTATAAACTGAATTTGTATTGAACTATGCTAAACAAAAATTTTTGTATAATTAATTTAATATATATTAAATAATAGATAATTATAGTAATTTATTATAAATTAGTATATTTCATATAATTTAAATATATTATGATAATGTTAAATTATTTAATATATATTTAATATAATTATTATTACGATTTATTTAAATTGAGGTTGTTGGATTTTTTATTTTTTCGCAGGTAATGCTTGGAAAATGAAAAAGTTTCTAATTTTTCTCATAAAACTTTTTCTTAGAAAACAAAAAATGAACTTTTAAGATTCTACATGATTAAAATATTAATTTTTTTTACTTGGATATATTACAAAATAAACTTATGAATAAAATATAACTAAAAAGAAAACAAAAATAGCTTCCCCCTGCCCGTTGGTAAATAAATGAGACAGTGGGGGTGGATTTTTAATAAATTAGTAATAATATAACTTTGCATAATAATAATAATTAAAAAACTGTTAAATTATTTTACGTTTGCATTATTATTATTGTTGTTGTGTCAAAAATGACTTTAAAAAATTCCCCGACAAATCCCTGATTATCCTATTATTATTGATTCTTTGATTATCCTATTATTAGGCACTTTTAAAAGTGCCTAAAAAAATGCTTGTAAGAATTTAAAGTGGATTTTTCTGCACCAGTTGCATCCTGATATTTTTTAAATCTAGAAGATTATGTTGAAAGTTAAACTATTCCGTTGTATAAATAAATTTAAATGTTTAAAAAGACCTCCTCTCCCCACAAAAATCTCCATTGATCATTGACTTGTGAATTGCTATTATCTAAGTCTAAATTGTAATTAATAGTCTGCAAGGATTCATAAATTTTTTTTACTTGGGAAAAAATATTTTTTATTACTTCATAAAAAGTAAAATTTGGCAGATAAAATCATGTCTAGTATTTTGTTTAATTTGTTTCTATTAAATTTTTTCTTTATGTAACTTTTACAATGTTTCATAAAAATTAAATCTGTTCTGACAAATCCCAAACTTGGCAGGTGTTGCCGAAGCAGTTCAATCCATGCCTTTTGGTAGTGAAGTACCATATGTTATTGCAATGCTGAAAAATAACAATTCTTATGATTTTTCTGTATTTGAAAAATATATTTTCACCATAAAATTTCATCAATATATTTTTATGGAATAACCGAATCCTTTGTTTCTGTATTAACACTCTAAAAATAGAAGCTAGTAAATTTATTATTTGGGTACTACTTGGTTATCCCATCAACCAAAAAACCATTGTAAAACCATAAGACTAAATGCCAATAATATATGATCATGAATGTCACATTCAAAGACATTAAACAAGATATCGTGTTTAAAGCACCGTTAAGTGATTTTTATTATGACTTTTTATTTGTATTTTTATGAATATTTTACTAAATATTTGTTTTTTTGTTATTTTAAATGAAAATTATGTTAATATGGATAATTTGGCGATTTGTATAATTTGGCAAAATTAGTCAATGGGATATCCAAGTAGTACCATTATTTGTTTACATTTCTGAAATTGCTTGCGTTCCAAAAGTCCTTACAGAAAGACATGGGTGGATGTTAGCAGTTCGTCACGAGGTTCAGAACCCTATCATCATATAGCTCATAGTGTTCTGGCTCCTTTCTCCAAGGATTTGATTGATTGGACGTCTGTGTCCCGTAAGATATTGCCCACTCTCTTTCTGCATTCCAGCGCATCTTCCGAAAGTGAGATAATGCCAGGATTAGTCCAGAGTCTTCCCAAATTTTTCTTTCCTGTTCTTGTGACAGACATTAAACATTATTAATCTTAATTAGACATTATTAATTATTTAGATGACTTTTACTTTTAATAGTATAATCATTTAAAAAATATATCTTTATTTAATTATTTTAATATTTTACTGTATTGCAAACATTTATTATAATTTTGAATGCATTATTGCATTCAAATTACTGATTAAAAAATGTAAAAAAAGCAATGATCAGAAATCTGCAAAATTCTAAAATCTGCATATAACTTCTGATCCTAAGCTGTGTGGATTTGAAGAAATATACTGTATGCAACTATGTTTTTTACATCATATCGTAAAAAAAAAAAAAAAAAAAAAAAATCTCTTTTTAATATTTAGGAAAAATTATAAGGAAAACAATATTACGACTTTGCCTGTATGCTTGACAATGAATAGGTTAAATAAATAACCTATAGTATTCTGAAGAGTAATTTTGATGTTAGAATACATTTTACTTAGGGCAAATTTAATGCACTTTTGATGAAATTTATTATTATGTTTGGATTTTCAAAGGTATATAACATCTTATTTATGCTTATATAATTGTTACAAATTTATTCTTCGCTGGGCAATCAGGAAGTTAAAGTGCACTATAAATTAACTACTACGTAAAATATTTTATATTCTGTTTTGAATGAAATCTGTGTTCTATAAAAAAAAGTACTCGATTTATTCATTTAGGACATTCATGCACAAACTTATAAAGGAAACTCTTTCATTAAAAATAAACTGTAATTAAAAATATTTTTTTAATGCATAGTTATTGCTGAAAATATAATCAGAAGATCATGATTTGAATGTAACAAATTTGTAAATATATTCTGTATTTAATATAATATAGTTTATAGAATTCGTTATGCATATTTTCCTCTTTTTTTCTGAGTTTCATCCCTAGACAGTAGCGTAGCTCTGTTTTTTGGCGCCCGGGGCCAGCAAGAAATTTTGCGCCCCCACCCCAATATAGCTATATAACAATTTCTCTCAATTTGGCGCCCGGGACCGACGCCCCCCCCCCCCTTGCCCCCTTTTAGCTACGCCACTGTCCCTAGATGATCCGCAAGTGATTTCAAAATTTATTTGGGTATGCAATTGATATTTTTTGAATATTTTCCACTTATTGTTGTTAACTGTAAATCCAAAAGAAGTTACATGTAAAAAATGTATTACCGTATACACTCGCGTATAAGTCGACCCCCTAACTTATGTTGTTAAAAATAAGAAAAAATTCAAAATCCGCGTATAAGTCGACCCCCCTCCAAAAGGGAGGATCGATAGACTTCTCTCTCTCATCTCATTTTCCATGAGATAGCGCCATGTATACTAACATGATCTGTAAGGATCGACCCTGATCCTTACAGATTACTGGACTTTCCCCTGAAAAGCACCGATTCCTCGGACTCGTTCCAATATGAAACGACTCAGAAAAGGTCTGATTCCTCGGACTCGTTCTGAAATGAAACGACTGCGAAAACGACCAATTTTTCGGAATCCTTCTGAAACAGATTGGCTCTTATCGTTCCGAATGGAAACGACTCCGAAAAGGATCATTCTTCGGAGTCGCTTCGAAATGAAACAGCTCCAAAAAGGAACGATTCTTCAGAATCGGTCCGAAATGTATCTAAAGATAGAATACCAACGATATAATTGCACAAATAAAGTATGAGAAGGTAGCAAATAGCTATTTCGAATCTACTATCGAGATTCTTCATCAGTGCGAAACTCAGCGAGCTAAAAAATAGCAAAACTGAGCAAAGAGAGAGATTCTAGGATATTTGGTCAAGGAGCCTGGGACACTTGTCCCACATCCCCGAAGCATAAGAATAGATGACATAACTGACAAACTGAGCAAAGAGACAGAGAGACGCAGGCTTATATATCCGCTATGGGAAGAATCCCGCCTAAAGAAAAGCAACCAATGAGAAGAAAGCAGCCAAAACAACTGGGTGGAACAAGTAGCGACATCTATCGGAGAACAAGTAAAACAAAAACCGAAATCTATCGTCCACTGAGCTCGAGCTCAGTGGTATCGTTCAAAAAAATTATGCTTAATGTCATAAATCGGAATCGGAGAATGACGACGAAAAATGAGATTCATTCCTTTTTTTTCTTGGACTCGTTCCTTTTTTCTCTAATTCATTCCATTTTCTCGGATTTTGCTCCTTTTTTCTCGGATTCGTTCCTTTTTTGGAAACGACTTCGAATTACTCGTCATTTCGGTGAACGATTCCTTAAAATGGACGATTTTGTCCACCTCTATTTTTTAGTATTGGAAATGTGTACTTGACATAAATAACACACTTTTTTTGTTCTTTGCAACAGGATAGGATAGATTTTTTTAAAAAAATAAACTAAAAATGATCTTAAATTCAGAATCGTCGAGGTTAGAAGGGTTCCGGATTTTGGAAATTTCTACAAACAATGTTGTGCTGCAGCACCGATTCGCTAGCAAACTATTTTCCGATATTTTATTTCTAGATTTTTTTTTAGGTCTCCCATATAAGTTGACCCAACACTTTGAAGTTTTTTTTTGTCTAAAATTTCTTGACTTTATACGCGAGTATATAGAGTATTATTCTTTTTCTTTTGCTTTACTCTGCGGCTTCTGCTAAAAAGTCTTGGTACATAGCACCTAGATAGGGAAGTGCACGGCACACTCCGTGAAATCTAGACAGGGATATTCAGAATGATAGATTTATGATGATTTTCTGAAACTATAAACATTTATCTTATTTCATTTAATCAAGTACTTTCATTTTCAAATTGTAATCGAGATATTTCGCAATAATAATGACTTTTTTTCCTATAATTATATATTTCAAGGTTGTGATGCAATCGATGTGTCGTCAGTGCTAAAGTTCAATTTTTTGTCAGTCTTCTATTTTATTTGTACAAGTAAAAACGTAGCAAAAATTGTTCTCTGTAAAAATTTAACTGTATTTTTCTAACTTTTGTTTAATATCTTTTGAATGTAGAGTGTAAAGAAAAATTATAGAATTTTCAAAGGACTATGCTCAGCGCAGTGGATTTTATTTTGTGTCTGGTATTTATTATCAAAATTGGATAAATCACGCCGTTCGGATATGAATCATCCAAGGTCGGCCAGACTTTATTATTATTGTTGACTGTTATTTTTGAAGGGAAGCTAACTAAGTTCAAGTTAATGTTAAGACAGAATGCGTGGCAGGCTCCACAAGTTCTAATTAATTAATCAGATTATTTCTAAAAGAAGCTGTAAATAACTGTATATTTAAATTATAGCTTAAGTTTATCTTTCAAAGTCAGTATTATGTTAAAACAGTATAAAGTCTCAATTCTGAACATTAGGAAATCTGCAAAAGCTAGACATTTACTTCAGATGGAATACAAGAATAAATAATGTTGCCAAAAATAGCTTCAACAATATGTATTACATTAGGCTAAAAGCTTGATGACTGTCACAAAATCACTGCAAAACACAAAAAATTTCATTTAAAAGCTGCGTTATTAATTCTGAATAAATTTTATTGAACAGACGTCAACTATTACTGATTGAGTTAAAAATACATAACATGATTTCTTGTATTAATGGTAAAAAACCATTACATAATGAACATCAATCATCAAAACGTGGAAAATAACCCTTGTGTTATGATAATTTTTATGAATTATCTTTTAATTTTAGTAAAATTTAAATTGTTATAATTAAAATTATCAAATCTTCTGTTATGTTTACCTGTACAATCCAATGCAAATGTTTATTTTTTAAATGTAATGTTTACAATAAATTGTAAATTGATTTTTAAAGTATTATTCCTTTCAACATTTAACTTATTTATTTTGTCTAGTTCACAGTTAAAGATATTTTAATGTGATTTCCTCCCCCTATCAACATTAATTAAATAATGATTTTGTATCAGTGTGGTGTTGCAAAAGAAATTATCTATGATAATTTAATTATGTTGAAGCTGACCTAGAAATATAGTTAATTTTTACATCAGATATTTGAGACCAACCTTTAATTACAAATGTATTTCTCTACTTTCAAATTGAATTTTACAATCTTGCCCTTAAACAAGCATTTTTATGCTACTTGCAGATGGTTCATTACAACTGCAACACCATTATTCTAACTATTCGTATTTTCATAATTTTTATTTAAGACAATGAATATTTTACAGCTTGTTTTATTTTGAATAAAGTTTGCATTTTTGTGGGATTTTTCCCTTTCATCAATATGCTGTTGTAATTATTGATTTCTAAGGTTCTTAGTTCTTGAAATTCATTAAAATTGCTTAAATTTTTCAAAAGGATTTTTTGGTGCTTAAAAGTACATGCAAAATCTCCTTAAAAGTACTTAAATTTGCTTTCACACTGTTTCGTAATCAATCGTAAAAGTTTTCTGAATTTCTTTGAATTTTTGATTTTAAAAAAAGATCTTATAATCCCTTGACTTCTGAAATTTCACTTCCCCCTCCAGTATAACAAAGTTTAAAATCTTTAAAACTTAACTTTTTTATGCATAATTTTAATTAATTTTTCAATAATTTTCAGCATTGGAATTACTTTTGAAATTATTGAATATTTAATAAGTGATCACATTGCTAAGTGTAGAACCAACAGAGTGAAAAAATATCGAAGCTGGGAATTGAACACGGAACTTTAAAATAGCGCTTCAAATGCACTACCATTTAATTTTGTCTCATGTTTTTCCACAGCATTATATGCTCATGAAGATTATTCCATTTTGTGCTGCAGTTAAGCAGATTTATCAACATATATGAGTGAAGGATGCTATGCTGGTTTTCGTCCTTATAGCTTAACCCTTTACGGCACGATTAAATTACGTTAGTAAAATGAGAAATTATCGACTGCCACTTTAATTTACAAATGTCTTTTTTAAAAATTAAAAATGCCCTAATTTAATCTTTAATTATAAAAGCAAAATTTTATTAAAATATTATTGGTGCCTTTTGCAAATTTGGAATTAAAATTAAGTATCCCAGACTGGGCACAGTGTGCTGGAAAGAGTTAAATAGTACAATACTTGGTGCACTATTGCAAAGATTCTGGCTTCGTTTCCCAGCTTGGACATTTTTTACTCTGTCGGTTCTTTTGCTTAGAATGGAATAAATCATGTACATTAAATATTTATCTACTTTATTTGTTACTTTATAGTGAATAAATGATCCATTTTAAATTTCATTAACAATTCATTCCTTCACATTCATTTCATTAAAATTTTATCTGAATTCTATTTTCTCAAAATTTTGCTTTTCCATTTCTCCCCTTTCACAGTACTTAATGTTTAAAAATACTTTAAAACTATTTAATTAAAAAAAACTGTTCTATTTGTCATTTTGTTGTCACAATAAAAAATCGACCATGAAGACTTTTTATTCCTCCTCTTCTCACCCAAAGTTAGAATTTTTTTTTTTTTTTTTCTCCCTGTAAAAAATATACAGAGTTAAGAAACATTGAATGTCTTTAATATATTTTCTGCCCTGGTTGTAAACTCTGCAGTAATAATAAATAATCAGTTAATAACCCTCCCACAACAGCAAAAAAATTAAATAAAAACTTTGCTCCCTCACTACATTTTTGAAGCGGAAACCTAATTAAATAATCATCGTAATTCTCCCTTTCAAAATTCTGGATTCTTCTCCTCCTTTTTCATTACACACTAAATTTACAATGTTTAATTTTTACTTTCTTCTATCTTTACAAGAAGAAAACTTCGTATTTAAGAAAATTTTCAACTGCTGGTTTTCAATGGATTTGCGCATTTTAAGGGTCAAAATTTCTCAAACCATGTTTTTACAAAATGTCTGTCTGTGAGTCTGTTTGTACGCAACACAAATTTTATGGGCACTCTATCGTAAGAACTAGAATGCACGGCACGAAATATAAAAAATTATATTCTGTCAGTCTATGATATAAGTTACTGCTGATTAGTGTTTGATATAAATTGTCAAACAGGTGGCATTGCCATGCTGCATTTTTTTCACGATTTCTGAAATAGCCCTATTTAAGAATTAAAACACGAATTTTTAGCTAATTTCAGATTCAGATAGTCCTTCATATGAAAATGTTACCTTTCGTCAAAATTTGAATTCTTATTGACTGCAGTGTATATTTTTTCTCGAAAATCTTCAACAAAAAATCTTTTTCAGTTTGATTCTTTCTTGTCTTTTGACGTACAAAGTAAAATAGTCCTTCCGGCAGTGCCGGGAGGAAGAGGTAGCTTTCATATACTTATATATTTATTTATTTATTTTAAATTAAGTTATATTAGTAGAACCTGATTATGAGCTTGATCGAAATCTTAATTCAGGCGCACGTGCACACTCATATTGAAATCGATTAATATATATATGCGATAACTCAACCACTTTGTAAGATACAAACGAAACAAAAAATGCTCTGAATCTTTGTATTAAGGTCAAATGCATAAAAGAAAAATCTTTTTCAGTTTCTCACTTTCTTGTACCTAATTTTAAAATTTATAAAATTTTTTAAATGACCGCCATTTTGAAATAAAATGGCGGATGGAACTGAATATCGAACTCGATTCAGGCCTCAGTATATACTATGAACACATCAAGTTATTCCAAATCGATTCATAAATACGCGTGTTATCTCGTGACAAAAATCAGATCGTTTCAAAATGTCAGCCATAAGAAAAAGTCAAAGTGCTATAACTCAATCATTTTTTAAGATATAGACAAAATAAAAAGTGTTGTGGAATCGTTGTTTTAGGTTCTAACACGTAAAAGAAAAATATTTTTCAACTTTTAATTTCTTCGTATTTAATTTTAAATTTTAAATTTTTTTAAAAGTTTAAAATGGCCGCCATTTTGAAACAAAAAGGTGGATGATGCTGGCCAACGAACTCGGTTGAGACATTTGAATGTACTATGTACATGCCAAGTTTCATTCAAGTCCGTTCATAAATACGTGTGTTATCATGTGACAAAAATCAGATCGTTTCAAAATGTCAGCCATAAGAAAAATTCAAAGTGCTATAACTCAATCATTTTTTAAGATATAGACAAAATAAAAAGTGTTCTGGAATTGCTGTTTTAAGTTCTAACACGTAAAAGAAAAATATTTTTCAACTTTTATTTTTTTTTGCATTGAATTTTAAATTTAAATTTTTTTTTTAAATTTAAAATGGCCGCCATTTTGAAACAAAATGGCGGAAGATGCTGGCCAATGAACTCGATCGAGACATTTATATGTACTATGTACATACCAAGTTTCATTCGAATCGGTTCATAAATACGTTAGTTATCGCATGACAAAAATCAGATATATATGTATATATATATATATATATATGGTTATATATATATATATATATATATGTCAACATTTGAACGGAGGGTGGTTTTGGGGTCTGAGGGTCATGATCGGTGAAAGTATACCAAAATAAGTGCTTTCCTCCGGTCGGCTGCAATAAGTAGCTTTTTACTTTTTGTAATGAAAGCTACCTAAAAGAATTAAACAGGTAATCACTTTTTGGTTGCTGTTGCTTTATAAAATAGGAAGTTTTCACTCTAAATCTTTTGAAATGCAATACTTTCTACATTATTAAGTGGAATTCTTTTTACTTTGCAAAGAAATATTACAATCTTTTCATTTAATTATGATTGTATTAAGAGAATATGCATAAGCAATCAGGAATTAGATGCATTATTTTTTAAACTAAAAACAAACCATGTGTTTTGATATTTATTTTTATTCATCTTTATGATTTTTATAAAAATTAATTTAAACTTATTAATTTTTTTGTATGGGGCACATGTCATTCAATTTCATTAACATGTCCATTCTTTAAATATAATTTTATTGCACACTTTCTTTTATGAATATAAGGTATTACAAGTGTTTAATGATATGGCATTATTACTGGTTACACTGAATTGAGTAATTTGATTTTTAAGTTTTTCTTCATAGAAAAATGAACTGAATTGTGATATTTATAAGATTGCCATTCAAATATTTTTTGTGTAGTTTTCTTTTTAAATAAATGTAAACTATTAGAATAATGTTGTGAAAGGAATTATCACTGAAAATGTCATTATTTTATTCCAAATATGTGGGGATATTAACAGTAAGATATTTGACATCGAACTTTATCTTGTAGCACAGAAAGTCATTATATTAAATTCGTTATCCAAACCTATGCAAAAGAATAAGATGACAAAATCATTTATTACATTTGGAACATAAAGAGTTTTTGGACTTTTACTACAAAAAAATTATAACCATACATTTAAAAAGTATAAAACTTGTCATAGGTTTATGTTTGACATATTGAAGAAGACATGTGCCATTTCCATTGACATACTGAAAAAGACGTGTGCCATTTCCATTTGTTAAAAATTGCAAATATGTATTTATTTTACTGTATTAAACTAGAGTTTTTGACCGAAATAAGTTTCATAGCAGTTTTAAATGAGCACCAGGTTTTACCCTACAAGTAGGGTAAAAAAAAAAAATTGCACATATGTGTAAAAAAAAAACTATTTTTTACAAAATAATGTTATTTGTTGAAAAGATGTTTCTTCATAACAAAATTTTAATTTAACATTAAAAACACTGTTCAGAGTTTTTTACCCCTTTTACTGCATTTGAGAATAGTAAACATTTATGGTACATGATTTTGTCCCATCCTTCCCTAAAAGGTAAGTAATAATGTGCATTATACTAATTTGTTAATCACCGATAATACTAAATTTAGAAAATTGATTTTTGAAGCATAATTTCATTTCAACAATGAAATTATTTCTGTTTTTGTGATTCCTAATTATAAATGTTTTTTGTGTGATTTTGTTTTTCATACCCACTTTAATTAAATTAATAATATTGGAGTAATGATGTGAAAGGAATTATCTGTAAAAAAGTCATTATTTTAATTCTTACCTTGAAATATGAGATAATATTAACATAGGATTTTTGAGACCAAAATGACTCTAGTAGCGCTTCAATGTCACAGTATTATATTAGTTACTCCTAATCTATTTTTACACTTTTAGGCTCCACATTAATCACTGAAAAGACCCGGATGATAATGTTAAATCTATGGGGCCGTTCATTTCAAATGTCTCGCTCAAATTTTAATATTTTTACATGATTTTTTTCCATAGGACAGCTGAGGGCGATCTACAACTGGGCTAGTTTCTACTTTTTCAACCAACTAGTTCTGAAATTAAAACTATTATAATATAATATATGTAATCAAAATCGAAAAAGTAAAAACTAGGCCGATTGTAATTCATCCTCAGTTATCCTATGCAAAAAAAAAAAAAAAAAAAAAAAAAAAAAAAAAAAAAAAAAAAAATCATGGTAAAAATATTAAAATTTGAGAGTACCGTATTTTCGGGCGTAAGCGCCGCGGCGCATACGAGTTTAAAAGTTAAAATTAAGCTTACTGCGGCGCTTCTGCCGGGGCGGCGGATACGATATATATATTTCTTTCCTTGCAGCGATATTCATTACAGAGGTGATTATTCTGATCGGAATTTTTCTGAAAATTGTGAAAAATCAATCATTAGGAAGAAAATGCGAAGCATAAAAAATATCGTGAATTTCGACAAATGATAGCCTAATTTCTGTCAATCATTCGCAGAAAAAGCAAGAATTTTATCCAAAGATCGGGAGAAAAAAACACGACCTTTATCAAAGGTTCGCGGGAAAAGCGCAAATATGTAAAAGAAAAAAAATGTGTATTTCATGAAAGGATCACTTGAAAAACTACAATTTTATTATCGTAAAATACAATTAATCTGCCCTTCCCAATCAAACGCTAGTCCCCATTATAAAAAAAACGCTAATTTCGCCAAAGAATCACGAAAAATAACCGCAAATTTATTGAAAGCATCGCAAAAAATGATGAATTTCGCCGAAGTATAGCTAAAAAACCCACATTTCGACGAAAGATTGCAGTAAAAACGCGAAATACGTCAAAAAATTCTCTAAAAAACATAAATTATGTCAAACGATCAGACAAAAGTCGTGAATTTCTCAAAGGAGCGCCAAAAAGAACGCCCGAAAGAATTGTGAAAAAAATTGTTAGAAAAAACGCAAGTATGTCGTATCTATAAATAAACGGTAAAAAAACGAAAAGAAACGCAAATTCAGGCGAAAAAACGCAGAAAAAAGGAGAAATTTGAAAAAAAAAGCATAAAATCTATTAAAAAATCTCGAAGAAACGAACATTTCATCAAAGATTCATGATTCATACAGTTCCCAAAGGCGAATGAGAACGGATTGAATTATGATGAAATATGTGTTTTTTCGAGATTTTTTTAATAGATTTCATTCTTGTTATGCTTTTTTTTTACAAATTTCTCCCTTTTTCTGCGCTTTTTCGACAGAATTTACGTTTTTAAAAAAAACGCAATTTTTTTCAAGTATTGCTTCAAGTATCAAAATTCATGATTCATTATTTATACAAATATTCTTGATTCATTCAATTCATCATGATTCATCCCTTTCTAATCACCATAAAAAACGCAAATTTTTTCAAGTATCGCGAAAAAACTCTGCAAATTCGTCAAATATCGCGATAAAACCTTCAAATTTCGTCAAATATCGGGATAAAATCCTGCAAACCTCGTTACAAACTATAAAAAACGTATTAAAAAATCGCGAAAAAAAGGCGGCACGAATTCAAATTTAATTTTATCATAAAAAATATACAAAATATACTAAATTTAAAATTGAATTTATATTACAAATGTTAAAAAAAACACTGAATATAACTCAATTTTTAACATTTTGATGTATTTTCGTAAGTGCGGCGCATACGGCGGTGCGGCGCTTCTGATGAATATTTGTTTTATTTTAATGCATTTTCGGAGGTGCGGCGCTTACGGTGTGTGCGGCGCATACGCCCGAAAATACGGTAATATTTTGCAAGAACGCCCCATAGACTTAACATTATCATCCTAGTCTTTTTCTGCAACTAGTGTTGCGTCTTTACAATGAATTTTAAAATTTGCTCTTAAACAGGCATTTTCATACTGACTTTAGATGTTCATTATAAATGAAACACCATTATTTTAAAAATTGCTGTTTTTATCATTTTTATTTAACATTCAAAAGGGTTTATTGGTAATGATTTGTTTTTGAATCAAATATGCTATTTGTATAATTTTCCCTAGTATGTCTGATGCTATATCCAGTCACGTTCGAAGAGAAAATTGCGCTCGGGACGAAGGAAGTTTCAATTTGGCGCTCCTCTCCATCATCTTTTTTTTTTTTTTTTTTTTTTTTTTTTTTTGTGACAAGTGTTACAAAATTGAAAAGTTAAAAACACAAATAAATTCAATTCAATACATGTTTGTCTTTTATTTTCAAATCTTAAAAGGTTTATTTTTAGCAACTAAATAATATAAAAGAACACTGCACTTATATTTGACAAAGGGGAGCAAAGGGGATTTGGAAAACTTGTGTGAAAAAAAATGTATAACAGTACTGTATAACCCCTTTTAGATTTCAAGCTATTTTGAGAACGTATGTTTTTTTCATAAAAAAAATCCCAATATGTTTCTAATTCTTTTTTTTAAAGGAAGAAACAAAAGACGATGGTAATATAAGTTTAGCACCCCTCAATTTCTGCGCCTGAGGCGACCGCTCTCTTCGCCCCTCCCCCCCACACACACACTTCGCACGGTTCTGGCTCAATCATAATTATTTTACTCTCTACAGACTCTATTATAATTTAGTTTGATGTTTTCTCGTTACACATTTCATCATCCGATTTGCATAGACCGATCTCTGAAGGTATTTCTAAGTAAGCCGTATTATGAAATTGAAGAAGAAAATCTCTTTTTGTTTTAACTATTATTAATTATATAGGTTTTTAAACTTGCTAAAAATGTTAATAAATGATTAAATAATTGCTATGCAGTATGGCCTGAAGTAATAACGAAGAATCTTGTTCCAATAGTCTTTTATATTAGATTGAAAAATTAATAAATCTGAGTGAATTCCCACTAAATGCGTGTCTATAATGCCACTTCTCTTGCTACAAAAATAATTTATATTTGCCCCAATGCTTATAAAATGTGTCATTGCCTCCATTTGTGATATTAAATTATAGAACTTTATCCTTCAATTTGCTTTATTTTTTTATTTATAAATGCTTTTAGAAATTCATTATTTATAAATTGTTTTTGTTTTAATTTTTATTTATAAATTTAATTTTTTTAAATTATTTTCTTTGTGATAAATTATTTGTTTTATGATGGCAGCTCTTTAGTTTACTTGCTATAATTTTATTTATAGGTTAATTATGATGCAGTTACGAAATGCATCTCGTACACATTTTAATTCTGCAAGCTTCCTTTTATTAGATTTCTATTATAGGCTTTTATACTATGATAGAGATTTTATTTCAATTCAATTTTGTGCATTGATTTTAATTTTTCACGTTAAATGTATTTTTTCTTATTGTTTTTTAATAAAAAGTGATTAACTAACAAAGTGATTAACTTACTTCCATTTGTTACAGATGCATAAAGTTATAAATCAATCAAAATTATCAAAACAATCGAAACTATATTTAAATACTAAAATATGCAGCAAAATACTTCTGTACAAGACCTTCTTGTAAAAATAGCTTTTAGCTCTAAGCAAACAAAATCTTTCGTGTGTGAGATATGCAACAAGAGTTTCTCTCGAAAGTTTCATTTAAGTACACACTTTTTAATTCATTCTGATGAGAAATCTTTTGCGTGTGAGATATGCAACAAGAAATTCACACGAAACTGTGATTTAAGAAGACATTTATTAATTCATACTGGTGAGAAATCTTTTGCGTGTGACATATGCAACAAGAAATTCACACGAAACTGTGATTTAAGAAGACATTTATTAATTCATACTGGTGAGAAACCTTTTGTTTGTGAGATATGCAACAAAAAATTCTCTCAAAAGAGCAGTTTAAGCACACATCTGTTAATTCACACTGATAAGAAACCTTTTGTGTGTGAAATATGCAACAAGAATTTCTCTGTAAAGAGTAATTTAAACAGTCATCTGTTAATACACACTGGTGAAAAGCCTTTTGTCTGTGAGATATGCAACAAGAAATTCTCTCAAAAGAATAGTTTAAGCACGCATCTGTTAATTCACACTGATGAGAAATCTTTTGTGTGCGAGATATGCAACAAAAAATTCTCACGAAAGAGTGATTTATTAAAGCATCTGTTAATTCATACTGGCGAGAAACCTTTTGTTTGTGAGGTATGCAATAAGAAATTCTCTGATAAGCGTAATTTAAGGAGACATCTGTTAATTCATACTGGTGAGAAAGCTTTTTTGTGTGAGATATGCAGCGAGAAATTTGCTCTAAAGCATCATTTAAGCAAGCATCTGTTAATTCATACTGGTAACGAACCTTTTGTTTGTGAGCCATGAAATAAGAAATTCTCTGATAGGAGTAATTTAAGACATCTGTATGTCAGATATGTAGCAAAAGATTTTCTCGGAATTATACGTTAAGCAAATATCTTTTGTAATATACTAAGAAGAAAAGATTTGTGTGAGATATGCAACAGTAATTTCTCTTCAAAGAGTGTTTTAAAGATGCATCTGTTCACGTATTGAGAAAACTTGTGCGAAATATATGCAAAAAAATATCTAAAGAACAATCTGTTAATTTTCGCTCTCATTAATGTCTAATTGCTTTTAACTGATTTGTATATTTCATTTATATAGGTACTTTTGACACATTCTACTCTAAAGATAGTATTTTATTCCTAATATTATAGAGGCTAAAATGAAACGTCTACCAACAGAAAATGCTCCCAATTTAATCTAGCAAATTATCAAATGAAGTGTTTTAAGATAATTTCAGGCGAATTCTTCTTTTATCAGGCTATACCTTTTATGTTAACCCAAAGATATTGCAAAACTTTTTTTATATTATTTATTTTGCATAGCATAATTTCTCACAGCGAAGTTTTTTGGTTTTAAAACTGTATCATAAAATTTCAACCTCTTTAGTCCTGAGACAAATATACGAGACTACATAGATCAGATTAAAATTTCTATAAAACATCTCCAAAAATGTATCAGTCTATAAATAGATGCTTATTACATGCATAGATTTATTGAAAATATCTAAAAGTTATTTTAACAATTCTTGAAACATTTAAATTAATTTAAAAAATGTTTTGTAGTGTCCCCCACAGGTGTTATCAAGACTAAGGAGGTTATGGTGAAAAAAAAACTCTTTTTAAAGGGGTACTGCTGTGAATTTCCCATAATGTTGAATATAAGATATATTTAAATGTGTTTGATATACTGATTGCCATTTTAAAAATGTCTCATGAGGCTTGAAAATTTAAATAAAGGTTGCGGAAAAATGATTTAAAATTATATTGTTCTCACCCGGAATCTATAAAATTAAAATATCATAATTTAATTAAAATGTCATGGCTAATACCTGTAATTATTAAATTACTTATTTTCAAGATCTAAATTATGATTGATTTTTCACAAAATGTATAGAGATCTGATGTGATTTTTAAATGTCAATAAATGTTGATAAACAGCACTAGATTTTTTTTTATTTTCCCAATTCAATCTTTCTTTAAAACTGATTGAATACTATAAACTTATGATTACTACCCCACATTCCGTACTGAAAATGTATTTTGTAGTATTTCTAGTTCGTTCATTTGTACATTAAAATTATACCATTTTACGTTATGGTCTGTAGGTAAAATCCTTTATGGATTATTTAACACCATTTCAAGTACTTACCAAAAGAAATGAGCATGAATTCCTAAGGTTCATTAAACATGTTTTCTGTGGAATGCAGTGTGCAAACTATTTATTAAAGCCATTTAGCCAATTTAGCCATACCAACGTTCAAGTCCTTGATGTTCCGTTGCTCTGAGACCATGTAACATTTTTTAAATGGACCACTAATTTGAAAAATTTAGTGATCCTCAGTACCCGTAACTTTTTCCCCTCTTTCTAACGTAAATACCACAAAAATACATTTCCCTTCACACTGAGAAAACTGCAACTGATCCCAAACCGCACACCTTTTTTGAAAAAATAAATGAATAAAATAAATAAGAAAATTCTTCTTTTCTTCTCCGAAGCAATAGCCGCAGTTTACATTTTCTCTACCGAGCAACAATTTTGAGTGCCATTTCCGAGCTAGGTTGGGGGGGGGGGGAAGGGGTCACTCACAAAATTAAGGGGATTGACTGTTTATACTCGTGTATAAATTGAAGAATTTCTACAAAATTTGGAATTTTCACGATTTTTAGTTTTGATTTTTTGAGGGATTGATTTAACATGAGTTGTTAAAAAATTAATTTTAAGCAAATAATCGGCGAATAGGAGAGTCTTTTGACTAATCACCTATAGGTCTGGTTTGAAGTAGAGATGGGAAATAGATTTACTTTTCGTTAACAAGATAAACTGTTACACACTTTCACAAATAACAGGTACGAACAACCTGTTATTTTTGTAACGTATAGCTAATGGCATGTTTTCAACGGATATTTTAATTAGGCCTTTAAACAAATTTGTTTGAAATAATTTTGGGACTTAAATATAGACGCTGGTTTTTGTTCAAATAAATCTACGTCATAAAAATCAGTTTTTGGTTAAAAATGCTATTTTCTTTCTTTTATTTCTAATGAAACAAAATCACTGAAACAAAAGTGTTCCAAACTCTTATTTTCTAAAAATACAGTGTCGAGAATTTAAAAAATAAATATTGAAAGCATATACCACCTTCTACAAAAATAATTATATAAGTAAATGACAAAACTAGTGTTTGTTAAAAAAAACTTGTTAAACATTATGAGTAATATTCTTTTTAAGACTATCTGGTCGCTACCTGGTCAAAATAATTCTTCTGTTTACCTATGATTCCCTTTCAATATACAAATTCAAAGAGAACGCCACATGGCCAAAAATGGCTGACGAAACCAACACTACCGATCTAAGGAAGCCAGAATTACATCCATCTTCTGATAAGATTTTTTTAAAAACATGTTTAAATTTTTATTCTACACCATCTACTAAAATAATTTTACGCAACACTATTTATCTGCTCAACAAATTACAACAATTTAACTGATAGCAGTGTGGTGTGTAAAAAAATATTTTGTTTTCCTATTGGATTAAGGAGTTGCATTATTAGAATTAACAGTAATGAATACCAGAATTACATCCATCTTCTGATAAGATTTTTTTAAAAACATGTTTAAATTTTTATTCTACACCATCTACTAAAATAATTTTACGCAACACTATTTATCTGCACAACAAATTACAACAATTTAACTGATAGCAGTGTGATGTGTAAAAAAATATTTTGTTTTCCTATTGGATTAAGGAGTTGCATTATTAGAATTACCGTAATTTCGGGTGTATAAGCCGCAGATCAAACAATTCTTTTTTGACCCAGAATTTATTAAGAAAAAAATATAACTAGTTAGATCGCCGTAAATATTTGTCTTCAATCACTAAATAAGATTTCTGGGTCCAAAAAGAATTGTTTTGATCCGCGGCTTATACACCCGAAATTACGGTAACAGTAATGAATACCAGTAATAAAACGTATGCGAATTTCTATACAGTTTCTCCGAATATTTTGCGATCGTTTTTATCTAGTGAATCGGCAGGTATTTGGTATTAAATTGGTCTCTGGTTGGCTGTTTGGATAGTCCTACGTAACTTCTAAGCTTTACACATTTTTCTGTAGTTGATGATGGATGATACTCACGACAAGAGCCACGAAGGGAAGATTTTTCACTGTCTGTGGTTATTAATGATTTCTTTTTATTAGTTTTGGTGCGTCATAATAAGAGTTTAGAGTAGGACAGTATTTTTTAATTTGAAAGTAAGTTTTAAAACTCTTTTCATATTAATAACGAAAAACAAGTTTTTGAAATTTTATTTTTATTATAATTTCAATATGTATTTCATGCGTATTTCTAAAAAACTATTCTTTCAGCTTTTTCTTTTTTTTTTACATACTTTGAAACATGATGCTTTTCAAATTTAACAGGAGCTTTCCGTTAATCTGTTACTATATAATGCAGCAGAAAAGAATAACACTGTTATTTATCCTAATACGTTAAATAATCTCTTATCAGTTATAACTTTCAAAGCGAATACAGGTTTCAATACTTATCTAACAATAATTCGGGGGTTTTAATTCTAGTTCATTAAATGTATTTTAAGATATACTGTCTGTCACATATTGTGAAAATTCATCAATTATTTCGACTTTTTATTTATTTGACATTTATTTTAATCTTATTTGAAACTTCATTTGCTATATTTTTTAAACATGTCCATTTACCAATATGGAAGTTTTCACACAAAACTATTTAAGCATTAATATAATATTTTGAGATTAAAAAAAAATTCTAATCTTTGTTCCTTTTTTTCTTTAATTTCTAGAAATCAATACCAAATATAAATTTCCCATAATTCTATCTGCAAGTAATCTTATTATCTAATTCTTGTTATAATTATTTTATATCATCTTTGCAGCAATGAAAGTCATACGTATGACTGATATACAGGGTGAACAATTCACATTCTTACTATTCTAAAACTGACCTAATGTGTTCACTTATTTTTATCGCTCACCTCAAATAATTATGATTCGAAAAAATTTCTTTACATTTTTTTTACAGAACATCAATATATATATCTGTATATATGAAAGGATAAAACTAACCCATTTTAAAAAACATTAATTTAAAATTAAAATTCAAACGTTTAAAACTTAAAGTCCCATTTTATTTTCTTTTAACATTAATACTGAAGCTTAAAAGCTGTTTGGCTCTGATAACTTTATTTTCCTGCAATACTGTTTATTACTTTCAGAGATCATTTATGGACACTCTTTTAGATCAAGAAGTTGAAAATTGCACGTAAAGCGTAGCAAACGTGGTGCGTTCAAACAATAACTAAGTTCTAAAAATACTCAGATCTTGCTGTTATTCTATACAGTACTTTAAATTGAGTATAGTGGTCGAAATTTTGTGTGTGTTCATGTAAATGCCATCTGTTTTCTTTTATATTGGAAGTAACTTGTACTAAACCTCAGCAACTTATATCAATTTTATAATAGGTAATAATTTTGTAATCGGTAATAATTTTAATATAATTGAAACATTCCTCAAACAATGTTTTCCCGTATAATATGGAGTTGATTATTTTTGTGTGGCTCTGTAAATCAATGATAAATATTCTTTGAATAAAAGATTGTGCAGAATTTATATTTTAGTATATAATTCACAGATTCAGGTCAATTCTATTATATTCGAAAGAATGTAACATCATTAAAAATTTACTTGAATTTATTTTTTCCTATTAACCGTAATGTTATGGAATACTTATGATTGTCCCAATAAGAAAACTTTGCATCCGATTTTAATAAAATTTGAAATGACTCGCTAAAATTGTTACAATTATATATTTTAAATCTCAAACTATTTAGTTGAGTAGTTTTTGCTCTGTTACTGATAGACAGATAGACGGAGAGACTGAACGACGACTATAGCTGCTACGTATTTATATAATTACGTGTGCACCTAAAAATATTCAAATCTTGGTGAAATAGTATACAGCATTTCGGATACAATACACCGAAATATTTTGTGTATCTCTAAGTACTATCTGCTTTCTATTATAGAGGAAATAATGTGTAGTAATTTTCAGCAACGTATATGAATTTCATAAAATGTTAAATAGTTTAGTACAGTTAAAACGCGCACCAAACAATGTTCTCCTTGTACCATTATGTAAAGGAATACTTTTGTGTGGCCTTGTAAATCAATAACAAGTGTTCTTTCTTTGCACCACAGATTGTACAGAATGTATATTTCACTATATACT
Organism: Maratus speculifer; assembly: GCA_964019185.1. Taxonomy (NCBI): domain Eukaryota; kingdom Metazoa; phylum Arthropoda; class Arachnida; order Araneae; family Salticidae; genus Maratus; species Maratus speculifer. The sequence goes on along the minus strand of CAXHSM010000013.1, from coordinate 1,020,864 downwards.
TCATAGATACATATCGATTTTGTTATGTTCGAAAAAGTGTAATACCGTTAAAATGCATTTGAAATATTTTTCCCCATTGACCGTAATGCATTGGAATACTTTTGATTGTCCCTGTAATTGAACTACGCATTCGATTTTCATAAAATTTGAAATGTCTGGCCAAATTATGTAATAATTATATATATATTTAAATTTCAAACAATTTGGTTGAGTAGTTTTTTGCGTCGTTATATGTGGACAGACAGACGGATGGAACGACAACTATTGGTGCTATGTATTTACAAAATTACGAACGCACCTAAAAAGCAGACTCAAACGCAACTCTCCTTTTTGTGGTTTTAGCTAACGAGCCTGTCTTTTTTGACATCACAGTGCCCCGATCCTTTTTAACCATCTAAATTATATCTCCTCCCATTCTTATAGTGTCGCGATCTGACGAAAATAGTTTGAGTTACGCCATTTTAATTGGTCGGAGTAGCGATACTCCGCGTTTTTTGGACCCCAGGACTTGCCGCCAAACATGTTGTGTAAGCATTGTCCGATTTAGGAGTTCTAAGTCAAATCAACATGTGCCTGGTTTTCAACGGACATGTATGAAAAGGATTAATAAACCAGACCCCATAAATCAGCTGTTTTGTCTTTCCTATGATAGGATTTGATCTTGGGGGTTAGTCGAAAAGCAAATTCCTTCCGTGAATACATGGTCAGCAGCTTCAGCATCCCCATGGGCATTGTCGTCTGGTGGCTCGTCATGAATACTTGGAGGCGGGAGATTCCAAGCGTAGGGACCATTCGGTTCTTCCAATAGGCAGATGAGCTGTCGCTGTCGGCCGTTCATCCTTCGTTTGGGAACGGTGGTTGACTCCTCACGGGAGTCGACCATTCACCGTAGACATCGGACAGCGGGGGGAGGGGGAGGAGCGGATCGGTTCAAAACCGACTAGCGGTTTGCGGACTGGGACCCGAGTCGAAGAGCTCGTCGCGAGATTCATATAGTCCTGGGGACGGGCATGAAGTCTCTCTGTGACTGTATATCTACATGATTGTCACAACTTATGTGAACACTGAGAGGTAACGACCGACAGCAGAGCGCTTTCGATGGACAACTTCCGCTGAGTGCGCTGCATCGGAGTAATCGAAATATGATGCCGAGAAAACGACGGACGACTCGACGGATTGCGCTCTCACAAGCAACGACCTCGATATCTTACAAAAAGAAGCAAGGATTAGTCAGCTGCCGTGAATTAAATCTTTCTGCTTTGCCACAAATGCGGTGAGCATTCATTTGGAGATTTTTACCCTACTCAACAAGCAAAAAGAAAAACGGAGACTTCTCGTGATAAAAAGTCGTGACGGACAATTTCATTCATACCAGTTAACGTACGCATTAACGAAGCAAGAACAGACATTTTCAAGCGATAAAGAGAAGAATTTTTTTAAACTTTGCATAGCTTTTATAGCGGCCTTTGAACGCGGCGACCGAATCTAGAAATTCCGTAACGAGAAAAAAACCCTAACACTCCGGCTAACGCCGTTTCAGTTCGGCAGACTTCGGCACGGTATCCTTCGGCAGACATTGACGCGGTAATTTTTTTACACGGAACTTCGATAAATAATATTTATACAATTTGAAACGTGTTCGGTGTATATTTTGGGGGAGGTTACCACCTTCCCCTCTTCGGGGGGGGGGAGAACTCGTGTGATACATCGTTCTAAAGCCCTGTGACTATTCATGTGAATGCGTCCCCTCAACCCGCCGGCAAATCTTTCAAAATTTTGCCTGATGTGAATTTTTTTAAATATTGATGACACCCATCGTGAGCTATATTGTTAGAAAAAATTCACCATTTATATTTTTTTTTCGCATTTGATGCGCCCTCCAGGGGGGTACTTTTCTAAATTTCGTAAACACCCGTCATGTGACATATCTTTGGAAAGGCCTTAAACTGCTTATTCATATTTTGCACGTCCGGTGAGCCATCCCCCCCTCTCTGCCCCCCAGGGCGGCATTTTCTCAATTTGTATATACACCCATCGTGTGGCATATCGTTTAAAAGAACTAACTGCTCATTCCAATTTTGCATGTTTGGGGCGCCGCACCACAATTTGCCCCTCAAAGGGGGACTTTTTAAAATTTTATCCACACCCCTCGTGTTGCATATCTTTAGAAAGGTCTGAAACTGCCTTTTCCTATTATGCATGTCTTGTGTGTCCCCCTCCGCTCTGCCCTCCCAGGGGGGCACATGTTTAATTTCTTTACAACACCAGTCGTGTGACACATCATTTGAAAGGTCTGCAACTGCTTATTCATATTATGCATGGCTTGTGTGTCACCCCCCAGGGAGGGCACATTTAAGCTATTGCATAGCTTTTATCGCGAGCTTTGAGCGCGACGACCGAGTCTAGAAATTCCGTAACGAGAAAAAAACCTGACACTTCGGCTAACATCGTTTCAATTCGGCAGACTTCTCATTTATTCAATAAAAGAAAAAAAATTGTTTTCTTATCGGTCATCACGCTCAAAAAGTGTAACTTGAATTAATATCAAAGAAAAAAAAACTTGAATTAATATCAAAGAAAAAAAACTGCATAAATAAAAAATAAATAAATAATTATAATTACAAAAGTTGATAAAAAATGTTATGCAATAGCTTTACCGCGGCAGTCCCCGAGTGCCACACGTTTTTTTCTTTTCTCCAAGCAGAAACGAAACTAAGTTACAACAGCTGTTTTTTGGGTCAAGTTTAACAGAGTTGCGTGATATGGCGGTTTTCAAGATCGTGTGTTCACTAGCAGTTTTGATTTGAAGCCAGTGTTTATATGTTTTTCATTTTTTTCCTCCGTTTCCTTCTCTCTGATTCGTCTTCAAGGCGCAATGGATTGTTTCAGATAAGAATATTTTCTTTAAGCCCTTCGCGACAGAGAGCATTTTACGAAATTTTTAATGTTTTGTCACCGGTTTCTAAAAACAGAAATTTGTAGCTTATTAAATCGAGAAAATGCTCCAATTGAGTAAGGCATATCTTATAGTATAATTTTACTGGTGGGTATAAACAAGGATTCTTAAGCCTTTTTGCGAGACGTATTCTTGTCGCTCGTCCCCAAGGGATTATTATGAGCTTTAGCATTTACATTAATATTATTATTTGTCAGTACTGAATCCCAAGAAAATTACATATATTTTGCAGTAATATAGTATTTTTTATTCGAAGAATAACATTTTCATGTAAGCTTCTATGTAAATAATGTAAAAACTAGGCAGCTTGTTTGATGTTTTGAAACAGAGAAAAAAATCTACTAAAGGCGGGTTAAAATATTTAGGGATCTGAGACCCACAGTCCTTGCAAGCGAGATATGTGGCTCTTACTTTAAAAGAAAGTGCAGGATAAGAAAGAACAAAGTTAACTTCTTTTAAAAGACATTTAAAAATTAAAAAAAATAATTTGAAGTCCCATCTAATTTTCTTTTTAATCTTAATTCTAATGCTTAAAAGCAAGTTGCCCCTTATAACTTTATTTTCCAGCAAAGCATCTTGTTGCTTCCAGATATCATTTTTGAACGCTCTTTAAGGTATAAATACTGACATAAATACAGTCGTCATGTCTTGTGGTTATAACTAACGAGCCTGGATGTTTACTTCTTTCAAACATCACAATGCCCAGATCCTTTTTAACCAATTAAATTAAATCCCCTCCCATTCTTCTAGTGTCACGATCTGGAGGAAACAATGCGAGTTACGTTGCTTAAATGGAGGATATTTCATCTACGTTATGATCACGTGGTCAAGGCAAAAACTTCTCGAGAAAAGAAGAAAAAGCTTTGTTAGACACAATGTAATTCCCCACCAGCCAATGAAACAGTTCATAGGGAAAGCAGTAGCAGCCTCCCTGCTTATCAGTTAGAAGTTCTTTGGGTAAAATACAGGTATCACGTGACGTTTTGCAGCCTCGAACGCAGATTTGGAATATTCTCCATAGTCTAGGGCGGCGAAACTGTGTCTTTTGGACCCCCAGACTTAACTATAATCATACGATCCAAGCACGCAATTATAATATAAATCCCTAAGTCAGTTCACGGTGGGCCTAGATTTTTAAAAGGACATGTACAGGGATGTAGTGAAAGGTGTACGCCGCATGCCTTCTGGATTTTTTTAAGGAACACCGTATATCCTCTGTTTTCCAAGCAAGCTATATTAATGTATACTCTAGGGTATACCCTCCTCCTTTGAGCGAATATCTTCTGCTTCGAGCGAATACTGTGTGTTGTTTTTACTACTACACCACTGGACATGTATAAAAAGGACTAATAAACCAGGTCCCATTAATTGACTGTTTATTTGCCTGCAAACACCTACATGAATTGTGGGGTACGAAATTCGACCTGCCGAATCCTGTTCTATGAACGATGTCCGCATTGGCGTAACCAAAAGTGATACAGGGAAGCAGCGAACGACTACTGATTCGTTCTGATTCTGGTACTGATTCTGATAGACAACAGCGGATAGCGAATCCCGTTTGGTGGACGATTTCCGCTTTGGACACCGCTCAGGGCCGTAGCTAGAAGTAAACAATAGGGGGGACAAGAGAATGTAGGGGGTGGCTCATAATTTTTTTTCTCGCTGTTTCTGACACAAGATAAATGAATGCATATTCAGATTGTAGGTACTATGTTTCTTATTAAACTGTTGTAATAACTTCATTTTATGCTAAGAAAATCATATGTTAATTAAAATTTTGAGTGTATAACTTGTGCAAAATTAAACATCATGTTAGTTCCATATGCACAAACACGATGAGGAAGTGTTGAAACACTTATTTTAGATACAAATGAGTAATTCTACAAAACTGTGAAAGGATTTCAAAACTAAATTAGATTTTTGAACTAGAAATTTTTAAACAGAATTTCATTTGCATTTTCGGAACAAAAATTTATTTAGTTACGTTGGAATTTTTTCCAGGAGGAGGGGGCTGAGCCGCCTATTGCACCCCATTAGTTTCGGCCCCGGCACCGCATCGGAATAAAGGAAATGAGATGCAGGGAAAACGCAGACCTTGACCGCGATGTTTCATTACATACAAATATGAAATATATTAAAAATGTCAAAAAAAAAACCACAGAACTTCAAAACATTAAAATATGCCAATATTGTCATTGTCTGGTTTCTATTATGCTTCAATACGTATTTACAAATTCACATGGTGCTATATAGTTACCTGCTTTTGGTCTATTATATTTCCAATATGACGTAATATTTGTTTTTTCTTTAAAATGTGTCAAGCTATCTATTTCATTTTCCATTTTCATATGGAGATCTTGAGATAATTTATGACGTAGATTTCAATTTTTCTTAATTTTTTTCATCTTTTACGTGCAAAATCTTGCAATAGTGTAATTCAAGTATTAAGAATTGTAGTAAGAATAACTGTACTAATTGTAGTAAGAATATTATTGTTGGTAATTGTGTTAACGAAAAATGTTTATTTTTTCTTGTCGTTATGTTAGAGCTGGTTTTGTGAAAGCCATGTTAAGGCGGTATTCAAATTTTTGAACTCTCCCCAGTTCTACCTTCTTGGGCCGATTTTTCCCATTTGCAACCTCCGCTGAAATCTTAAGCATCTCAATGTTCGGGCAAGTTTAAAGACAATATGGAATATATACATTTATTTTTCAGCCAGTATTCATACCTTGTTATGGTAACAATTATCGGTACTACTTGGATTACTCTTCGACTATAAAACTATCGCCAAATTATAAGATTAAATGCCAATAATGGATGATCGTGAAAGTCACATTCAATGATATTAAATACAATAGACGTAATTAAAACGTCATTAAGTGATTTTTAATTCGACTTTTTATTAATATTTTTATTAAAATTCTACTAATTCCTTTGTTTTTTCGTATTTTAAATAAAATTCATGTCAGTGTGTTTAATTTGGCTATTAGTTTGGCGATTTGCATAATTTGGCGAAATCGGTCGGCGGGATAACCAAGTAATACCCAATTTTCTTACGCAAATTTCTACGCATTCACAAAAGCATTTACCAGACAAACTCATCTGGTTTACTTTAGACCCTGGGTTCACTTATTTTTTGGTCAGACTTTTGGTCAAAATTAAAATAAAAAAAGAACACGTTAACAATTTGCATATTACAATATTTTATAAACAAAATGTTTTGTTTTGCTCAATTAAAAAAAAATAACGACAAAATTTTTAAAGTAAATTACAGGAAATTACTTTATTAAACACCAGTGGCTATAGCATGCACAAAATATTTACAATTGTAATAGAGAAAGAAAACATCTTGATATATTTTTAAACAAGATTTTTCATTTCACAAACCAGAAATTACTTTTACTATGACTATGTACATTTAAATTCAAATTTGACTGAAAAATCTTCACAGCGAACACAGTAAAGATAAAAGACTTAAAAGAACTGCATGCCAAGTCCGTTACAGAAGTTCTGGACTTTTGAGTCGATATGATGATATATATTTAAAACAGATCCATCAGGTAACCGTTTGCTAACAACCAAGAAGGCTTCTGTGTACTGTGAACATGTAAGCAGATCTGACATGAATTTTCTGTGGAAACCCTGTGGTACATCTCACAAACAGTTTTTTCAATGTGAATTTGAGGTTGGTCATACGAACTGATTTCTGAGAAAAACTCTTTTTGAACATTTCTGGACAACAAGGTTTCTATTTCTTGCGAAACAACGGGTGATTATCCAAATGGGATTTGTGAAAATATCAATTGCTTCTCACCTCAAAACAGAAAGGTTTTTCTTTAACAAAGTGTTTGCAAGTGGTTCTTTAAATGAAATTATTGAGAAAACAACTGCACATATCAGAAAAATACAAGTTTTTCTTTAGTGTAAAATTGCAGACCGGTATTCAACCGACATTTTTGAGAAAAGCCTTTCTTGCACACCTGACAAAGGAAAGGTTTATCTTCAGTATAAATCCGCTAACTGACATTTCGAAGAAAACTTTTTGTTACATGCCTCACAGGAGAAATGTTCCCTTTTGTATTAATATGCTGGTGAACACTCAGCGCAAATTTTACAGAAAACGCTTCATTGAACAACTCACAAGAAAAAGGTAGCTCTTTACTGTGAACTCACACATGGGCATTCAAGTGGTATTTATCGCAAAATCCTTCATTCTACACAATACAAGAAAGCAGTTCCTCTTTAGAATGATATAGCAGGTGTTTATTCAAATGGGTTTTTCGAGAAACGCATTTGTTGCATATCTCAAAAGAGAAAGGCATCTCTTTAGTATGACACAGCAGGTGCCTATTCAAATTAGCTTTCTGAGAAAAGCCTCTGTTGCAAATCTCACAAGAGAATGGTTTCTCTTTAGTATGTATTTTAAAGTGCGTATTTAAATTAGATTTTTGAGAAAACGTTTTCTTGCACTCCTCACAAGAGAAATGTTTCTCTTTAGCGTGGATTCGCATGTGAACATTTAAATTATATTTAACAGAGAACCCTTTATTGCAAATCTCACAAGAGAAAGGTTTCTCTTTTGTATGTGTCCGCAAGTGCTTATTTAAATCAGATTTATCCGAAAACATTTTCTTGCATATCTCACAAGAGTAAGGTTTCTCTTTAGTATGTGTCCGCAAGTGCTTATTTAAATCAGATTTATGCGAAAACATTTTCTTGCATACCTCACAAGAGTAAGGTTTCTCTTTAGTATGTGTTCGCAAGTGTTTATTTAAACTAGCTTTGTGAGAAAACATTTTCTTGCATACTTCACAACAGAATGATTTATCTTTAGTATGCACTCGCAGATGCACATTTAAATTACCTTTTAGAGCAAAGCTTCTCTTGCAAACAATACAGGAGAAAGATTTTTCTTTAGTATGAATTAACATGTGGACATTTAAATCGGATTCAACAGAAAACTCTTTCCTACACACCTCACAAGAGTATGGTTTCTCTTTAGAATGAATTCGCAAGTGTCTACCTAATGAAGATTTATGCGAAAATATCTTGTTGCAAACCTCACAAGAGTAAGGTTTTTCCTTAGTATGAATTCGCAGATGGACATTTAAACTATTTTTGCAAGAAAATTGATTGTTGCACAGTTCACACATGAATTTCTCTTTTGTGTGAACACGATTCTTCTCTAAATTAGACATCACAAAAAATCTTTTTTTAACACCTAACAAGCGAAAGTCTCTCCCGTTATGAAAATGAATATGTCTGTTTAAATTAGATTTGCTATAAGGTCTTTTACTGCGTATTTGATGAATGTAATAGTTTTTCCTTACTTCCAATACGATGGTTTAATTTTAAACTAGATTTCTTTTCAAATGTTTTACTAGAATACTTGCTAATGTGTTTCATTTAAAAAAGACTAAGCTGCGAAGTTAAATGAGGTTTCTGAAGGACATTTGATTTACATCACACAAATAAAAGAGTTTTTTAATCATAGTAAATAATGTTTTTTCTTTTTTCACTGAAATTAAAAAAAATATCGAGATATAGGAGGTTTTCTATGGATAAAATCAGAAATAAACAAGAATGAGTTAGTTATATCTATTTATACTTGAACTGCTTTTCTTTCCTCCAGAAATATAATCATAACCATTTTATGAAAATTGACACATTTTCAATCGAGAGCGTCTGGTAAAAGGGTATTCAGATGAGATTCAAAAGGCCATGTACAGTATTGACAATACATAAAAAATTGGAATAATTGTATATTATTAGAAAATTTTTGATTCTTTCATGGTTGTATTGAAAACATAATCTTTGAAGAATGCAGAAAATTCTAAACACCGTATTGAAGTTTTACCATCATAATAAAATTGACATTTTCTTAAAAATATATTAATTCCAAGTACTTGATAGCCTTATAAAAATTTTTGTTCAATAACACTAATCTAATCTAATCTGACAGCCTGCGCAAAAAAATAAACACAGTTCTACTGTTTCAAAGTAATCCAGAAGTTTTAGAAAATCCTCACATAACCAGTTTATTATGTCAGTATATTGGAAGTTGGGGAAGAAGGAGTTCATAATCTTCAAACGCAATTTGTGTTTTGAAGTGTCTTCATGGTATAGCTAGATTGAACTTCTGAAACAACTGCATCTGCAATATAAATAAAACACCAAATTAAAAATAATAAATAAGTCATAAATATCTAGTACATTTTATTTCAATGGCTAATAATTGAATTTAAATGTTTTATATGAAAATATCTTTTGATAAATATTAGAAGGGGGACTAAGAATAAACAACTTCAAAACATTTATGTTTAACAGGTTTTTTTTCCCTTTCTTTATACACAAAAATTACATATGCAGTGTAATAAATAAATTTCTTCTTTGATCTTGTAAAGATTATGAAAGTTAATGTTGGTTTTAATTAAACTTTCTGTTTGATTTCCTTCCAAAGCAACAAATAATCCTCGACTGAATTTCTGTCGAACGCATTTCATCCTACTACTTTTCGTTCTTACGACCTCCCTTATCGGGGTCGGCAGTATAGGCTTTTTGTCCGCACGTGTAACGGTCCATCGAGCATCATATCCCGGCTACCTTTTTAGTCCTGTGCGTAACAGTTTACAACCATTTGGTTATCCACCGATAACTTCAGAATATTTTTCAAAAGTATGCGACGTTTTGCCGATTACCTGTGATGTCGCATACATTGGTGTTTCAATGAGTACTAATGTATAAATTGTACTCCCAGTTATTTATTTATTTATTTTTATTCTTGCATAAAATACTACTCATTCCTTCTCTTTAGATATTTGTCTCTGTGATGTAATATCAATAAAACTAAATTTAATCATGTTGTTAAATAAAAAATTTTGTGTCATGTTCATTTAAAATTGTAACATGCAATATAATTTTCATTGATGTTATTTTTTCCTTTATTTATTTTAACCTACATACTGTTATGTATTACTAATGAACTATTTATGCATTTTTTCTGAATGAAAAACTATTATTATTACTTAACTTTTTCTTAATTTAAAAGAAACATTTATAAATACGACGTTACATTAAATAAATGCATTTTTTATTGTTTTTTTTCGCCATTATGTTATTTAACTTATATAAATTTGACAGGAATATAAATAACTAAAATGAAATTTTATTCTTTGAATCTATTTAAATAGAAATCTAAAAAAACAACTAATAAGATGTATTAAGAATCTGTCAATTTTAAAAAGCAAGCATTGCGATGGCAATAACATTTTTGTCTTGAATATTTCATTACGTAATATATAAATAATTACTTGACGTTAACAGAATTACTACTTCAACTTGCATATGTTAATTCAACCCCCTTTCTAAAAAATAATAAATCATTTCAATAGAAATATTTAAAAATGCTAATTTTCAACTTTTTTTTACTAAGCAAATTGTATCAAGTATTTTTTTCACGATCATCATTATGAATAACAATTTTTATTCACAATTATTATTATGTTTTACCAAAAAATTATGTTTTATATATATACATACACATGCAGTTATTTTATTAATACTAGTACACCAATCACTAAACGGTAGATACGTGATTTTGTTTTAATTTATATACATATTTTTTTTAGTTTTAAAACTACTATAATTATTAGAAATACTATATAATTATTAGAAAATTACTATATATTTTAATATATAAACAAATTGTTAGAAAATGTCGCCTGTTATTAATGACATAAGAAAAAAATCCTCTGAAATAGAGATTTGACTATTTACATTTTTTACCCTTTTGATTTTCTAAAACTAATGTGGAATTTTATTCACATTTTATTCTATAATAAAATTCATGTTTCTTTATATATATATATATGTATTCCTTTTTTCAAAATTCTTTTGCTGATTTTTAACAATTTAATTTAATATTTAATTTTTACAATATATAGGCATGTAAACATTAATTTTCTAACTAGTGCTACATAAATTTTGAAAAATATAGACTGATAATAATAATAAATAAATAAAATTAAAAAAAAAACATAAAACAGTAAAACAATTATTTGACTATTTCATTTTTTACCATTTTTATTTTCTAAAAATATAATTAATCAAATCGATTTTGCCATAAATAATCGCATCATGTTTAAATGTAAGGAAATTAAGCCTTGCTGTATTTACTCTCGGTAAGGAATTTGATGTATTTGCACACAAACACACTAACAGCATTTAGACACAAGTAATATAAGTATATTAAACTGACTTTTAGTTTTCTAAGCAAATAAATAGTGACACAAAGGGCTTTAATTCAGTAATATAATAAAAAACAGCAATTTATATTTAACCGATTCGAAAGTAGATTATCTTAAATATAACTACTTTATTAATTTTTATATCTAATTCAATTGCAACAAATGTTTAAAATTAAGGCTTAATATTTGCATTCAAAATGTCACTTACATTATCAAAAAAAAAAAAAAAAAAAATCTCAATTTTAATCATCTTATCATGTAATTTCTAGAATAAATGATAAAATATTACAAAAGTTGTTTTAAATCAAAGTTGAACTTTCATTTTCTTCTGTTTTAAATCTGTACTTACATAAAAAATCTTTTATGTTATAAAAAATAGATATTCATAATGTATAGTCTTATGTTATTCTTATACTATTATAAAATCTGCATTGCAGATTTAGAAAGACAACGATGCAGTCATTTTAAAAATTATTGTGTTAGTAAAGTTCTATAGTTTTATGCATGCAGCAGATATTTTCAGCAAATAATAATAATAATAAAGTATAAGTAAGCGTCAGTCTTATTCCAAATGTTTGTACACTACAAATGTCTGTGTAATACTTTTTTAAAAGTATGATTTTTCTCTTTTTAATTCTGAAAATAATTCTCTTCATTCTTCTTTTGTTTTTATATAACTCTTGATTATATAAAAGTATGTCAAATATATGAAAAAGAAATTAAAAATACAAAACAAATACATAAAAAAGACACGGCAAATACATGAAAAAAGAATTTATTAATTAAAAATATATAAGTGAACATTAGGGAAATCCATTTATAATCATTAAGATAATGACGGATTCAGGCATTCATTCCCTTTTCATGGACCTCTTTTCTTTTTCCATGTCCTCCACTTCGTATTTTTCGACACAAGTGCTTCTTCAATTTCAATGCGATGGCTTCATCAATTTCAAGGTTGGTGACATGATCGAAAACAGTGAAGGCGGACTGAATCTGAAATAAAATTATAGTTTCTGTTTTTAAAAAATGGTGACCCAGAAGATTACTTTAAATACTTTATGTAAACAAAATCATTTAAAATATCAAATTGAATTTTTTATAGATGCAAACTTACGCCCCCCTACCTTTTTTAGACACACATAAAAAAAATCCTGTAAAAATTTGCTAAAGTAAAAGGTTTTTAATAAATTTATATCAACATAATCATTTTACAAATTACATTACACACGTAAAATAATCAAAGGATAAAGGTTAAAATTTTTAAAATATATATTACCTTCTTCTTTGTTTGAGGCAAAGACATTTTTTTCTGAAAATAAGCACAGTAAATTTTTAAAAAATAATTTTATCTTAATTTATTCTTTTGTTTTAGTTTCATCTTTGAGTATTTTATGCACTGTAAAAAATAAAGAGTTTTATCACATTTATTTCGGTTGTATGAGATGTGAAAAAAGGTGTAAATATATTATTTTTTGAGTGCCAATACCAAAATAAATGTTACATTACACTTTGAATGAAATATCACACCTCTTTAAAAAAAAAATAGGCGTTCTGAATCACTGGAAATCGTTATAATTTGCTCTTTGAAAGATTTTATTGAATTCATCAACACAACGGTAGGTGTTTTTTTAATCCAGCGACAGCAAGCCGGTGATTATGTAATCCAGCGCGGGGGTTGGGATTATTGGATATGCAAAATGGCGCAGTGGTTGAAACTTTGTGTTGTGTTCCGTGAAAAATGTTCTATGAATTTCGATTATATTTCGCAGTAAAAATGAATGATTAAAAAATTGCTGACAAAGTTCATATTAAGAACTTTTATCGACTTATAGCTGTGATTATTTCAATTAGTTTCGACAATTTAAGAAATCAGTAATAATCTATTATATGATGAATTAGAGTCTATTCTATGATAGCTGTAACATAAACAGTTGCAACACAGTGTTGTTGCAAAGTTTTGGATTTTTTTCTTTCTGTTTTGTATACAATAACTCTTAATTCTCTGTAAAAGCTTGTATTTGTGTTACATTTGTTGTACGTATATATATATAAATAAATGCATGATACTTGCAAAATGTGATTTTGCAGTCTAGCTATTTTAATATTTTAAAAATGAAAATTAATAATAAAAGAAGTCGTAAAATTGTCACTTTCGTACAGAGCTTTGAAATGTTTAGTTTTAATTTTATAGTGTTTTACTGCTTTAAATTCTGTATAACTTGAACTAACACGAAATTAAATAAACATAGTGTTATATCTTGTTTTAAACATTCATTTTTTCAATTTATCTTTGTATTTTGATGTGTTTTTAGATTATTAGAAGCAAAAATTTCATTATTTTTATTTCGTTTTTTTTCTTTTTTTTATATATGTTGATACTGAAAGAGTTAAAGAGATTGTCATGGTTTTATTTTTCTATTTATTAAATTAGTAAAACACAATTAAAATCATCATTAATGTCTATTTGAATTTGAATACATTTAATGGAAAATCTTAGAACTTCAATGAAAGGGGGGGGGGGCTGCTGGTATGTTCATTCAGAGCTGTGTGAACGGGGGGCGAAGGGGGCGGTTGCCGCCAAATTTATGTTATTATCGTCTTCTGTTTCTTCGCTTTTTTTGTAAAAAAAATTATAAACATATTGGGATTTTTTGTGTGAAAAAAACATACATTTTCAAAATAGCATGCTACTTCATTCTTGAAATCCAAAAGTGGTCATACAATACTGTTAGATACATTTTTTTCACATATGTTTTCCAGATCACCTTTGCCAAAATATAAGCGCAATGTTCTTTTATAGTATTTAGTTGTAATATTAAATCTTTTAAAGTTTCAAAATAGACGAAAAACATGTATTTAATAGAAATTATTTGTGCTTTTACACTTTTCAATTTTCTGACACCTGTGACAAACAGTAATGAAACTATACTGAAATTTAGAGGTGCTGCAGATACATTCTGCTCCCTCCCCTCAACAACCCCCAAACACATTATGTGACCCATATAACGATGTTTTTAAGTATGTAAATATAGGAAATTACATATTGTTTAATAACTGAGTATTATGTTTAAAATGCATGTTATAATAAATTACCTCAATTAAAAGGGAGTTTTTTGCAAAACATGCATTTTCATGCAAAAGCAGCTTTTTTGCATGAAACTAATTATTTTAATTTATGGCTGTGTTAAATTTAAAATGTAATCTTTAAATTATTTTTATTTTGCTGTTAAAATCATGTATATATTAGCAAATTTCCTTTTTTACCATCTATTTATTTAGTGTACTTTAATAAATGGTAGCAAAATAAAAAATAATTAAAAAATTACATTTCAAATTTAATACAGCCATAATTTAAAAAAAATAGCTTCACGCAAAGAGTGTGCTAAACTTCCCTTTAATTGAGACAATTTATTATAACGTACATTTTAAAAATATTACTTACTTTACACCCAAAATGGTGGCAACTAAGTTGCCACTACAAATGGTGTTTGTTTATACCATTTGATAGTTGGTGGCTCATTACACCAATTTACAAGTGGAATTTCATTACACCACTTGGGGTGGCAATTTAGTTGCCACCCTTTTTGGTGTAAAGTAAGGGAGTTTTTTTTTACAGTGTAGGTACATACATTTATTTTGTGAATTGATTAATTTGTGCATAAACTGAAAAAGAAAAAAACCTTCTGTTTTTCCATTATTAGGTATTTCTCATACCTGACTTTTCTATATATGTATATATCGCTCAGCTGCAAGAAAAGTAATACATCTCGTAAAAATTCATTTTGTTTTTTCTTCCACTAATAAGCCCGTCACAGGTGCTTCTTAATATACAAACAGTTTCAAATGTAATTTTACAAAAAAGTGATTTATTATGCTATGTCTATTTGTAACCACAGAAAAGGGGTGGAATATGGGTGAGTGATAAAATTATCCATCTCCAAACCTCATACTACGGGTTCATGCTTAATGTTTTTATGTTTTTATTCACGTTTTTATGACTGAATGTAGAATTAGGTGGTTTTTTTTTCAGGTTAGAGTAAAATCACTCAAATTTTCTTTTGCCTCTAATATTAAATTTATGTTCGCCGAGATGTGTCACTTTTCTTTCGAGTGAGTGATATACACTATTATTTTAAACAAACTTTTCATCACAATGTCGGTCATTCATAGAACATTTTATCATAATCGAATTTTCTTTTTAATCTGAAACTAAAAAATGAAATTCCGACTGCGCAGTAAAAATACAGAGAATTACTTTTAAATGATTTTGAATATTTAGCCTGATGCAGTTGATTTTTTTTTCTCAGTTACTAATTACAAATTATAAACTACTTTTAATTAAAATAGGAAACTTATCTATTTTTTCTGGAACCTATTTCTCAAAGCTTAAAATACACACAAAATTCAACAAAATACTTTAAATATTGTGTTATGAAATATTTCTATGTAACAAAACCCAAAATCACATTAATGTTAATTAAGATGCATTTTCATAATATTTTATTCAAATGCACAAAACCTACCAAGAATGATACTGCATGAAGAAGTTAAAATTTTTAGTATCGGAAAACATTATTGTGTTCTTCTGAGATTTATACTCAAATGACATTTAAAATACTTAGAAAATCATATTTTTTTCTGCTAAGGATAATCTATCCATTTGGTGCATTATTTAGTTCATCATCAACTTCTAGTTTTATATTTTGAAGCTGTTGTTGTCATTAGATAGATAACTATTTAAAAAGTGATTAGATAAATGCTAAAAATATACATGTATCTAAAAAGAGAAAAGATGGTAGCAATAGAATAGTAACAATTAATAAATTACCTTCTCGTGACAATCAATATCACTTTGTAAAGAATGTAAAATTGAGTGATATACTTTAAAATAATTATTCCAGAAATAACTTTTTAAAAAGGAAAATAAACAGACAATTAATCAAGTTCCAAAGGAAATAAATATAATCAACGTGACAAAAAACGCAAATTTTTTAACAGATATGGTTATTAATGTATAATAAATATACGCTATCAAAATAAGCATCATATTTGCGATTTGGGAATCTATTGATCACATTTTGTCTGAAAAAACAAAGTTAATGAACTATTTTTTCTAATCATGACTAGATAGCCTATTGGAATTTCATATTTAAGACATGATAAAAAAGCAATGCTTGAAAAAATTTCAAGATTTTGAAAGTTTTAAACAAATTTTGTTAAAAAACAGCTAGAAAATTCCCTAGAAACATGCTTTAAAATAAGTAATCAACGGAGATTTCCGCTCCCCTCCCCTTTAAAAGTAGGCAAATCTTACAACTAGCATTCCGTGTCAAGATACGGTGGGGGGAGGGAGGTTAAAAACGTCATTTTGCATTTTTAAAAATGGGAAAAATAGATAAAAAAGGTAAACCACATAAAATTAATTTAAAGAATTGTAAAGATCACTTTTATGATCTAGCAATCCTAAAAAGAATATTAATAATTCATAAAATTATTAGAAGCAGTGCCAATTTCATTTTCAGCATAAAAATATAATATTTAATTTGAATTTTTGAGAGTAAATGAAAGAATTTCGAAAATTGAAAAAATCATTTCCATAGAATCTTTGTGAAAAAATTGTTGCCACAGGACGTCTATGCTGCGAAATGTCAAAAAATGACTTGTGAAACGAATTGCTCTTATAGAAAGAGAAAAATAATTCAGGTTATGGGTTCTGTTTATTAGTTTTCGTGATAAGATGTGATAATCGTTAGTACCTTAGAAGGCGGGCATTCTTTCTTTTCTTTTTCAAAAATATATTTAATCTTAATAATCCTATCCGCCTTTTTAAGTATATGAAATACAAAAATAAAAAATCTTGCTCATTAAATAAATATTATCTTACTAATACTACTTTAAGGAACAATAAAATATATAATAATAATAATAAGTTTCTTCCACAATTGCTGCTTTCTTTCTCTTCCCCCCTTTCACTCAAGAGTATAATTAAAACTTTGAAAATATTTTTATTAATATCTACTCTGTTTTTATCTTATTACAGGCATTAGACCAATCCAAAAGGTTTGCCTTCTTTTTTTAATCAAAATGTCTTTTTTTTTTGCCTATAAATTCTGAATTTATCCAGTCATTAACTTGAATTTTGGAGAATAATCTAAGTATTAATGAAGATTTTATGGAGAAAATATGGTAAATTTTCGTCGTTAGTTTTTAAAATTATCATTTAAAAAATAAATATTTAATTGATAAATTGATGGCTGTATGAACACTTCTGATGCAGTACAATAATTTATAAAATTAGCTTTTAAATTTCTTGTACTTTCAAATACAATTCACAAAAAGACATCTTTTTCACACATACAAAAAAAAAATCCCATGAGTAATTTTTGAGAATTATTAATTTTTCCAGATCAACTATATCAACAGTGAGTAGGAAAACTTGTGAATAGCAGTTATTTCTGATTAATATGAACTTTTAAAAGAGATTGGTTTTTCTCTGAATAATGAAACAGTTTTTCGAGGTTTTGTAAGAAATTATGGACTAATTTCTAAGATTTTAGACCAAAACAATTCCCTTAATTTTTTTCTGGGATGTTTAAACTTTGCTTAAAATATTGTCAAAGTATTTAGAAATATTTCTCTATGGATATACATCTTTGATAGATCATTTTTAACAAGGTAAAGTCGAATTCTTCAGTGCTAAAAATTTTAAAAAGAGAGAAAGAAGGATGGGGAGGGGAGAAAAATAACTCGAAAAGTTTTTTTTTTTTTTCACTTATTTAAAAATACTTCAAATATGTGTGACAAAGAAAAGAGATAATTTCTCTTCTCTTTTTCTAAGAAAAATTGCGTTATTCATGATATTCATGATTTTTATTAGAAAAAAAAGATTAATCAATATTAACATAGTATTATTTTTCAAAAAATGTATTTGCAGTATAATAAAAAAAGAATTCAAAATTCTATTCATAAAAAAATTCTCATAATTCAATAAAAATGATTGAAAATTTAAATAATCTGTAAATGAAAATTTAAAAAAAAATGCGTTAAAGAAATAATTAAATGTTTTCAAAAAGTTTTAATCGATTTAATGGAATATTTTGTTTTAAAGTTTTTCCTCCCCAGTAGAACATTCGATATGATTAATCAAAGTTCACGCATTTAAAATGCTAGCAATTCTCTATGATATAAAGAACATTGTCTATAAAATAAAGATATAAAATTCAATATTTGAAAAGGAACACGTATAAAAGGAACACGCTTTAAACATTAAAAATTGTAAGCTGCAAACCTATGAATGTTCTATCAGAGTTATCACGACTTCATGTTCGCATCAAAGCAAAATATTCCAATTGCATTATATATCTGAAATACAATAAAATGTTTTGTTTGTTTAGATTTAATAGTTTACTCATTAGATATTTTTCAATTTTGAATTGACTTAGTGAAAAGTCAAATTTCAATAGAAGTCGTACTAAAATTTAAATCCTTACAGTAATCAATGTTAACCAATTTCAAGCTCAATCTCCCCCCCCCCCCACACACACATACACATTCCTAAAATAAAACATATGTGCAGATTGTTCTAGATGCTTTTACTCATGAATGAATATGGTTTACGACATGTAAAAAAGTATGCAGTTATTCGTTTATTTAAGTATGATTCTAATAGCAAATAGAGAATTGTTCTGAACAATTTATATTTTAAAAAAATCGAAATATATATTTAATTTCTTATTTGTTTTTGTTATTTTTTTTAATTAATCAAAATGCATTTTAATTAATCAAAATGCCATTACAAATGCATTGGAAAAAATTATTTTAACTTAAAAAGCACAAATTATTTCATTGTTGTAATTACTTTTATTAATAAAATAATGTGATAAGTTAAAGTTAAATGATATGCATGTAATGTGAATAATTTTTTTTAAATATTTATTATTTTCAAAACAATCTCTATTTATAAGAAACACTTAAATAAAAAAAAAGATTAAAAAATAAAAAGGTGGTGCATATTAAAATTATATATTCTTAAGTTTTGCAAACCCAGGCACAAAATTGAACCTTAAAATTATTAGTATTATTATTTAATTTTAAATTAATCAATATATATCAATAATTACAAATGCTCATTAAGTTGTTTCATTGAACTATATTTATTTAGTTTAAATGGATATATATGCGAAGAATTACAACTGAATCAAAATTTTGCTATGAAAACAAAGTAATTTAAATGGAACGAAAACTTCTTTGATTAATTTTTCAAAATTTTTAATAACAATTGAAAAGGCATTTGACAGAATAATTTTTACTTTAAAAGCGCAATTCGTTGTGTTGTTATAACAACATGATAACTTAAGATTAAATTAAATACACATAAAGCGTATAACTTTTCAAGATATTTACCATTTCCAAGAAATCTAAAAGGTAAACTTAATTTTAAGAAATGAAGCAAATTAAAGCACGTTTTCAATTAAGAAAATAACAAAAAATTTTAATTTTACACTTTGCCAAGTTTTGCAAAACCAGACACAGAGTTGTAAGCTTAAATTATTATTATTATTATTTAAGTTTAAATTAAGTCATATTATATTTATAATAATTACAATGACACATTAAGTTATTTATTTAATTTAAAAGGATATAAATGTGTTAAATTACAACACAATTGAAACTTCCTATTTGATACAGAATAATATTAAATGGAATGATTTTTTTTTAAATTTCTCAATATTTTAAAAATTAATTGAAAATGCAATTGAAAGAATTGTTTTAAAAGCACAATTTTTTTGTATTGCTATCATTATCTATACTAATAAAAGAACATGATAAGTTAAAATTAAATGAAAATAATAAAAGAGATATTAAAATTAAATTTTCGAAAGTTTTGCAAACTCAGCTATTGTAAAAAAAAAAAAAAAAAAAAAAAAAAAAAAAAAACTTTAAATCAAGTCAATCATATTTATAATGAATGCAAATTCTCGTTCTGTTGTTCTATTAAACTGTCTTTTTTTATATTAAAAGGTAATAAATGTGATAAATGAAAACGCAATTAAGTTTGCTATCAAAACAAAGTATTATTAATTAGAACAAAATTTTCTTTCATTTAATTTCTCAATATTTTAAAAATAAAAATTGAAATTGTGTTCAACAGAATTATTTTAAATTTAGAAACACAACTGTCGCATGGATATAGTTATATTTACTAATAAAAGAATATAAGTTAAAATAAAATGAAATATATATGAAATGCATAACTTTTCAAGATATTTATTTTCTAAAAATATATAACAATAGAAAAGCTCAAATTTTAAAAAATAAGTTTTAAAAAAGAACTTCGTTATTAAGAATAACATAAAAGAAATATTAAAACTACATTTTCTCAAGTTTTCCAAACCCAAACACAATATTATAAAGAAAAAAAATATTTTGAATCAACTCAGATTATATTTATAATAATTACAAATCCTCTTTCACTTCTTTCGTTAAACTATCTGTTTTCTTTTCTTTTTTTTTTTTTTTTTTTCATTTAACTTAAAAGGAAATAAATGTGATAAAATAAAATGCAATTGAAATTTGCTATCATGACTAAATAATATTTATTGGAATGAAAATTTCTTTCGTTTAATTTCTCTCTTTTTTTAGTGACAATTGAAAATGCTTTCGAAAGAATTATTTTAACTTTCAAAGCACAAATTATTGCGTGGGTATAGTTATTTTTACTAATAAAAGAACACAATAAGTTAAAAAATAATCAAATATATATGAAATGCATAATTTTTCAAGATATTTATTATTTTCTAAAAATCTATAACAATAAAGAAAATTGAAAAAAAAACTATAATTTAAAAAAGAACTTTACCATTAAAAAAAATAATAAAAGAAATATTAAAATTGCATTTCTGCATACAAGTTTTGGAAATACAGGTTCAAATTTATAAGTTAAAATTATTATTATCATTATTATTTAAATCATGTTAGGTTACATTGATAATAAATACTAAGAATTAAGTTTTTTCATTGAACTAAATTCATAAAATATAAAAGGAAATAAAAATGATAAGTCACAACATAATTGAAATTTACTATCAAAACAAAGTAATATTAAATTGAACAACTATTTACAGTATTTTGCAATATATTACACAATATTTTATTTCTTCTACTTAATTTGGAAAATCTTTTTAATAACAATTGAAAATTTGAAAATGCATTTGAAAGAATTATTTTAACTTCAAAAGCAAAAATTGTTTTAGTTCTTTATTTAGTAAACTAGTTTTGTAAGTAGTAGTAAAGTAATTTTATAAAAAGTACTCTAGTAGTATACAACAAATAAAAGATAAAAAATTAAAATTAAATGAGATGTGTGTAAAAAGCACAAGTTTCTAATGTATTTATTATTTTCTATAAATTTATAAGTATAAGAAAATCTTATATTTAAAATTCTATTTTAAGACTATTCCATTAAGACAATGTTAAATATTTTCTAAAATTTTGCAAATACAGTCGCAAGATTGTAAGATAAAATTATTATTATTATTTAACTTTAAGTCAAGTCAGATTATATAAATAATAATTACAAAGGCCCATTACATTATTTCGACAAAATATCTCTATTTAATTTAAAAGGATTTAAATTGATAAATTGCAATGCAGTTGAAATTTAATGGAGCAAAAATGTCTTTCGTTTAATTTCTCAACAATTTTTAATAATAAGAATTCAAAATTAAACATTCCTTTGAAAGAATTATTTTAACTTCAAAAGGACGATTTTCGTATAATTATAAATTTTTATATTAAAAAATAAATGTAATAAGTTGAAATTAAATGAAATCTACATAAAATGTATAATTTCTCAAAATAGCTGTATTTCCTAAAATCCTATAAGAAAATTTATATTTAAGAAAATGAAATTAAAAAAAAAAATTAAGCGTTAAGAAAAGAATAACAATGGAAAGTATTAAAATTACATATCCTCAAATTTTGCAAAGAAAGACACAAAATTATCAGCTAAAATTATTATTATTAATTTAAAGTATTATTATTATTATACTTTAAATCAATTTAGATTATATTCATAATAAATACAAAGGCTCATTAAGTTATGTCATTAAACCATCTTCATATAATTTAAAATGAAATAAATATAAAAAATTACAACATAATTAATTTTTTTATCAAAAGAAAGCAATATTAAATTGAATGAGAATTTCTTCTATTTAATTTGCAACAATAAATTCATAACAATAAAAAACTGAAAAAATATTTGAAAGAATTATTTTAACTTGAAAAGAACAAATTGTTGTAGTTTCATAAGTTGCAATTTAAGTAGTAGTATAAATAGTTTTATAAGTAGTAGTGCTGTTATATTATACAAAAAAGATAAGTTAAAATTAAATGAAATATGTGTAAAATGTAAAAGTTTGCAAAATATTTATTATATTAATATATATATGAAAAACTTATATTAAAAATGAAGTTTTGCATTAAGAAAATAATAAAAAAGAATTTTCTTTGCAAATATAGTTAGCAAATTGCAAACTTAAAATTTTTGCTCAAAATTATTATTTACCTCTAAATCAATTTAGAATATATTGATAACAATTGCAAGTATACAACAGTAAATTGTTTCATTAAACTATTTTTATATAAATTAAAAGGAAATAAATGTAATACATACATATGTAAAAAAAAATTCTTTTGTTTAACTTCTGATTTAAAAAATAATGACAGTTTAAAATTGAAAATGCATTTCAAATAATTATTTTAATTTTAGAAGGAAAAATTATTGTATTTTTATAACTATATATGATAATGAAACAATATAATAAAAAAAGTTAAATGAAATATACGCAAAATGTATAATCTTTCAATATATTAATTATTTTATAAAAATGTGCTTCTATAAGAAAATCTTATATAAAAGAAAATGAAGTTTTAAAAAGAGAATTTTTTTATTAAAAATATAGTGATAAGAAAGTATTGAAATTATTTTTTGCACATTTAAGCATAAGCTAAAAATTTCTGTCCTTATCATTATTATAATTTAAACTTCCAATCAAGCTAGATAATATCGATATAAATTAAAAAGCTTCCTTAAACTTTTTCATTAAACTGATATTTTTGTAATTGATATAAATCATATAAATGGAACCAGAATTTTTTTTTTCAAAATTCTTTTTAATAATAATTTTAAAAAGAAAATGCAAATGAAATGATTATATCATCTTTAACATTACAAATTATTGTATCTTTATAATTATATATTCATTTTAAAGAGAAATAGAAGTATGTATAAAACATATGTATTTTTAAGATATTTAAAGCTTCCTGGGAAAAAAATGCATTAGAATAATAAAGTTTCCATTAAAAAAATAATATATGCATACATATATATATTAAAATTTTTGTAAATTTTTAAATGTTATAATTTTGTAAAAGAAAAAAATATATTATTAAATATTTGTAAAGTTTAAAAATTGTAATATCATACTTTCTAATTCATATTGTAATCGACAACAACAAAAGACAATCAATACATATTTGAAATAAAATGGTTTCATTTAGATATACTTTAATATTTTGATATATTTTTTCTATTCCTTATATTACTGAGAACATCACAATAGAAACAATAAGCATTTTAATAAAATGTTTATTTATGTAAAATATTGGACAACAATATCAGATTTTATTTCTATTGGAATCGATTTACAAGAATATATTTTTTAAGAATTTTGCATGGGATATATTAAAAACATTTTAAAATTGAAATGATCTCCTGGTTTTATTTCTGAACGTTTCAACCGACAATTTCGTCAAACTTATAACACAATTAGATCATGTAACGTTTAATAATTTAAAGTAATGTATATATGTATATATATATACATATAAAAG
The DNA here is from genome assembly GCA_964019185.1 of Maratus speculifer. Taxonomy (NCBI): domain Eukaryota; kingdom Metazoa; phylum Arthropoda; class Arachnida; order Araneae; family Salticidae; genus Maratus; species Maratus speculifer. The sequence goes on along the minus strand of CAXHSM010000013.1, from coordinate 996,762 downwards.
AATAAAAACCAATTCCTTTTTTAAAACTTTAAGTTAAAATTAAAATTTAAAAGCTTAAAGTTGCAATTAATATTTTTAACTTTAATTCTGAAGCTTATAACTATTTTGCCCCTGGTAAATTTCTTTCCCAGCCTAACATTTATTACTTTCAGAGATCCATTTTGGACGCTCCTTAAGATTAAAATCCATTATCTAAGTGCTTTTTGCAGCCATTTGTGGTGAGGGCCTCATACGTCACAAATCCGGGAATTGTGCGGCCCTTGACCACATATCAATCAAAAGCTAATGAACCAATTAAATTAAATGTTCCTCCTGCTAAAATATAAATTTAGGCACAAATATAATATTGGAAAAAAAACACATAAACATAAGAAAACTTTAAAAATTTATTTTCCATAATATTTGAAAATATTGTTGTAAAAGGACAATGGTACAGGTAATATAAAAAAAGTGATTAATATGAAAGTATACTGATGTATAATTACTGAGGACAATATATGTTCTATATACAAAATATTCAAATTATAGAAATATTGGTAACTATGAAAAATTGGAAAGGTTTCTTCGCATATTTTGAAAATGTGAAAAATGTTAAAAATGTGTTGGTATATAAAATTTATGAAAATAAAAGAAGTAAATATTAAATATAATAAAAATATTGAAATACGTATAAAAATAAAGAAAAAATAACATATAAAATTGATAAAAATAAAGAGATGTATATATGAAACATAATAATATTGAAATAAATATGAAATAAAGAAAAATAATATATTGAAGTCTATTTACATCTAAGACTACTTACAAGGTAAGTAGAATGTATCCTAAACCGTGTAAGGTTTTAGCAAATCCTAAACCTCAGGGAGGTTTTAGCAAAATTTAAAAAGAAAAAGAAGAATGAGCTTGGATTTAATTTTTTATGTGAAGATGCAGATGCAATTTATCTATAAGTAAAGGTATTTGTTATTTTGCAGACTGAGATAGGCTTTACTCAGTGGCATTAATAAACCCAAGTTACCATTTTATAAACTAATCTACATCTCACTGTTAGCTCATAAAACATTTCCTAAATAAATAATAAAAAAATAGAATCAAAGGGCATTTTTTCTTAATGATTAAAGCTAGAATGCTCTTTGTTTTCCATGTTAGTGGAAACTGGCAAACTGGAGTAGTTACTGGCAAATAGCAAAAATCTATATTATCAAGGTTTTTACTACTGGCAAAAGAAAAAAAAAGTTAATGAAACAGAAAATATTTAAATAAAACAAAGAAAAAATAAAATAATGGACTCTGATTCAAAACAAATAGGCCAATGATCCAACATTTAAAGCACATGGGCAACTTATTGACATGTTTGTTGTTATTAATGGATACTTGTATTTTCATTGAGGGCCCGAGTATCTCTTATCTACAGTTGCCACATTTGCTGAGATGGTAAGTCATTGAATCCTTTTTGTTTGCAGAGGGGTGTGTTCTGGGTGAATTTGACAAACTAAAAAAAATGTTTTAAAGATTTAATGGGCTGGAACCATGGTCATCTTTAAAAACTTAATGTGTAGATTCAGATACGATGGGATTTACCATGGCTAAAGTGGGGTTACCAAGGTCATGTCTAAATCAATGACTGAATTGTTAGAAAATATTTTTAATATATTTTTAAAAAAATTGACAGGGGTGAAATACCTGTTCTTATCTATTTTTTAATGAAATGGGAAGGGGAAGCTCTTAAAAATGGTTGGTGTGGCCAACTCACTGGGTAATGTTATAGGGAAGGAAAATAATATAATTTTTAATGCAATACTGGGTAAAAATACTAAATTAAAACTCAAGTATTAAAATACAGTAGACTCCCTCAAATCCGCACATATTTTACAGATGTAAACAATGAAACAGTCAGTTCAGATGTAGGTGCAAAGTTTCACTTTTTTAGTTTTATATCAATTCCATATACTTTTTAATTTGTAATTTTTGTTAAGATTATTGAATTGATGTTTTTTCATGAAGAAAGAGTAATTTATTTCTGAAAAAAATAAAGACATTGCTGATATCATTGGTAATCACAATCTTACCACATATACTTATGTATTATAATCAAGCTTTTTTAGTTATTAAGTCTGGTTAAACCTGAAATAAAGCTTCATTATTTTATGATCCTGATGTGAATTAGTAATGTACTTTTATGAGGCAAGTTTCATTGAATAATTTAGGAAAAACACATTTCATATTTATAATGAATATTTAATTGTACATTAATGATTATTAACTTGACCTTTGCTTTTAGTATTTTAATCGTTTTAAAAATTATCTAAATTTTTATTATTTTAGTTTATTACTTATTTTAATATTTTAGTATATTGTGAGCATTCATTATATTTTTGATTGCATTATTAATTACATTCAAATTACTGTTTAAAAATTGTAAACAAAGCAATGACCAGAAATCCGCAAAACATCTGGTCCCATGCTTTGCGGATTTGAGGGAATCTACTGTATAACAATGTAAAATATAATATTTCGCTACACAAAAAAAAAATCTAAAAGGAGTCATAAATTGTACAAAAATTCTATAGATAGAGTGAAATATTTGGAATAAAATGGATTGAACTTTTGGAAAATATTTCAACATGTTTTTAAAAATTGTGAAAGATGTGCTTAAAGACTTATTAAAAGAAAGCACAAACTTGTTGACCACAGGACTTCCAAACAAGAAAATATGGTCACTATTTCAAATTATTTTATTTTGTTATTTTTCCATGTATATCCTGTATTTCTTTTTTCAGATTTTCCTAATGTTTATAGTTTTTTATTTTTATATTTTCTGTTACATAATATACTACAAATTCATATGTAAGGCTCAGTCAGGTTGTCTCGAGAGCCATATCTCAAATTTTTAACATAAAAACTTAAAAATGCCAATTACTTCCTTAAAATTTATGCCTGAAATCTAAATTTTAAATATTTTTTCCAGAAGAAAAATTCAGTTCTCACATCTTAGAAAACTTTCCTTTAACATTGCATTTACTTTAAACTTAACTTTAATATTAACCTTTAAAATCTAGCATTGCATAAGTAAATTCCTATCCAATTTTGTCTTCTCCATTTACCTGGAGAGTCCTCCCAGATTTGCAGGCAAATCTGGTGGACCTCAACTTGGAGGGGGGGATATGAAAGAATAAAAACTAATTCCTTTTTTAAAACTTTAAGTTAAAATTAAAATTTAAAAGTTTAAAGTTCCAATTAATATTTTTAACTTTAATTCTGAAGCTTAAAGCTATCTTGCCCTTGGTAACTTTCTTTCCCAGCCTAACATTTATTACTTTCAGAGATCCATTTTGGACGCTATTAAGATCAAAATCCATTATCTAAGTGCTTTTTTCAGCCATTTGTGGTGAGGGCCTCATACGTCACAAACCCGGACCACATATCAATCAAAAGCTAATGAACCAATTTAATTAAATGTTCATCCCAAATAAACAACTGTGCCCTCTGCTGGAAAATATTACAATTCCCAACATATTACCCAGAACTCGCACGAAAAACGAGAGTCTTAGAAGATTTGAGATGCCTGCAGAACCTACGGCCATGTAAACTTTCGTAATCACCGTAAAGGGCTCGGGCGACCCCCGACCGGACTCGCGAATCCATCTGTAAGATGTGCGGCTAAATAAATGAATTTGATCCAACAAGAGGTTCCCGAGTCCAACTTTTTATGCCACGATTCGTGACACCCCTGAAGACGTTACATAAATATATATATATATACATATCTCCTAATAATGTAATAGAAAATATATAAATAATGAAATAGAAATATAATGAATTAGAAAAAATTATACTTACCAAGCATTTGAATTCTGTGATTTTAAAGAAGCTTAAACGTTGAGTCAACACATTCAGAGGAACAGATTCAAAATTCAGAAGTAACCAGGACCAAAGACGGCAATGACATGTGGGGTAAAAGGACAATTACCCCTTTATAACATCCGGTCAAGAAAGCATCCCCAAAAATTCTCAGAAGGAGGGTTGATATTTCAGGGGGAGTTAAGGGGGAACGCACGCTACTCAGTCAAATGGCTTCAATTTCCATCTATTTCGATGGTCGGCTGGTGAAAACATCTGACTATACGCCGAGTAATTTATTTCTAACATTATTTCGATTGCCAGCCGACCTTTATATTTGACATATGTAGGTTAAAAAAGAAAGAGATCGCTGGCTATAGTCGGGATGATATCATATCAATCTCTCTATATGACTACCGTGCATTTACCGACAATTCTTATAAGAGGCCGAATTTTAGCCGATGACTTTTGCTGTTGGGATTTACTGTTATGCCTAGAAGCAAAGACATTCCAGAAGTACAAGTGCAAAAGAGGGAAATAAAGATGGTATTAAGATATGTAATCTGGATAAGCTTAAAAAGGTAATTTTAAGATAATTTATGAGTTACCTGTTTTATTATAAGAAAAATAATTTCCAAACTATGCAATCTCATGTCGAACTTCATTTGAGAGAAAATACCATCTCTTCAAACTAATAAATCATCCAATGAAGAAAACAAAAACATTTTTTTAAGAACAAAATTCTGGGCGAGTTTTATAACGTATAGATATGAAATGGGATGATATTAAATTTACAATGCATATATTAACTATTGGATTATGTATCTTTTTATGAGAACGGACGAAATGTTTTGTAAATAAATTATTTTTAATGTAAATAATACTAAAATTAATATAAGGAGATTTTAAACAGAAATTAGTATGTCATTTTTTAATATATAATGTAAAAAAGCAATGTCTACGCTGTGATGTTTTTTATTATGAAAATAATATTTAAAAGTATCATATTAATATATAATATCTAAAAATATTTTATTTGAAACTACATAAAAATAAGAATAAAAATGTATGAAAAAAGCAGAAAAATTAAGATTTAGAACGTAAATATTAAATTTGTTTATCAGACAACTGACAAAGAGCAGCTTGTACTATTCAAGCGGAGAGAAAATTTACCAGATAAAATTAATTAAAACGGAATAATAAAAATATACAGCGATGAATTCTAATATATACAATGTAACCTCTGAATAACGGTTGCCCTAGGGACCGGTTAAAACTGACCGCTCTTCAAAAGTGGATGTTGTTCAGAGATTTCATTTTCAAGAAATCAAAATTACATAAATTTAAATAGAACTGCCATCATTTAACGTATTGTTTCAATACGTTAAAAAATCAGCTTTTTTTGCTGTAATATATTTTGCTGATAAAATAACAATATCAGTTGTTTGCCCGAAAATTTCATCATTATCATGATTTAATGTAAAATTTTGGATTTCACGAAGGATCATTAAAACTTTGGTATATGGAAATTTGGCGTGATTCAACAATCTCTTACATTTCCCCTTCCACATGTTTTATCTCTTTTTCTCCCCCTTATCTTCTAAAACATGAGAATTAAAGTAATAGACTTAATTGTTTTGGAGTAGGGTCGACTTATACGAGGGTTTTGACTTTTTCCATATTTTTTAATAATATCAGTTAGGGAATCAATTTATACACAAGATTATAAGGTAGATAATTTAATATGAACTATGGTAAAAAATGAACTATATTCAAACATAAAATTACTAAAAATTAATTAAAATGTAAATTACACCAAAATTTAAAAAATTTCACTCTTCTGAAAGAGAAAAAAGTCTTTTGTAAGAGATAAAGTCTTTTATTCTTTAACAATAATAAAAAAATCTATGCATGGTTTCTTTGCACAAAACAAAACATTAGAAAATTCATGCAAATGAGATGATAAAAGTTTGACTTCCGACTTAACTGAAAGAAATGAACAAAAACAAACTACACATTGCTTGCTCATTTTTCTTGATTTTTTTATTCTGTTATGCGACTTTCTGTGGGATGCTCTCATTTTGTTCTGGTTTAATTTAATGAAAATTTGTAACACATCCTAATTTACTCTATCAATGCTGAAAATTGGAATGAAATTTGTCAATTACTGATGTAGATAGTAATTTTTTATATACACAGTAAGATAAAAAAAGGGCTTTTCTTTGAATGATCTTTTCTGTTTTTTTTTTTACTGCTAAATATTGTTTTGGTACTACTTAATTATCCTGTCGACTTAAAAAGTATCACCAAATTACATTAAATACCAATAATAGATGATAGTGAATGCTACATTTAGTGACATTAATCTCGAAATGCATATTTAAAACATCATCAAGTGATTTTTATTTCAATTTTTCATTTGTATTTATATCAACGTTTTACTAATTTATTTGTTCTTTCATTATTTAAAATAAAAGTTATGTCAATATGCATGATTTGGCTATTAGTTTGACGATTTGCACAATTTGACAAAATTCGTTCATGGTATAACCAAGTAGTACCATTTTTTTCCCCTGCACTCAAACAATTCAAGCTTGCAAGCACTTTTATGAAATAATATTATTTAAATTCAACATACTGACCAATATTCTTTACTAAAATAAATCAATGCTAAGATGTGTTTATTTAGTTATTCTTCACAAAATTTTAGAACTTGTAATTTGATAACGGTGTAAATTTTCCAAGTAGGTGAAAAAGTCTGGGCCTTGTAATTTGATCGTATAATGAAAAAATTTTTATCTGTCTACTACTGCATTTATCGACTGATTCATTATTCATGAATGATCTCTTTTCTCATGATTCATTCATTGTGTTGGCATCTGTTATAAAATGGATAAAATGATTCTATTCTGATTGTAACAGTAGACATTTTTTTAATTAAATATACTCACCCATCTTCTTAACTGAAATAAAAAAATGGCAAGATACATTTCTTTAGTTATTCTTCTGAAAATTCCAGAACTTGTAACTTGATCGTATGATGACACAAAATTTTGTGTCGCAATTTACTTTTTTTCTGACAATCATAGTCACTTCAAATGATCTGCGCATTTGTCTACCAAATAACTTTGCAAGCCGAATACTTTATTATTTTAGAATTTAAAGATGTTAAAATTTACATAATATTTAAAACAGATAATTTTATTCCGATAAACAAGATCTTTTTAGAAATAAAATACTGTAATTAATGCATTATATGCACTATAAAAATTATGCTTTAAGTTAATGCATAAGAAACCTTTTTTAATTAACAAAATTTTAAATTTCATGGTTGCGAACAAAATTTTTGGCACTACTAGGTTATCCTGTCGACCAAAACACTACCGCCAAACTATAAGATTAAATGCCAACAATGGATGATCGTGAATGTTGCATTGAATGGCATTAAATAACGTACACATGTTTATAACACCGTTAAGTGATTTTTTTTGCGGCTTTTTATTTGTATTTTTATTAATATTCTATTAATTACTTGGTTTTTTGTTATTTAAAATGAAAATTATATCAATACATACAATTTGACGAAATTGGTCGATGGTATAACCAAGTAGTACCCAATTTTTTAGTTCTAAAACATTTATTTTAAAATTAAAGACAATTTTTGAGGTAATATGAAAAAAAAAAAAATTTTGTTAACTATTTGTTTAAAAAAAAAATGAAACACTGAAGAAAATATAAACAATACAATTTATTTAACTGAAAGTAACTCATATTAATTGTGCATTATCTATGCTAAGTCAGGAACCAAGAATTATACAAATTGTATTGATTTAATTAATCCTTAATTTTTTACTGCTTGTTAGCTTAGCAAAAGCTAACAAGAAAAATAATGTAATAATAATAATGCTTAGTATAGTTTATTTACTTATCATAGCTTATAAGGGGTTTGTTTAGTAGTTTATTTTTTGTAATTTATTATCTAAATTCTTTACATTGCTTCAAAATAGTTTTAAATCTTTTTTTTTACTTTGTAAAATGTTAAATCTCATTGTTTTTTCTGTTAAATAAAACAGGTAAATAATATCTTGTTTCACATTAAAAGAAATATTTTAAAATCAAAGAAGATATTTTGAAGAAATTGAAAAAAGAATTTTTATTATAGTTGCATCTCAGAAAAAAATTCTGTTCTTGTTCCTTTTGATTTAGCAAGAAAGTTTTCAAAGTGGTGATCATTTTAGGTTATAAACATACAGGTCGTTAAATAAGAAACAACATCTAGCAGATATACAATACATTTAATTAAATGAACAGAAATTAATGTTGTGAAAAGAAAAACAATTTTAAAAGAATGTATCTCATAAATTACAGTCAATTAAAAATACAGTCCATGATTATTTAAAATGTGACATTGCGATATTACCTTGATCATGCAAAATATTTTCTTACATTTAAAAAAATATGTACAAACTTTGCACGTACAAAAATAATGAGCACAGTATAAAATATATTTATTTATAAAAAAAAAAATTAGACATTTATACATATTTTATGTTGCGTTTGCCATTTTTTTACAGGCAAAATAATTATTTGAATGCTCTAATATGTTTAATTTTTACATAAATAAAAACAGATATTTTAATAAGAATAGTTTTAATACAGTGGTTTTTTTTTTCATTTTAATTTAAATAATGGAAAATTTTGATAAAATGTAAAAGAAATTTATATCAAAGAAATTTCAAAAGAAGTTTTTGTACGTTTCTGCAGCAAGATTCGCACGGTGTTTATAGCGCTCATGGTTCAAAGTTGAAATATGGTTTGGAAGTTGTTAATAATTGCAAACTTCATATTATGTTTGCCTGACATGTAATCTAATTTGCTCTTGAAGAAATTAAGAATGGTAGCTAAAACTAGAGGGGTACCTCTCAGGGTTTGAAAAAACCCGGGTTTTTTTTAAAAAGCACAACCCGCTGGGCCCAGTAGTTTAAAACCCAGGTTTTTTCGGGCTTTTTTGAAAAAACCTGGCTCTTTTGGGGTTTTATCAAAATTTTTTTAGAGAACTCTTCAAACTTCTAATTTTCATATGCATAACATCTAAATTTTTCATTTATCATAGAAACAAGGGTATAATTTTGCATTAAGTATAGATTAACAATAAAATTAAATCTATAAAAAGAAAATATATTTAAAAAGATTATTTTGTATATCATGGGACTAGATTACTCTAAGAATAATATATTATACCAAACATAATTGAATCCTTTTTATAAATCTTACATAAGATAAAGAGACTAATATTTATATCATTTACGGGTCAATCCATGTGAAATCATCCAGACCATGTTGCTCAATATTTTTGATTTTTTAAATTCTTTACCAGTTAATTTATTGTACTTTAAGGAGTCTAAAACAAGGATTAAAAAAAATTTAAACCTTTTGAATTTTTTTTTGGCATCCATTTTTTTGTCATGTCACAAGCGGTTTTTCATGAAAATAGTACTTTACAGAATCCTTTATAACTTTTTTATTTCTAAATGTATCAAAATGATTTAAAAACCATTACATTTAGTAAGGAATGAACTAAATTTCCATAATAGGTATTTTTATGATAATGATTAAAAAAATTGTATAAAATAAGATTAAATGTATCATATTTACAGTGAAAAATTGTCTTTTTTGACATAAAACATTTTAATAGAAGAAAGTAAAATTCACCTTTACATTTCTTTTTCTGAATATATACCCTAATGAACTATTCTCAGAAGAAATATGAAACATTTAGAGACGCTCCTTCTTTTTCTATAGTTAGTCAAAGTTGGCATCTCAGCATCAAAACACTAAATTTGAAGTTCAATATCTAAAAAAGGACTGGCTAAAAAAATATGAAAATTTAGTAGGATAACCTTCTTATGGATATAAACATGTACCAAAAATATGATGAGTGATATATACGTAGTTTTAAAAATATGGAACTTTGAAATTGGCTTGAAAATCACATTTGTTTACACATTTTTTAAAAGAAAAACTACTCCTAAATGCATAATTTATTATTATTATTATTATTATTTCAAATGCTACTGTTAAAGGTATAATACATGTTTTTTCTTACATAGAATACATAATAATTAAATCTACTTTACACTCATAGAAATAATTATCTGGATATTTCATTGCAAAGTGTCTCGGTAATATTGTAGCTGTGTACAATGACTGTAATTAGTTCCAATTGTGTTAGTTTCTGAAGCATGTTACTTACAGGAACTGAATCATTTTTAGACAATTGAAAAGAAGTTGCTGGTCTATAGAGTACAGGTGAAAAAAAGTGAATAAACAGGTCATTGTTTTCTTCACTTAGCTCAAGAATTTTTCCAATTCACCACTTTTTATCATAAATGCACAAAATATAATCATTTACTTTGAATTATAGCAAGCTTTTCCAAACTTTTGAGATATTGTTATCATTATACTGTTCACATATAGATGTTATAAAGCACCTGATAACACTTTCACTGAATAGTATAAATTGGCGATATGCTCGTGTACCAGGAATTTGTTAGCAGAACAACCTTTAAGACAGAACACAACTGAGTTCTCCTAATGAAAAGCTAAATAAATTCTAGAAATGAACAAGTTAAAACATGATACATTTATTCACTATTCACTGAGTGATCATAACTAAATAGGATAGAACAAGAATTTTTTTTTTTCAATCACAAAATCAAGCATGCAACAGTTTAAGTTACAGTTTAAGACATGATATATTTATACACTGAATAAATAAAAAGCAAAAATGCAAATTTGTTCTAAATTATAAAATGAAGTATGCAGTATTTACAGTTTAAACCACAATATATTTATGCACTGGCATATTAAAAATAAACAGGACAGGACAAGAAAACTTGTTCTCAGTCATAGAATTTAACAAAAGAGAATTTGTAAGTTTGTTCTTAATCATAAAATTAATACATTCACTTAATCCTGGCTTAAAAATAAATGAAATATTAAGTTTGTGAGCATAAATTAGGTTTTAATATACAGTAGACTCCCTCAAATCCACAACTCTCTAAAATATGCAAATAATTTACAAATGTAAACAAGAGACATTCAGTTCAGATATAGGGACAAAATTTGACTTTTTTAGTTTTGTATCAATTCCATACATTAATTTGTAATTTTTGTTATTATTACTGAATTCATGTTTTTTCTTCAAGGAAGAATAAATTTATTTCTGAAAGAATTCAAGATATTGCTGATTATCAATAATGTATGATTAACTATTCATTATAAAGACTTTATAATGAATAGTTAATCATACATTATTCAACATTATTCATTTGATCTTTGCTTTTAATATTTAAAAAATTATCAAAATTTTTATTATTTTAGTTTATTACTTACTGTAATGTTTTAATATATTGAAAGCATTCATTATAATTTTTATTGCAATATTCATTGCATTCAAATTACTGTTTTAAAAATGTAAACAAAAAAATGACCAGAAATCCACAAAATTCTAAAATCCGCACAACCTCTGGTCCCAAGCCTTGCGAATTTGAGGAAGTCTACTGTAATTATATTTATGTAAAAAAGTTATTTATACTTAAAAAAGGGCATCTGAAGAAATAAGCAGAATATATTATGCGTTGTAAAAATATATGTAAACAAATGTGATTTTCAAGCCAATTTCAAAGTTCCATATTTTTAAAACCATGTATATATCACTCATAATATTTTTGGTACATGTTTACATCTATAAGAAGGTTATCCTGCTAAATTTTTATATTTTTTTAGCCAGTCCTTTTTTAGATATTGAACTTCAAATTTAGCATTTTGATGCTGAGATGCCAACTTTGACTAATTATAGAAAAAGAAGGAGCGTCTCTAAATATTTCATATTTCTTCTGAGAGTAGTTCATTAGGGTATATATTCAGAAAAAGAAATGTAAAGGTGAATTTTACTTTCTTCTATAAAATGTTTATGTCAAAAAAGACAAATTTTCACTGTAAAAATGGTACATTTAATCTTATTTTATACAGTTTTTTAAATCATTATCATAAAAATACCTATTATGAAAATTTAGTTCATTCATTACTAAATATAATGGTTTTTAAATCATTTTGATACGTTTAGAAACAAAAAAGTTATAAAGGATTCTGTAAAGTACTATTTTCATGAAAAACCGCTTGTGACATGACAAAAAAATGGATGCCAAAAAAAATTCAAAAGGTTTAAATTTTTTTAAATCCTTGTTTTAGACTCCTAAAAGTAAAATAAATTAACTGGTAAAGAATTAAAAAAATCAAAAATATTAAGCAACATTTTTTTCTTTTTCTGGATGATTTCACATGGATTGACCCTTACTTCAATCAGAAATCAGTTTAAAACAACATTATATTTATTTTTGTTTAAAAAAATGAATTTTTTTAATAGAAAAAAAGTTTGTTTGTGATAGCTACATATACTTATAGAAAATTAAGTTACAATTACTTGTTTTAAAAATTGTCATTGGGAGAATTAAGACTTTTAAGGGGGGGGGGGGGTTAAACTTCACAAGTGGTGTACTGATATTAAGAAAGATATTGCCTTATGTAATTTAAAATTGAAATTTTGAAAAAACCTGTTTGAGTTTTTTCAGAAAGAAAAAAACACTTTGGTTTGGGGAAAATCGCAATAACTCTGCCTTAAAATAAACATGCTAAATTTATACAGTTTCTTTCATTCACTTCAATTCAAAAATCAGTCTTTTTTTAATAATAATATTTTGAAATTTTTAGCAAGATTGCAACAGTAGCAAATGTTAAATTATAGATTGTCAAAGAAGTCAGTGTTAATGACATTTGTAAATTCAGATCACAAATGGAAATACACTTTTATTAGCTTTGCTGCTAATAAACTCCTAAATGATTATGTAATTTGCTCCAAACCAAATAAAATGTAGAAAAGCATTATTCGATTGAAGTAGAAATAGTTTGTGCTGAATGTAAAGAAAAGAAAAACTGACAAAACACATGAGGAAACTTATCTTTTTCACTCTCTTTTTTTTTTCTTTTGTTATAATCTATCATTGTGTTGAAAATTACTGTATTATAACACTTTCATTAAATATTGAAGAGGATAACAAATGGAATGATTAATCTTAAAAGCTGTAACAATGCAAGCAATCAGGATGAGGTTCAAGTTTCAAATGCCACCTTTAGGTATACATTAAGATTAAAAGCACTTGAATGCATTTTAAAATACAAGCATAAAAATCTTCCTTCTTTACAAGCTAATTTCAGCTGTTTTTTTTTCAGGGGGGGGGGGTCATTTTATCAATATTTAGAAATTCCTTTAAATCTGGTTCTTTTGAAATATAGTTAAATTAGCATTTATCTTTGCATTCTCATACCTTAGATTAAATAAAGTTGTGAAAAAAACCCACAAATGGGTTTTTTCAAGTGGGCCCGCCCGAAAAAACCCGGGTGAGTTTTTTCGGGCTGGGCCCACTTGGGCGAACCCTGGTACCTCTAGGCTTAAGGCATCATATCATTGAGCTTCATAAAAATGGAAAATCAAACAGAGAAATTGAAAAAGCTTTTAAATTATCATTTATAACTGTTGGATACATAGTGAGAAAGTATGAGGTAATTTCATACATCAGAAATAAATGAAGACCAGGACACCCCAGCAAATTAACAATGAAGGAAAAAAGAAGTTCTGTTAAAAGTTTTTAAAAATCCTATAGATTCTGCTCAAAATTTTGCTGAAGACCTTGTAATATCTTCTAGCATCACAATAACAGCTTAAATAATAAGAAATGTTCCTCAAAATGCAGATTTAAAAGGAAAAACTCCAAGGAAAAAGCCATTCATAATCGAATCAAATAGGTGAAAATGCCTGGAATTTGCTTTGGCATAGATCACTAAACCAATAAAGTTTTGGAAAACAGTAATTTTTTCTGATGACAGTAAATTTAAAATTTTATTTCCACCATGCATTCGAAAAATTTAGCATAAAAATAAAACTGTTCCAGATTCAAAACATATATTCCCAACTATGAAGCATGGTGTGGGAAATGTTGGTTAGGGGGTGTGTGGGGCTTCTAATGGAGTAGAAAATTTGGAATTTATCGCCACTAGAATTAGAACTTTAACATACATTGGTATGTTGCAGCATAACTTGTTAAGCAGTGCTCATAAATTAGGTTTAGAGGAAGCTTTTCACTTCCAACAGGATAACAATCCCACTACTACTATGATCACTAGGACATGGTTATTCTATATTTCTTAAGGCTTTTGGTAATAGTCCGGGTGCTACGCATCAGAAAACTGCAGATCGTGATAAGAATATACCGCTTGGTGAATATGTACTTTATGATAATACAATGGATATTAGAGGGGGAGGCATCTCGTAAAGTCGTCGGAATTCAAGATGGCGGCTGTTATTCAAAATGGCGTCATTTTCGGAATTTTCTTAAGATGCACAATATAAATGTGCATTTCATGTCGATTTTGATGTTTTCAATGTTAAATTTTCGTTTTTAACACTTTCCAACATTATTTAAAAGAGTGTATGATTTCGGTTTATCTGTTTGTTTGTCTGTCTGTCCGCTTGTCCTTCCATACTCTAGCTCGCTTAAATTTACTCAGATTGCCATGTAAATTATATATGTTTTATGAATTTTATAATAAAATGTTCGAAGTAAAAAATAAAATACATAGCTTTTATAGTCCATTTACAGGAAGCAAAAAAAATGACATTACAATATTGTGCATGCAGCGAAATCCTTTGCAATTTGTTTTAATGACGTTATACTCTTTAAAACACATTCAAATTGATATACATCAATGTTAATACTGCAATGTTAATACTGAACTACCAAATACTTACTACATAATAAGATGCGCATATGCTATGCGCATCTTATCGCTTATTTACAGTGACACACCAAAACAAGAAAATATGTGTTTGTCATTTGTATATAAATTTCATAAAGATCACGATCTAATTCAAGTGTTATTAGTGTAGGTGCTAGGAGTTATGAAACTTCATTTTGCGATAAGGGTATCCTGAATATTTAGTATTTGTCTTATATTAATAAAGTGCATATAAGAAAATGAGGTATCGTATAAATTTATAGGAATTCAAAATGGCTATTATTTAAAATCTTTTGAAGTTTTATTCCTCTTCAATTTTACAAGGATATTTATAAAGTCAATTTCCACGTTTTATAACTCAAAAATTCTCTTTTTAATACTAGAAATATACCTAAACTGAAAATAGGACAATTCCTTGACTGGAATTGGTTCCTTAATTGGAATGACTTGCCCTGGTCATGAAGAAGCTGATTCAAAAATAATACTGCATCTCAAAGACATGGTTGAAAAAGGACTGAAAAATATTTTTATACGATCTGTAGACACTGATGTATTAGTTTTACTGATTGCATATTTCTTTATCCTTTCAGATAAATGCCTAGAAACTATTTGGGTTGCATTTGGAAAAGGGAAAAAATACAGATTTATTCCTGTTCATGCCATAACTGCAGCGATTGGAAGAGAAAAGGCAATAGCTTTACTAGAATTTCATATTTTCACGGGATGCGACAGCAATCCGGTTTTCACAGGAAAGACAAAAAAGCAAAATTGGAAAACATGGATTCTATTTAAAGAAGCTACTGCTGCATTTTCATACCTATGAAAACTACAAACGTCCATTCCTGAAAGTATTTTAAATATTTTAGAAAAGTTCGTAGTATTGTTGTACTGTTCAACAAGCAATGGACTAATTGTAAATAAAGCAAGACAAGAATTGTTTATGACAAAAAATCGTTCTTTTGAACATCTTCCACCAACTAAGAGTGCACTTCAACAGCATATTTTACGTAGTGCTTTACAAGCTGGACATATATGAAGACAAGCAGATCAGCGTGAAATACGTCCATCTTCTCCAAACAAATGGGGATGATGGTTGGATAATTTGTCATGGAAAATAAAACGGTCGGAGTTGCCAGAGATTTCAGATTCTTAGGAAAAGTTAGTAAAATGTATGCCTAAAATCTGTAAAAATAAATGTGTCTGTAGAAAGGTTGGACTTTCTCGCACATTATTGTGCAATTGCAAAAACGAATGTGAAAAATATGATGATACCAAGTGAAGCTTCTCAATTCCACACCTTTATATATAACATTCATTTTTTAATATATTTTATAAGTAATGTATTAATAAAATAGTACTTTTATTATTTACTTATTCCTTTAAATTTTCTACTGTAAATGACAAAAAATATTTTAGTAATTGTCCTATTTTCATTTTAGGTATATTTCTAGTATTTAAAAGGGAATTTTTGAGTAATAAAACATGGAAATTAACATCAGAAATACTCTTGTAAGATGCAGAGAATATAACTGCAAAAAATTTTAAATAATGATCGCCATTTTGAATTCCTATAAATTTATACGATACCTCACTTTCTTATATGCAGTTTATTAATATAAGATAGATAATGACTATTCGGGATATCATTATCACAACATGAAGTTTCATCCTTCCTAGCACCTCCACCAATAACATTTGAATTAGATCGTGATCTTTATAAAATTTATAAGCAAATTACAAACACTTATTTTCTTATTTTGGTGTGTGTTTGGTGTAAATAAGCGACAAATATCTAGTAAATATTTGGTAGTTCATTGCAGTATTAACATTGATGTATATCAATTTGAATGTGTTTTAAAGAGTATACCATTATTAAAACGCATTGCAAACGATTTCGCCGCATGCATAATACTGTAATGTCATTTTTCTAGTGCCCTGTAAATGGATTTTAAAAGCTATACATTTTACTTTTTACTCCTAACATGTTATTATAAACTTCATAAAACATAAAATTTACATGGCAATCTGAGTAAATTTAAGCGAGTTAGAGCATAGAAGGACAGACGGACAGACAGACAGACAGATAAACCGTATTCATACACTCTTTTAAATAATGTTGAAAAGTGTTAAAAACGAAAATTTGACTTTAAAAACATCGAAATCGACATGAAATGCACATTTATATTACGCATATTAAGAAAATACAGAAAATGACGCCATTTTGAATAACAGCGGCCATCTTGAATTCCGACGGCTTTACGTTATGCCTACACATCTAATATCCATTGTATTAACATTGATTGATGAATTTGAATGTGTTTTAAAGAGTATAACGTCATTAAAACAAATTGAAAACGATTTTGCAGCATGCACAATATTGTAATGTCATTTTTTTGCACCCTGTAAATGGACTATTAAAGCTGTGTACTTTATTTTTTATTTCGAACATTTTATTATAAAATTCATAAAACATATATAATTTTCATGGCAATCTGAGTAAATTTAAGCGAGTTAGAGCATGGAAGGACAGGCGGACAGACAGACAAACAGACAGATAAACCGAAATCATACACTCTTTTAAATAATGTTGGAAAGTATTAAAAATGAAAATTTAACATTGTAAACATCAAAATCGAAATGAAATGCACATTTATATTACGCATCTTAAGAAAATTCAGAAAATGGCGCCATTTTGAATAACAGCCGCCATCTTGAATTCCGACGACTTTACGAGATGCCTCCCCCTCTAATATCCATTGTATTATCATAAAGTACATAATCACCAAGCGGTATATTCTTATCACGATTTGCAGTTTTCACCTTATTTTTGTCGCGTAGCACTCGGACTATAATTTCTCTACAATCTCTAGACTTGAATCCAATAGAACATTTGTGAATGCTATTGGATGCACAAATTTGAAAAAATATATGTATCAGGTAAAAACAGTTTAAAAGAAACTCTCATTGAGTCATGCATCAAGACAGACCCAATTGTCACACACACTCACATAAAAAAAAAATGGTGGATTCTTTGCCCCAATGTCTAGCAGGGATTAAAGCTAAAGGATTTAACACAAACTATAAATTTGTATCATTTGACTAAATTTTCAAGAATTGTAGAACATTAATGTTGTGTACCAACACTTTTTTTGCATTATATTTTTGGATATTTGTTTATTGAAATGTAAAAAATAAAGTATTTTTATTTTGCTGCTTTATATTATTTTAATGCGTTGAATTAATGTATTACATTGTTATTTACTTACATCTTTTGTTTGTTTTTATTATAATTTAAAAAGTGAAGCGTATAACTAATTTCTTTGCCAACTGTAGGTATATAAACAACGATCACTTGGATGCATGTATAAATTTGGAAAAAATCACTTTATAAACTGCAATTTACATACTATAATTATAAGTAATACATATTATTAAACTTACCTTATTCCATTTCATAGATTCTATAAACTAATTATGAGAGGCAGACACACATCTAGATCACAAGCCTGAAGAACACTACCACGTGGAATATTTCGATACAATGGCGCCAACACAATGAATGAATCACAAAGGAAGAATGAATTCATGAATAAGGATTCAATCAATGAATTTTTAACTAATAATATAAAACATTTATTTATAGAAAAAGAACTGAAACATAGTAAAAATTCGCGAATTTAGCGATTAAATAAGCCTTCGGATACAATTTTTTCTTCGCAGTTTAATTCTGCATTTCACCATTTCCGAATTCAAAGGCTCAAAGTGAATTATTCTTTTTCTATTACTGTATTGTTAAAAGTCACGATTCATTCTTGCATTGGCGTCTTGTATTTTATCTTATCTGACGTATCAGGTAACTTTTAAAATATGAATTTATTGATTTCCGCCTCATTACTAAAATAAGTATATGCTAAGATAGTTTCTTTTTGTTACTCTTTACCTAAAATTCTACAATTTGCAGTTCGATAATATAACTACACGAAATTTCATGTATTGGAACTTATATTCTGCCAATAGTTATTCAAAGTATTATTGAAATGTTTATTTATTGCAGAAAATTTTATTTGTTCATTTGTAATTAGCTAGATGAATATAATTCAAATTTCCAAATAGGGAATTCTTTTCAGTTTTTGTTAACAATTCATTTAAAACATTGTGTCGCTCAATTTGTTCAATTTCTCTGTCCTATTGAAAGTAAATAATTTTTAAATAATTAATCTCAGGCTGAAGTTGTTATATAAAATTCATTAAAAATTACATAAAATATCAAAATAATTTACGAAACCAAGAATCATAAATTCCAATGTCTTCATGATATTAGATCCGTTGCCAATAAGTATTGTAGAGCAAGATCCTGTTAAGTTTTTAAAGTAAGAGCTAAGTGACTAAGAAAGAAAATGTTTATTTACAATAGAAGAACAATTTAGAATAGAAAAAACTTTCTAGAGTAACATTTTTACGTCGAATCTAAAACACCGCTAAAACGCAGCTTACATCGTTTTTACATATTCTTAAGTAACAACAACATAACGTTGCCAAACCAGCAATACAAATTTGGTGTTGCTACCAACATTATTAATAATTATTTCCCAACACACTCCCTTAATTATTAATAATACAGTCCAAAGCACTCCCTTAAAGTTATTCTAGTCTTAACATACACTACATTTACAGATATAAAGTATTACACTCTAACCAAAAGAAATATTTATACACATACAAAATAAGCAAATAAATTTAGGTAAAGTAGATATATATATACAAACAAACACAGTAAATTTTAAATGCAAACAAACATATTACATTACCAATTTAGCTTTAAAATTTTCGAACTTGTTTGGTCCCAATGCTTTAGTAAATATATTAGCAATTTGAATATCAGTTGGGCAATATTTTATACTAATTAAACCCTCATCAACTTTCTCTTTTATAAAGTAAAATCTTACATCAATATGTTTACTTCGTTTACTTACAACCCCATTTTTAATTATATTTATAGCACTTTGATTATCTATATTTAAAGTTATAGAAATCTTATCATTTGTAATTTCCTCAATTAAAGTTTTGAGATAAACAAGTTCTTTACAACATTCAGCCGCTGCAATATATTCTGCTTCAGTACTTGACGTAGCTACTATAGGCTGTTTTCTCGAGCTCCAACTTACTGGACCGCCACAAAAGTATATTACATATCCAGTGGTGCTTCTACGAGTATCAGGATCACCTGCATAGTCTGCATCACAATAGGCAATCAGTTCTGTATCACTACCACTTGTTGTATAGACTACACCCAAGTCCTTGTTTCCTTTTAAATATCTTAAAGTTCTTTTGAGATTAGAAATATCACAGTTTGATGGGTTTTCCACATGGCGACTTTCATAAGCAACAGCGAAGGACAAATCTGGTCTTGTTCTACATGATAAATAAAGAAGACTACCAATAACTTCTCGATATGGAAACACTTTTCTTTTTCTTGAATACAATTTACTGTTCCATTTTGTAATAAAGGTGTATTTGTTGTCTTTGCGTCCAACATTCGAAATCTTTCTAATACTTGTTTTGAATATGATTCTTGATGAATTTTCAGTGTGTCATCTTTTAATTCTAAATTCATATCCAGAAATGAATGCGGTTCTTCATAAGTTACATCAAATTCCTTTTTTAACTTCTCAAGAAAATCTGTTAATCTTGCATGATCACACCCAATTAAAATTCCATCATCTACATAAATAGCTAATATTATGCTTTTGTCTTCAGTTATGAAAATGCACTGTTCAGATTTAATCTGTACAAAACCACTTTCTTTCAAAAAATCTGTTAATCTTTTGTTCCATTTTACAGGTGCTTGTTTCAAACCGTACAATGATCTTTGAAGTTTACATATCTTAGATTTGTCATCATATCCTTCTGGCATGTTCATATAAATTTCTTCATCCAATTTGCCATACAAAAATGCTGTTTTAATGTCAAATTTCATCATTTTATATTGTTTCTTCAATGCTAATCCAAAAATAATTCTCAATGGAGTAATGCTTACAACTGGACTATAAGTTTCTTCATAATCACAACCATATTTTTGTTCACAACCTCTCACAACCAAACGTGCTTTGTATTTTCCATTATCTTTAATTTTAAATATCCATTTGTTACTTAATATCTTTTTATTCTTTGCTGCATTTCTGTCAACTCCTTTCCAAGTTTCATTTTTTTCTAGGGATTTCTTTTCCTCTTCTATTGCTTCTTTCCACAATTCTTTATCTTCTCCACTAATGGCTTCTTCATATGTCAACAAAGCATAGTCATTAAGATAAACAGGAGGTTTCTTTGTTCTTTTACCTCATCCAAGTTCTTCAACGTTCTGATCTTCTGATGTAGTTTGTTTCATGTTGTTAAGATTCTCCTCATCTTCACTACTTTCATCTTGAAAATTAAAGTATTTAAATGGTGATATCAAATCATTTGGTTCATTAACTATAGGCTCAAGGAATATCACATCTCTTGCAATTTGTATTTTCTTAGTTTTTGGATCCCATAATCTGTAGCCATTTTCAGCATATCCGACAAAGATTAGTTTATTACTTCTACTATCCAACTTCTTCAGCCGACCAAGTACTTTAGTATAAGCCACACTGCCAAATATTTGCAATCTTGATAAATTTGGTTTCTTTTGGAACCACATTTCAGCAGGTGTAACACCAATAGATTCTGTTGGACTTCTGTTTAGGAGATAGGCTGCAGTTCGCAATGCTTCACCCCACATTTCTTTTTCGAGTCCGGAATCAAATATTAGAGCTCTGACTTTTTCAAAGAGTGTCCGATTTAACCGTTCTGCTTTTCCATTAAGTTGTGGAGTATGTGGAATGCTATAATCTAAAACAATCCCTTTATTTTTGCACCAGTTTACTAACTTATGAGAAACATATTCTCCTCCATTGTCACAGCGTAATTTAGAGACTCGGAGTGACCACTTAGCTTCGACTTCTTCAATATACTGTTTAAGAATGTCAGCAACTTCAAACTTATTTTCTAATAGAAAAACCATAACAAAATGAGTATAATCATCCAAACATGTTAAGAAATACCTTTTTCTGTCCCATGTACTCACTTCTATTGGGCCACAAATATCGGTATGGATCAGCTCCAATGGTCTAGTTGCTCTTGTTCTTTCCGATTTAAATGGAAATCTAGTCTGCTTTGCTTTAAGACAAATTTCACACGGATCTTCTTCTAACATTTTTATGTCTTCAACTTTTAGATCTATACCACTTGAATTTTTCAACAATATTTTTATATTTTTACTACTCAAGTGTCCAAGTTTTCTATGCCACAATGTCGAATTTTTCTTCTCACAAATCAAGGCTTCATTTTGTTGATTTAAATCAATTTCGTAGAGTCCCTTGTTGTTTTTATATCCTTCCAAAACAATTTTTCCATCTTTTGAAATTTCTACTTTATCTTCAACAAATTTTACTTCTCCATTATTTTCTGTAATTGCATTAACAGACAATAGATTTTTACTCAACTGCGGAACATAGAGTACATTTTTTAATGTGCAAGTATCAGCTTCAATTTTTCCACAATATTCAGCTTTCATTATTTCAGATTTCTTTGCTAATCCAATTTCAGTAGAAATCTTCACAGGATTTTTCAGCATTACTTTATTATTTACCATATGAGAAGAGGATCCCGAATCTACCACGAATTTATTAACAAAACTTGTTTTACTAGATTCTTGAACAAGAAAGGAAACAGCTGGTTTTCCATTTTTACGAAAGAAACAGTCTTTTTCAGAATGATTATCCTTTTTACAGATGCCGCACCGGGGACGATTATTCTTACCTTTATTACAGTGTTTAACCAAGTGAAATTTGCTATCACATTTAAAACATCTCTGTTCTTTAATACTTTTTACAGGGTACTTAGCTTTACCGCATGATCTTGCTAAATGATCTGCACTGTTGCATTTGAAGCATCTTTTTTCCAATATTTTGAAAGCAACTGGTTCTTCATTTTTATTTGCACCTCTTGTACACAACTCTTCATTCAATAATCTTGCTGTTAAATTTTCTAAGGTTTTTTCTTCTGTATTAGTAGAGTCCCATGCAGTTCTAAAATGCTTATATTGTTCTGGAAGTGTGGATAGAATTTTAGAAATAACCATTTCATCATCAATTTGTTTATTAAGGGCTTTTAGTTTAAAAGCAATGTTTTCTAATCTGCTTATATGTGTAGCGATATCAATTTCTGCACTAAAACTGTAGTTGAAAAAATCCTGTAGCAAGTTACATTTTTGTTGTTCCGTATCTCTTTCAAAAATATTACATAATTTCTTATACATCTCATGAGAATTTTCGCAATTTATAATATGCATCATCACTTTTTTATCTATAGTTGTTACTATTATCTGTTGAGCTTTGGCATCTTTCTTTTCCCACGCCAATTTGGCATCCGCCGTTAGGCCTTCTTTATTTTTAGTTCCATTTACTACTTCAAACAAGGAATTAGATTTTAATATTATGCTTACTTGAAATTTCCAAAGCGGGAATGAACTTGAGTCACGAAGTTTTTCAACTTGCGAAACATCTTCAAACATATTCGTCATTTTTACTTTTTTTTTTTTTTTTTTTTTTTTTTAAGCGATTCGACTTTTACAATTTTCTTTTCTTCCGTTTTTACGTTACTTCTATTGTTCTTAGTCACAAGCTCGATTTGAAACCGCGCTCTACTGCCATGATAAGTTTTTAAAGTAAGAGCTAAGTGACTAAGAAAGAAAAGTTTATTTACAATAGAAGAACAATTTAGAATAGAAAAAAACTTTCTAGAGTAACATTTTTACATCGAATCTAAAACACCGCTAAAACGCAGCTTACATCGTTTTTACATGTTCTTAAGTAATAACAACATAACGTTGCCAAACCAGCAATACAAATTTGGTGTTGCCACCAACATTATTAATAATTATTTCCCAACAGACTGAACTCGGTTCGTTTCCTTCTCGATTACACATCATGGCTTACAATTTTCTCTTTTACCGGTACGAGGTGGAACCCGTCGAAATTTCACAAAAGAAAATCTTTAAGAAAGAACTGTTTCATTGATTTATAATAAATCTTCAAAATTATTTTATATTGGTTATTCTAACTCTCAAACAAATATTAAGCTAAAATTAACAAAATACCATAAAACTCATTTAGCCAAATTATTAAACGAAATAAAGCCGAAATTCAGCAGATTTTATAAACGATGATATTTAAAAAATAGTATACGCATTTTAATTTCCATTGTTTTTTTCAATTTTAAAAGAAAATGGAGTGATTTTGTAGCCACAATTACAAAATTGGTACTAAAAAGTATAAAAAAAATCATATCTCAAAAATAAATTGAGATACAGCTTTTAAAGAAATTGCATTTAAAAGTATATTTTTTCCCTATACAACCGTGTAAAAATTTAAAATGTGCGATGCTTAGAAGTGTAAAATTTGCAGTAGCGAAAATTGCAAAAGCGAAATTGCAGGGGAAAGTGTTGCCTTTCGCAAAATGACGTATGCGTTACGCACAGATACGTTTGACCTTTATAATATAGATTGTAACTTATATATGGTAGAGCGGTGTAAAGCAAACTTGATTCTCGAAATAGAAATTAGGATTTGGGAAACTTGTACTAATGCTATTTTCACTTACCCAGCTCAACAAACGTGAAACAGTTTCTGGCTTATTTTTGAACGTGAAGTCATCAAACTGCCAGACTATGAACGCGATTCGAAATAGAATTATGTTTTCCATTTTTTGCTCTGTAAATTACTTTTCGGGTTATAAGCGAACTTATAACTCGATACCTCTCCGCGCTGCAACGACCAGAAATTTCATTCAAAATTTTCACTCACACAGTAATTTTAAAAAGGTATTTTTGCCTTTACCGAAAATACAGATATGCTATTCTATGACCGAGTTTCTGAATAAAGACATCTGCCTATTTTGTGCTTAACGAAAAATAAATTCAGTTTTATAAAAATGAGCATTTATCCTCTCTAGAAAAGAACCCCTGACGACACTTTCATCTTTTAAAACTTTGAGAAGTGTTCGAGCAACAGATATGTTGACATTGACAACAAATGGACTCGTCTTTATCTATAAAATAAATCTTTTTAAATTATCAGGTTCTCAATATCTCCTTAGCTAATTCAAGGACATTTTGTTGTTCTTCCGAAGTTAAAACCAACTTCTTGTGTAATCACTTGTACTATTTGTCTTCGAAGAAAAAAAAAATCTATTAGGACTATTTATTTTTTCTACATTTACTTTTTGACTTTCCTTTAAAAAAGTAAATCTGATAAAATTCAAACCATTAAAAGATTACGTTTTCTTCCTTTTATTTTCCGAAAAATAAATAAGAAAATATGTTTTATGAAAAAATTAAAAAAAAAAAAAAATTTTAAATACGGTTTTCAAATGCTTTTACTGAGTGTGTTGCAGTTTTACTTTAAAGTAACCCAACGACTTTTTTCAGACTCTTGAATTTCGTGGGTGTCTGTGAAAGCTCACAAAAAATATATGCGCACCAAAATGTCTTTATACATAGTACGTATGTACCTGTTTAATTACTGTTGGTAATTAGTGATTTAGAGATGACTGTTTCGAATAAAAACGATATAACTTTAATCTTGAATATTTAAAAGTACGATGTACACGACACATAAAACTATATACAGGGTTGTGTAAAGAGGAAAAGGGAGGTTCATATGCAGTGGCGCCAACTTATATGGGTCCGTGGGGCCTGAGCCCACCCCCATAATTCTGAATTCTTGCGTGCTTTAATTTTCATTGTTCTAGTCATTTTTCTCCCTAGAGCAAAATTTATTTTGCCAATGGGAGCGCGTTTTAATTCTCCGACTTGCACCCATAAATTCAAAATGACTGAAATGTAATGGTTAACTTTTGCTGTTTCAATTTGTAGTCATGTTCATAATACGATGATATTACAATAAATATTAGTGTCTTTATTTACTATATACTTTATATACTTATTGTCTTTATAAAAGAAAGCGCATAAAAATTTAATTAAAAAAATGCAACTATGTTAAAACATGACAGCTTAATTTAAAAGTCTCATCTTTCACCAGCTGTCTACCTTTCACTGAAAAACAAACTGGTTGTACCATTTTACCAAAATATCTTTGAGGCCACCCAATATTTTTGAGCCAACCCAATATTTTTTAAAAGTTGGTGCCATTGTTCATTAGGAGTGGACGCGTCATGTTTACCGATGACCCGGAGCTCTCGTCGTCCTTCGGGAGCGAACCCAGATCTCCGTCATCAGCCAACGTCTAAGCAATCGCTCTCATCTTAAAATTTGTTTCCCGGGTTGGAGTTTGAACTTACCAAGTCATCAACTTCTTTGTGTTGAGTTTCTGTGAAAGTTTGCTTAGTTCACACTAGAAGATACTGCATCTATTTCCTTTGTAACTAGATTGTTTTGGGAAAGTGCAGGCCCTTGAATGAAATACCTTATTTATTTTATTACATACATGTAAATACAGTGTCAGCAGAAAAAAAAAAATCTTGACACTTATGATTTTGGACGTTTTGTTAAATATCTAGAAATATACGTCAGGAATTATTCTGAAACTCCAGGTGTGTGAACAATATAATAAAGGTCATATATTTTCGCGAAGATTTTTCTCCGAAATTCCATAGGGGACCGTCAACAAATTGAAAAAGAACGAAAATCTTTTGGATAATCCTGTCAAAACTAATGCAGCAAAAGCGTTCAAACTGCACATTATGATTAAGTGGCTAATTGTACTAAACTGTGTTCATTTTTAGGAATATAGCATGTATACTTGAAGAGAAATGAAGGTTTTTATAAAAACGGTTCCAAATTTCGCCAAGTTTTTTGCTTATAATGTGTTATTTAATAAAAAATAATGTTCTTTTCAAAAAATATGCAAACGACATTGTACATAACACCCTGCAATCAAAATTAAGAAATATTAATAATTGTATGAAAAATGAACACGTTTACTAAATAAGGTTTCAGTGCGCATGCGTGAACTCAATTAAAATGTAATTTGCATAATGTGTTAGCTAAATGTATAGATATAGAGCAACTTTTGTGAAAGTTTCAAAAACATAGCTTGAAAATTCTGAAAATAATCGTCAATAGAATAAGATCCAAATGCGTTATTCCCAAAATGAAGAAAACAGATGAGAGTCTGTATTCATATTCCATTGATTAGTGTTTACACAATATTGTACGTACCCCGTATTTGGATAAAGCTCCTCTTCTTTTTGCTTCATTTCGTAAAAAAAAACGGATTTTGATGTCATTCTATCGACGATAAATTTCAACTTATGTTTTTGTGACTTTCACAAAAGTTGCTCTATACATTTAGCTAACACATTATGCAAATTATATTTTAATTAAGTTCACGTATGCGCACTGAAACCTTATTTAGTAAACCTGTTCATTTTTCATACAATTATCTATATTTTTAATTTTGATTACACAGTATTATGTACAATATTATTTCTCATATTTTATGAAAAGAGCATTTTTTTTTATTAAGAACTCTACAAATTATAAGCAAAAAACTTGGCAAAACTTGGGACGGTTTTTATAAAAACCTTAATTTCTTTACGAGTATACATTAGGGTGGAGTGAAAAATCGAAAGATGGAATTTTGATTTTGGATAGCAGCCAAAAATTGCCTTTTTGTACTTCTAATAAACGTGCAAAATTTTATTAATTTTGAAAAACTTCTTGAGTCCCCTACCAGGCCATTTATATTTTCAGTGATTTATACGATAGATTTTTACCATAAATTGTACATTAACAGGATTTTTTGGTAATATTGTTTGATATTTTTATATTCAAAATGTATAGTGTATTTCCTTTCATCATTTTCAAACTTTAAGTCTATATTTTTAAATATTTGAAACGGTTTATTGAGTTTTAAAAATTGTATGTTGTCATTTTTACAGTCAAAATGAGTACGTGTGTAAGCAAATCGAAGTTTACCATTACTAGAAGTTAGTGATTCTTCAAAACTAAATAAATCTGTTTTGCAAACAATAGCATAATGCTATAAAATGTTATTATTATACAAAACAATAAATAAAACGCATTGTAATTGTAAAGTTTCGCCAAAATCACAAGTAAAAAAAAATCCTGCGAGAAAACATCGAAGGCATCAATTATTGTAGTTTCCCAAAGACGTATTGATCAAATGATAGATAAAAAAAATTCTGAATATCAGAAGCTTATTCAATTCCCCAAAATCAAAGGAAATTATGGAAAATTGGAGATATATGAAAGAACTATAAGTTACAAACACAATTTCGGATTTTAAGAGTCAAATGAATTGTATTTGGGACACATTACACCATCTTGTGGACCAGGAAAGATCATTGCAGGAAGTATCAAAATATTGTACTGAAAAACATTTAAACCTTGATAAATTCATGGCAATAGGTTGTGACGGAACAACTGTAAAAAGTAAGATAAAAAATCATGGTAATAGATTTTTGAAACAAAGATTTAGTCGTCCGTTTTAGTGGTTAATATGTCAGCTCTCTTCAAACGAATTGCTGCTAACTTGATAAACTTGATTGAACTTGATAAACAAAATAAAGGCTCATGAGCTTTTCCTGTTCTAATTGGAAAGTCGTTGGATCAATGTGAACAATAGACAGTTATGGAAATTAAAAATATCTGCTCCTATAACACAGAAATGAACTATGGAGAGTTAAGCGTAGACCAAAATTATCTTCAAACATTTGCATCTGATTAATGCTCCTCAAATCTGGTAAATTGTAATCCAGCAAGAATGTCGCACTCTAAATGATTGACAACTGCCAATTGAGTACTTGGTTTGCAGACTGGAAGTCAGAATTCATCCCAAAATCTGAAGATTATGGCTGAATTTGTAATAGGTACATTCGTCTATGTTGTTTCACTTCAAAAAAGATTCTTCTTGCAACAATTGAGCTTAAAATGTTTTTTATAAACAATTAAGATCTTTTGTTATTTGAGGGAATATTTAAAGAAAATTCTCAATCCCGTTATTCAACAAAATGTATACTTCTGTCATTGAGATGAAAATTTACTGGAACGATAACTGATAAAAAGAAAATCATGTTGGAGACTTTGGATTCCGAAGAATATTGAAGATGAAGGATATTATATGTTCTACAATAAGACAGTTTCATATTCCAATATTGAAATTCAGTGTTACAAACTATAAAGACATCATTAACTGGCAAGAATGTGAAATCACCCCTCATTCTTAAAAGTGTACCAAGAGAGAAATTGGAAATTCTCAGAAAAAATCGAAAGTCCCATCTTTTCAATTGAAAAAGTTCTCTGTTAGATTAAAGTATTTGAAAGATGCGTAAACTTAGTTGTTGAAGCGCCATTAGCGGTTGTAGTAGTAGAAGCAAGAACCGGATATATATGAGCAAAAATCAAATCACGAAAGGTAATACCTTATTTTGATAACAAAGACAAATATAAATTGGAATGAAATGAAAGACCGTTTAACAATATACCGTATATATTCTTTTCATTTCATTACTATATATTCAGAAAACTGCATTTCCTTTATATTTAGAAACTATCTTTCATGTGCATTCGAAAAATAAAAGTGAAAGCATGTCTAATTATTGTGTTTTCTCTTCTCTGCAAAATACGATTCACATTTTAGGGTTTTATTCCCGATTCAAAGAATTAAAACGCAAAGATACTTAGATCGTTCAAAAGTAATACTTTAAGAAGTCATTTTTGGGGTTATTTTACTGAAATAAAAAAAAGTTGATTAATTTACGCTGCATTGTGAAATCTTGATTTTCACATAAAAAGAGCATAATCTTTAAGAGCTGGTAGGGAACTAAAATGAGTTTCAAATGAAATGAAAATTTAACAATATATTCAGTGTGCCAAAAAGCAACATTTTAGACCTATCCAAAGAAAAAATTCCGAAGAAAAATGTTTTTTGGTCATTTACACTACATAGTGAAATCTTGATTTTCGCATATAAAGAGCATAATCTTCTGGAACTGGTAGGGGACTAAAGATGAATTCCAAACGAAATAAAATTTTAACCTTATATTCAGTGTGTCAAAAGGCAACTTTTTAGACCTATCCAAAGAAAAAATTCCGAAAAAAATTTTTTTGGGTCTTTTTCACTCCACCCTAGTATACATTCATAAAAATGAACACAGTTTACTATAATAAGCCACTTAATCATAATTTGCAGTTTGGACGGTTTTGCTACATTAGTTTTGACAGGGTTCTCCAAAAGATCTTCGTTCTTTTTCAATTTGTTGACGGGTCCTATGGACTTTCGGAAAAAATCTTCACGAAAATATATGACTTGAGCTATTTTGTTTATACATCTGGAGTTTCAGAGTTATTCCTCTTGTATCTTTTTAGATATTTAACAAAACGTCTAAAATCGCAAGTGTCAAGATTTTTTTTTTTTTTTTTGCTGGCACTGTACATGTATGTAATAAAATAAAAATAAAAATTCCATTTCATTTAAATCTTCTTTAAATTTCTTCATTTTTCTTTAAATTTTGAAAATAAATTGTTTTCTGAGGTTTCTAAAGATAGATGGAATACATTTTGCAATCGTGGGTGTCTCGCAAGCGGTTAGCTTTTTCCCCTTTTAAAAATGCTTTTATCAGTCTATTTAGGATATTAATCGTTTCGCAGGATAAATTTCGAAAACGGAAAGGCCATGCAGTAACCCATACAATAGTTTCATATTGAAGATAAAAATGGACTGCTCTCACATCAGTTGTTTCAATTTCTGATTAATCTCATCGATATATTTGGCTGTAGTTTTGAAAGTGACAGTGTCTGATACGCTTATTCTGTTTTTGTTTAGAACGGGTCAAAATACTTCACGAATGAACAGATAATTTTTCATGAAATTGTGTAAGAATACAGAGGTCGATAATACCTATCTATTCTTTGGAAAACTCCCTGCTGAATATTGCTCATCGCTCTATTATTGTGCG
This sequence comes from Maratus speculifer, assembly GCA_964019185.1. Taxonomy (NCBI): domain Eukaryota; kingdom Metazoa; phylum Arthropoda; class Arachnida; order Araneae; family Salticidae; genus Maratus; species Maratus speculifer. The sequence goes on along the minus strand of CAXHSM010000013.1, from coordinate 966,048 downwards.
TCACTTTATCGAGTTTTAAAAACGAAAGAAAATAAATATAAAGCAGGGTATCAATCAGTTGATAAATCATCACGTTATTCTACAATGTCAGCATATTTCATTTTTTTACTATTTTAGCCGTCAGATCCATTGCACGTCAATAACTTAATTATTTTTTGAATTTTTGTTTTTTAATCTTTTATGAGCACGAAAGACTCTAATTACTAGATGTCCCATTTTTCAAGAAACTTCTCATCGTAATCGCAGCGCGGAACATCTAATAGCCCAAGAGCCTACCGCACAAAACCCTAAGTCATCGAGCACAAGAAAAAAAATCCTTTATTTTATGGAAGAGTAGTAACAGAGGAATCTAATCACCCATGTCTGCCGGAAGGGAAGGGGTGCATAAGAAAAAATGAGTATCATTAGTGGTTAACTCGTAGGCTTAGCATTTCGTTTTCCTGCACTCAATTTTCCATGTTTTCAAACTTTTAATTGTACGGCAAACACAATGTTAAACTTACGAGTCAACCACTAGTGATACTCATTTTAGGCTTATGCACCCCTTCCCTTCCGGCAGACATGGGTGATTAGATGCCCAAATTCTTTCTCTTCTTTTTGCGTGCTATATATTTTTTAAAGTTCTATTTGTTAGTTTGCGTCGATTGGAATTTAATACAGCAAAATCTCAGAATCATCCTACAAATCGAGATTCTAACACGTTAACCTGTCTAAAATGGAATATTTTTCCATCTTCAGCAGTTCTGTTGTTTTATATTTTCATGTATTTACTTAGTTTCGGAAAAATTCGTAAAATTGGAACCTATTTATTACAAAATCCTGTTTTACGAACCACGAACACACGTTGGCGATGTCAAATGTGTCCCACAGATGCCACTGATTGCGTCAGGGTGGCAATTTCGCTCCCCCCCCCCAAAAGATTTTCTCATCCCTGCATCTGCACACGCGCATCTACACCGACAAAATAAGGAATCCCATTCATCTATGTTATTTCGGATGCCGACATTTTTTCCCCATGTCCACACACCCAACGATGAATGGGACATCATGTGGATGTTTTAACCACTCCTTTAGATCCTGTCGAGTACGCCCACACTTCGTTAAAACAGATTCTTTCAAAATTGCACTTCATTAAAAACAAATTAAAATAAGTCAGAAATGGTACTTCAAACGTAGCCAATCAGGTGCGTTCGTGCTACAGCGAAGTTTTATAGACATTCTGATTTTGGTAAAATAGCTCTTGCATTTTTATGCAAGAATGCATGAATATTACAATTACATGCATAACAAATTGACTAATACAGAAATAATAGGAGTCCACCTTAAAAAGGACTTCATCACCTGGCAATTTAGATTTATTACCAATCATGGAATATCAGTGAAACATATACGTATTATAGGATTTAATAAAGTGAAGAAAATGTATATCAATATTTTTTTATGTTTTGAGTTGATTTTCATAAATTTCAAATGACACGATAAAATTTCAACAATGATATATATTTTAAATTTCAAACCATTTGGTTGTGTAGTTTTTGCGCTCTTATAGGAGGATAAACAGACGGATGAACCACACGACGACTATAGGGCTAAACCGGGTAGGCGGACAATACCGGGTAGCGCAGATTCCTCCTTGATTTGAACTTTTATCGGTCGGCCAACAAGAGGAATAGCTTGCCGAAAGTCATTACGTCATTTATAGCTAAACGAAACTCGACTGTGTGGGGTTATTTTTTTGTGTTTGAATTTCTCTTAAAAATTGTTTTGTTTTACGCATATGTGGGATATACTCTCGCATGTGGACTACACTCTCTGTTGCACCTGAATTGGACTGTATTTCCCTCCGCCACTCATTTACCGGAACTCTGCATCGAGATTAAATAAGAAACGGAAAATAGTGAAGCTGTGTGAGGAGGAATGGAAAGAAGAAGGTTAATAGAATGTTTTCAACGACGGCTAACGATGTTGATTAAAAACTAAAGTGATGATTCCGACGATTTAAAAGCGAAGATTTAAGACGATTCTTTTAAGAACCATAAAATATTTACGACGAATTGATGTTCGATAAAGATTGTTGAGAAACGTTACGAAGAATGAATCTATGTTTTATTTTTTATTTGTTTGTTTTTTGTTCCGTTCGTCAGATAATAAATGTATGTGTCCGTCAGAGACTACTTTTTATTTTGAGTAAGGGCTCGTCCATCCTACACATATATTAACTATTTGTCAGCTTATTAAATACTAGTTCTTACAATATCTAATGCTTTGCTTTCTTGCTAATATTTTATCAGCTTTACTTTTTTTACTACAGAATTGAAAACTGGGACGCCATGTTTTTAAATTTGTGCAATGTTGGGGTAAAACAGGGTACTTAAGGACATACACTAGTCACTGAAAAAGACCCAGATGATAATGTTAAGTCTATGGAGGGTTCTTTTCAAATATCGCGCACAAATTTTAATATTTTTACATGATTGTTTTTGCATAGGATAGCTGAGGACGATCTACAACCGGGCTAGTTTTTAGCTCACAGGCTATCATAGCCTGAGAGCTTATGTGCCCGTCCGTTCTGTATGTATGTGCGTATGTGCGTATGTGCGTAACGCGATAACTCATGATAAAAATATCGGATCCACTTGAAATTTTGTATGTAGGTATATCCTGACAAGGCGCTTCCCTGATTAGTTTTTGGAGTTCATTCGATATGTATAAGAGGGGGAACGGGGGGCTCATGCCCCCCGTTAGTTGATATAAATGGGATTTTCATGCAGAATTAAGTTTTCGTTCAAAATTTAGATTAGGATCATTCTGATGAGGCGATTCCGTGACTGTTATTAGGTGTTCATTGAATAAGTATAAATAGGGGGACAGGGGTTCTAATGCCCCGCCCCCCTTAATTTATAGAAATGGGATTTTCATGCAGAATTAAGTTTTCGTTCAAAATTTAGATTAGGATCATTCTGATGAGGCGATTCCGTGACCGTTATTAGGTGTTCATTGAATAAGTATAAATAGGGGGAACAGGGGTTCTAATGCCCCCCCCCCGTTAGTTGATATAAATGGGATTTTCATGCAGAATTAAGTTTTCGTTTAAAATTTAGATTAGGATCATTCTGATAAGGCGATTCCGTGACTGTTATTAGGTGTTCATTGTATAAGTATAAATAGGGGGAACAGGGGCTCTAATCCCCCCCCCCGTTAGTTGATATAAATGGGATTTTCATGTAGAATTAAGTTTTCGTTCAAAATTTAGATTAGGATCATTCTGATGAGACGATTCCGTGACTGTTATTAGGTGTTCATTGAATAAGTATAAATAGGGGGAACAGGGGTTCTAATCCCCCCCCCGTTAGTTGATATAAATGGGATTTTCATGCAGAATTAAGTTTTCGTTCAAAATTTAGATTAGGATCATTCTGATAAGGCGATTCCGTGACTGTTATTAGGTGTTCATTGAATAAGTATAAATAGGGGGAACAGGGGCTCTAATCCCCCCCCCCCGTTAGTTGATATAAATGGGATTTTCATGCAGAATTAAGTTTTCGTTCAAAATTTAGATTAGGATCATTCAGATGAGGCGATTCAGTGACTGTTATTAGGTGTTCATTGTATAAGTATAAATAGGGGGAACAGGGGTTCTAATGCCCCCCCCCCTTAATTTATATAAATGGGTTTTTCAAGCAGAATTTTCAGATTTCGTTCAAATCTCTGAATAGTTTTGGAAGTTTAATGGTTAAGTATAAAAGAGGGGGATAACTCCTTTTAAATTATATAAATGCTAAATGGGTTTTTATTAAGAATTATCTAATTTGCTCTGAATTTTGGATATAGATTTTTTATATGATAAAGCATGTCTTTGATAGTATAGGAGGTTCAATGATTAAGTATAAAAAAAGAGGAAAGAAGAGAGCTGTTTCCCTTTCTTAATTTTTTAACGGAATTAACCCTTGAAAATATAAGGCTTTAATGTACAATTAGTATTTGTAGCCTGTGAGCTCAATGCCATCAGTTTAACTGGGCAGTATTCTTTATTACTTCTTCAATTTTGGTTTCAGATAAAAAAAAAATACTTTAACTTTTGAAACCGGTTAGAACTGGTTCTGAAATTGAAACTATTATAATGTAAAAAATATATAACCAAAATCGAAAAAGTAAAAACTAGCTCGGTTGTAAATCATCCTTAGTTATCCTATGCAAAAAAAAAGAGTCATGCAAAAATATTCAAATTTGAGTGAGATATTTGAAAAGAACGCCCTCAAAGATTTAACATTATCATCTAGAACTTTTTCAGTGACTAGTGTGGCGTCTTAATCGTGGGTCATTTCAGCGTATGCCCAATTTTGTCTTACTCTCATGAAATGAATTTTTAGGATTTTTAGTAATGTATCAGGTATCTTTAAATTGCTATTCAAAACTGTTCACATTTTGGAACATGGTTATTGATTGACAACCCATGCAAATATGATAAATTATTTTTCGCTATATGCTATTGTATATTGTTCTTGAGTATTTTCTCGAATTCTAAAAACATTTAGATTCGTAGCTGTAAAATGTAAGAAATATAGAGAAAACGACAAAAACGAATAATATATTTTTCAGCAAATTAATGAATTTACATTTTCCTTATACTCGTTATAAATGCTTAAACATAAACATATTTTTTTTCTGAAAAGTTGAAACCAACTGTATATTTTATAGAAAAAAAAGGACATCGTTATTATGTTGGAAAATATGTTTTGTATTACAAATAATGTAATGTTCCCATTTGGGAACAAAACGGTTAAGTGCTGTTTACCACTTAAAGTGTCATTTATGATACCTTTGAATTCATACTACAAACAAGAGGTGTGGTAGTGATTAACTTCCAATTATGTGCGATCTTTAACAAAAATGTAGAATATCTGCTGCATATTTTTTTTGGCAGATGGAAGAACATGTCTGGATTTCATTTTGTTCACATAATCCCATATAGCACACTTGCCTCCCCAGGATGGCCTGGGGAGGATTCACATCCCAGGACCGTCATCCCCCAGGCATCCCTGAGGATGCAGAAAATTGTCACCAGGAGCTCCTCAGGAACCGAAAATGTCCGCTTTATAGCATCCTGGCACGCTCCCCAGGACCTCCTTCAGGGTCCTCCTCGGGAGGTTCTGGGGAAGTTTTGAGGAAGTGATATAGGAGGATTTTGGGAAACTTCAAGATCACTAATATGTTCAAAAAAAATTTAAATTAAAGCTATGATTTAATTTAATTTTTTTTTAGTAGAAAACACGAATGTTTTTTTTTTCTATTATCCTGACAGATTTACATATACAGAGATTATTCAGTAACAAATTTCTTACCTTCATTTTTCCTGCTGGATTTGAACCCGAGTATCTTGGTTTTCTGGACGCGCGCTCTGTCCGTTATGCTGTAGGGTCAGTAAAGAATAAAAATTTCTAAGGTATGCATGCATTTTTACTCGGCTTTTGAAACTTAAAACTAGGAAATGTCCTATTTTTTGTGATTTTTCATACATTCGACATAAATTTAAATTAATAACTCTAAATAAATTATCAATAATTATTTTTTAACATAAATGTCTTCGAATTGAAATTTTTTTGAATGAAATTGTATTTTTAAATGATAAAAATATCCTTTTAGCTTTTAATACTTAAAATCCATTAAGATCGTTCTGTAGTTAGAAAATTGATTGTGAACTATATATTTTGACACACAATGAATGATGCAAAACGTTTCTGATGATATTCCCTATAAAATTTAATTTTAGTTAGTAAAAATATTATTTCCAGAGATTAAAATAGCAAGAGATTAAAACACATAGTTTCCTTAAAATTATGAAATTTTTTTTAATGATTGACAAATAAAGACTAAGTGAATCCTTTCAAAAATAAGACTTTTTTTTATCTTTCTCTCTCTTACTTTTTTTTTTTACAGAAATTTTAATCGATTTTTTTTCTCTTTTTGCTCTTGGTGCTCTTATTAAATGAATTTATGAAAAAAAAATACATAAATTTGCTTAGTCTTTTCTTTCCTAATTTTTACTCTTTGAAATATTTCATTGTTTCAGTTTCATAGAGAACCCCACCAGCGGCCAAGAGATTCTGCTCTCGAAGCTAGTAGATGGGAGGTGCTGAGTTTGTATCCAATCGCAGCCGTCGGCCTAATCGTTCGGAGTTTTCCACGGTTTTCTTCGAATCCTAAACTTCCTTGCGTAAATACGGGTTAGGTCCCTCCGGAGGGCAGCAACCCTCCTCCTTAATGTGTCCATTATTTTTATTTATTTATTTTATTTTTTTTTTAATGATTGACAAATGAAATCTAAGTAAATCCTTTTCAAAAATGAAACTTTTTTGCTCTCTCTCGCTCTTACTTTTTTTTACAAAATTTTTTATCGATTTACGTTTTTTAAAAGGTACTCTTATTATACGAATTTATGAAAAAATATATATAAAGTTGCTTAGTCTTTTCTTTCCTATTGGTCTAGTTCCTAGTTCGTTTCATAGTTAACAGTCAAGAGATTCTGCTCTCGAAACTGGTAGATAGGAGGTGCTGAATCGCACCCATCGGCCTAATCGTTCGGAGTTTCCCGGGGTTTTTTTTCGAATCTTGGATTTCCTGGCGTAAATACAGGTTAGGTTCCTTTAGAAAAACCTTCACTGAGGGCAACTCCTCCCCCCCTCCCTTGATATGTCCCACATGTTGATAATTGGCCGTCATAAATTCAACCAATCGACAAACACGTTTTAAAGTGATTAGGTATGTTTTGGCGAGTATTTATTAACGTATAATTAAATCCGTTACTTATGAAATTCTTACATGATGGTACGAGTTGCAGATGTTCGGTTATTTATCACTTGTCGCGGGATTAAAAAATACGGTAAAAGCATTGTACTATTTTATAACATTGTAAAAATAATAAAATTCTGCATTGTCATTGAAAACACACCATTGTAGAAATTTATATAATTTAATTGTAACAGGATTTGGTGTGAAAATCAATTGTAAAATTCCATCATTACACTGAAACACTGCTTGAATTTGAATGACATAAAATAGAAACTATTAATAAAATTTGAATCTGTCACAAAACCTTTTTATTTTCTTATTGTTATACATAAAATTAATTTACAGTTAAATCTCCATTTAGCAGTCTTTAAAATTGTATGAAATTTTTATGATCATAAAAAATAGAATATGCATCATTTTTCATTTAATTAACGACGGGAAATATTTTTGTTAATTACTTGAAATGTAATTTTAGTAACTAAGATTTTAGGCAATTTAAAAAGCCTGAAAAATCTTTATTGAATCTTTATTTAAAATATAAGATGTTTTTACCAACTAATTATTTTTTAAAAATCCCAAACTAATATATGTATCCATATACTTTCTTTTACACCTACAAACAAATTTGTTTTACTAATTCAAAAGTAGTTTCACTTCTATTCTTGGAATAACACCCTTTTTTTCGTCCTCTCGTTCAGTAAATTTCCTCGAAAATTGCTGTTCGCCTGCTTCTCCGCTGTCAAAATTGATTGAAGAGGCGTGATTAGCTATTGAGTGTATAAGTGCTGGAATGTTGACTGTCTATGCCGACTATTGCTATGCAGTTGCTTATATTAATACATTCATTGTTATCTAACTAAGTATATCCGAAGAAATAATAGAATAGAAAATCGATTTGTTAAATGAAAGTTTTAAGTGATGGCAAAATACTCTTCAATTAAATATTGTGTTAAACTATTTGTTATTTATGAAATACAGATAAATATTTATCTGTAATTTCAAAATCTATAATGTTATAGGTATTTCAGAAGTTTTCTTAATGAAAACTTCATTTTATATTTCAGAATTTAAATAACAATAATAATATTATGTTTGGTAATCTATAACAAAAATTAGAAAAATAAATTGTTAATCAGTCCAATTTACATTTAAAAAAATAATTAATGATAAGGACAACAAATAGGCTAAACCTTCAGAAATGGCATTTAAATTGATGCTTCTATTTAGCTAACATTTTCTTATCCTCAACATTCGGTAGGTACATGATAATAACCTGAATTAAACTTTTAAGTTGCGTGAATTTATATTTTTTTAGCAGAAAATCTTTTCAAATAAACCACGTATAGATATATATTTGGGAAATGGGGGGGGGGGGGTGAAGCTCAATATTTATATGTTTTAAATCCAAATATACCATTTTAAAATGAATTGCAGCACTATCTTTGAGTTGTTGTTATGTGCTGGGATAAAAATATCTAGTTTCGTCGCGACAATTTTGTTTATTTATTTATTTTTTTTAAAAATAGGATTTAGTAAGTATGTTAGTTAATTATATATATATATATATATATAAACATTTAATATCTGATATTAAGATGCATTAGAATTCGATTTAGATAATTTTCATAACAAAGTTTTAAACGGGTACTTATGAACAAACTTACGTTAATAATCTCTTTTTTTTCCATAAATACCTTTACCTCGTAATTAAAAAAAAAAAAAAAAAAAAAAAAAAAAAAAAAAAAAAAATATGAACTAGAATTGTCTTCTATTTAAAGATTTTAAAGTATTAATTTAGAAACTTACTATTTAGTTCATTTAAACAAGTTAAATTAATTTCTAAATTAATAAAAAAGAAACAATAATAAAAAACCAAAACGCAATAGGTTATTTATTAATAACTAATAAAATATTGATAAATGAACAAAATTTGGTTTAGAAGATACATAATAGTAATTAGTATATAAAAAAGGAATTAATTGAAATAATAAATAAAAATTTTTAATTTAACTAAAAAAGATTAAAAGTTACAGCAGTAATTAAAAATTATAAAAATTTAATAACAATTATCTAATTTGCTTAAAAATAAGTAATCGAATAATTAATAAAATATAATTAACTCATTAAAATCGATACCGATTAAATTGATTTCACTATTTTAATAAAAAAAACCAATTGAGTACTGTACTCCAGAATCATTCATAAGATGGCGCCAGCACTGTGACTTCCTGGGCACTTCCCCAAGAATGAATAACCGGGTACTTCCCCAGGAGGGATTTCCCAGGTACTTCCTTAGGAGTAGCATCCCTGAGAAGTTGCTCCGTGGGACGTTACTCGGAGCTCATTCCTGAGCACACCGTAAAAGACTCTTCCCCAGGACGTCCTGATCTTGTCATTTTATTTTCAGGAGAAATATGGGATGACTTGGAGCTCCTGCGGAGGTATTGAGGAGCTTTTGTGCTATATGGGATAAGAATGTTTTTGAATAAAGTGAGTTTTCAAAGAGTTTTAAACAGATAGCCGGTTTTACCCAACCAATGGGTTAAAACTGGTTTATTACATATTCCTGAAAAAAGCTGTTTTTTATATAATGAATTACATTTTTATCAAAAAGAATATGTTTTATTATTGACAGAGATTCACTTAATATCAAAAACGGTGTTGACAGTTTGTGTTCCCATTGGATGGCATTTGAGAACATCAAACATTTTTGAGCACCGCTTTTGTCTCACTTTCTCCTACCTGTAATTATATAATTACGAATACACCTAAAAAGGATCGTCAAATATTTTTTAAAATTGCAATGTAAAAGCAGGTTGGGAGCTGTGCAAATAAAACGTTATCATCTTTTTGGTAATTTTAAACTTTCCTTCCCACGTAATGATTATCGTTATCAAAGTCTGAAAATATTTTTTAATTTGAGAATTTAATTCTTTTCTTTGGAGCTGTTCCGTTTACATTTATTTTTCGCATACTTTATCGACTCAAATGAAGAGGAGTCAATAAAATATCATTACTTTATATCAAGTAACAATTAAAAGAAACAGCTGCTATTTAAAGGTATTTTATTATAGTTTTTTTGTTACATATTGCATTCAACAGTAATAGATTCATGTTGCACTTATCCGAATGCAGGAGGGGTGGGAGGAGGAGGATAGAGATTCTTATCAACAAAACCAGTGATCAACATTCTTTCTCTTTCTGTTTTATTTACTAATAAACACAAGCTTCTTTTCAAATATACTTCACGTAGGGCTTCTCGAACCGTGATTATATAGCCATACGCAAATGAAGAAGAAAAGGAATGTCAAGCACTGAGGTATTCTGTATTTTATAATTAAACAATTTTATAATAATTTAATAAAACTTCGTATTTTCATAAAAAAAGATTTTTAGATAACCGTCTGTAAAAGATAACATACCATTGAACCAAGGACCATATGTTACAAATAAAAAGAGAAAATTTCGATTGGATCCAAAATGATGTCAATATCAAAAGACAAACTTTTCCTCCCCCTTTAGATATCTTACGATATCATATACCAGATCGCCCCCTCGCCCTTAAAATGTTAACATTTTATTTGCACAATATGATCGGTGATCGAACAGATGGTTTCGTTTAATATTTCTTTCAAAACAACTTATTCTTTAATTAATAAATCCAAATTGTTAATTTATAATTAGTAAATTAGTACATAAAAGGTAGCACCAATAATTGATTTTAAAATAATTACAAAAGGAAGTTATTTATTTTAATCAAATTAAAAATGTTCAAATCAAATTATTTAAATAAAATCCAAAATTCAGAGCTTTTGGAAAGTCCGAAATTAAAAAGAAATTAGCGAAGATATAAATAAAATTTGCAATTTCTAAAAACGATAAAATTTGTTTGAACGAAATTTAAAAAAATGCTGGATCATCAATGTATCGCAATAGTGTTTAAAATAGGAAGAAAATTAAATTACAAAAAATATTTTGAATGTCAGTGATAAAAAAACAAATAAAAACGAACCTTTAAATTGGCAAAAAAAAGTAAAAAATATAAATAAAATTTTAAATTTCTAAAAACGATACAAATTATACTCTTCAATAATGCTTAACACATTAATGATATATTTTTCTGTAATAAGGGTACTATTATGGCACATTACTTTTAAAAGCATGAGGCGGTATTTTTCAGAAGCAGCCCTGTCTCTAAATAAAACAAGTTGGAAATTGCACGTGAAGCGTAGCAAATTAGGTGCGTTCGTACGATAACGAAGTTTTAAAATATTACTTTCATATATCAATCTCATAAAATTGTAAATAGTGAATTACAATTAAAACGCTCATCAAACAATGTTCTCCCTATACCATTATGTAATGGAATACTTTTGTGTGGCCTTGTAAATCAATAACAAATGTTCTTTGCACCACAAATTATGTATGATGTATATTATAATATGTACTTTATAGTTGCATATAAATTTTATTAAGTTCGCATGAGTGTAACACGATTAAAATGCATTTGAAACATTTTTTCCCATTGACCGTAACGTAACGGAATACTTTTGATTGTCCCTGTAATTGATCTATGCATCCGATTTTCATAAAATTTGAAATGACTCGACAAAATTATGTAATAATTATGTATTTTAAATTTCAAACGTATAGAATATATTTGAAACTTTTTCCCCATTGACCATAATGTAATTGAATACCTTTGATTGCCCCTGTAATTGATCTATGCACACGAATATCAAAATATTTGAAATAACTCGACAGAATTATGTAATAATTGCGTATTTTAAATTTCAAACGATTAAAATGCATTTGAAACTTTTTTCCCCATTGACCGTAATGTAATGGAATACTTTTGATTGCCCCTGTAATTGATCTATCCATCCGATTTTCATAAAATTTGAAATGACTCGACGAAATTATGTTATAATTATGTATTTTAAATTTCAAACGATTCGGTTGGGTAGTTTTTGCGTTGTTATATGCGGACAGACAGACAGACGGACGGACGGACTGTGCGACAACAATAGGTGCTACGTATTTACATAATTACGAACGCACCTAAAGATGAAACTATTTCCTTTAATTTTCGATAAAAAGGAGTCGAGAATTTATTTTTATCACACTCAATTATCTGCAAATTTCATATTTAGAATATTATCTGTTTTCGAGGATGCGATGTCAATTCAACCCATACACAAAGCATTTATCGCATCAGGTGAGGATAATAACGATTGGTGAAACAGATAGCGTTGTGTACTTTCGTTTTTGATGAAACTCCCAAATGAACCATTGTTTATCGTTACTATCTTCATTGAGTCACATAATCGAACTTTAAAACTACATATTTATAAGCTGGTGGAATGATGAGGTAAACCATTGTTTTGTTTGTTAGTAGAAGTCATCCATTTTCCGAGCTTACTATCAAGTTCGCAGGTAGAAACAGGTATGTATTTTGCTTCTTGTTGGAATTTTGGATATTACTTGTTTATCCCGTCGACCCATTTCGCCACATTATACAAATCGCCAAACTAGTACCCAAATTATGCATGTTGACATAATTTTTGTTTTAAATAACGAAAAAACAAATAATTAGTAGAATATTAACAAAAATACAAGTAAAAAGTCGAAATAAAAATTACTTAATAAGGTTTAAAACAGATGTATCATATTTAATGTCATTGAATGTGACATTCACGATCATCCATTATTGGCACTTAATCTTATAGTTTAGCCATAGTTTTTTGGTCAACGGGATAACCATGTAGTACCAAATTTTGTCATGAATGCGAAGTGCCGGGAAGTTTAAAACGGTACTTCATTTCAAATTCGCCCTATTCTCAAATATTCACGAATTCTCTTTTAATCGCCGAACGCACGAAATTGGCAGAGAAATATTCTGGAACAAATATGTCCAATATTATTTGACCGAAATATTGATGACGACTGTTTCGTGCAGAATTTCACCATCTGTGGCAGAACTGTTAAACAGATTTTAAAGAAATAGTTGACTTTTTCGGTCTGTAGATAAGGCAATAATTACTAAAACAAAATTAATGGTATATGGCAGATTATAGGCGTAGTAAAATCAAATGCACAATATTAATATAGATGTATGTGTATATACAGGGTGTCCCTAAACAAATGGTATATACGCTAAGGGGTGATAGAACACATCAAGACGAGTAATAGTAAATAGGAAACCAAGGGTCCCAAACGTTTTCCAAAGGAGATAGCCGCCATTAATGTTTGGGGCCCAAAATTTCAAATACACATAAAAAACGGAAAAATTGGTCGATTGATTTGCGGTTTTCACTAAAATTATTCTTTGTGTTGGTATTTTCTTGAAAATAAATTATAAAGATAAATTTCGAAAAATGCCGATAGAGGGCGCTTTAGACTTTGAAATAATGAAAAACTATTTTTTGCCGTGATTTTATGTATCTCATTAAATGGTTTCGTAAGCTTAGACTTAAATTTACATTTTGAGCTCAAAATCTGAATAGTTGGAAGCGGTTAAGTAGCACAAACTTAACTGTGTTCAAAGGGTTTAAATTTCAAATGATTATAAAAAACGGAAAAATTGGTCGATTGATTTGCGGTTTTCACTAAATTATTCTTTATGTCGGTATTTTACTGAAAATGAATTATAAAGATAAATTTCAAAAAATGCCGATGGATGGCGTTTTAAACTTTGGAGTCACGAACAACTACTTTTTACGTTATTTTTTGCATCTGATTAAATGTTTTCGTAAACTTAGACTTAAATTTAAATTTTGAGCTCAAAATCGGAATAGTTCGGAGTGGTTAAGTAGCACAAACTGAACTGTGTTCAGAGGGTTCAAATTTCAAATGATAATTAAAAACGGAAAAATTGGTCGATTCGTTTGCGGTTTAAAATAAAACTATTTTTTAAGTCATTATCTTCTTGAAAATGAATTTTAAAGATAAATTTTAAAAAATTCCGTTAGAGGGCGCCTGAAACTTTAGAGTAACCAATAACAAATTTTAACCGTTATTTTTTGTATCTAATTAAATGCTTTCCAAAACTTGTTAAATGTTTTCTAAATCTTAGATTTAAACTTAAATTTTGAACTCAAATTCTGAATCGTTGGGAGGGGTTAAGAAGCGCAAACTGAAGTGTGTTCAGGAGTTGAAATTTAACCCCCCCCCCCGAACACAGTTCACTTTTGCGCAACTTAAACGCTCGCAACGACTCAGAATTTGATCTCAAAATTTAAATCTAAGCATTTGAAAGCATTTAATGAGATTTAAAAAAATAACGTTTAAAAATAGTGTTACGCAACTCCAATGTCTAAGGCGCCCTCTATCAGCATTTTGTGAAATTTATCTTTAAAATTTACTTTCAAGAAAACACTGATTTAAAAAGTAGTTTTAGCAAAAACCACATACGAATAAACTAATTTTTCCGTTTTTTTATAGTTTTCCATTTCGTTTGAAATTTAAACACTCTGAACAGAGTTCAGTTTGTGCTACATAACCACTCCCAACTATTCAGATTTTGAGCTCAAAATTTAAGTTTAAATCTAAGCCTACGAAACCATTTAATGAAATGCAAAAAATAACGGCAAAAAATAGTATTAGGATGGATTATTGCATTAATCCAAAGACTAAAGCGCCCTCTATCGACATTTTTTTAAATTTATCTTTATAATAGATTTTCAATAAAATACCGACATAAAGAATAGTTTTAGTGAAAACCACAAATCAATCGACCAATTTTTCCGTTTTTTATAATCATTTGAAATTTAAACCCTTTGAACACAGTTAAGTTTGTTCTACTTAACCGCTTCCAACTATTCAGATTTTGAGCTCAAAATTTAAGTTTAGGTCTAAGCTTACGAAACCATTTAATGAGATGCAAAAAATCACGGGAAAAATAGTTTTTCATTACTTCAAAGTCTAAAGCGCCCTCTATCGGCATTTTTCGAAATTTATCTTTATAATTTATTTTCAAGAAAATACCAATATAAAGAATAATTTTAGTGAAAACCGCAAATCAATCGACCAATTTTTCCGTTTTTTAAGTGTATTTGAAATTTTGGACCCCAAACTTTAATGGCGGCTATCTTCTTTGGAAAACGTTTGGGACCCTTGGTTTCCTATTTACTATGACTAGCGTTGATGTATTCTATCACCCCCTAGCGTATTTACCATTTGTTTAGGGACACCCTGTATATATATAACCATTAATTGTATTACAATATACGAACCATTGAATTTAAAAACTTATAGCGCATTGAACATGGAAGGAAAAAATAACTAAAATGAATACAAATGGAATTTGTAAAACCAAAGGAGAATTTACGGGCCCCAAATACTTTGGAACTGAAAATGAAGTGTGTGGTTTCATTTTCGTATTTGCCATGAGAAATCAAAACAATACGAATTTGGGGGCTACCAATACACATAAAAACAATATTAAATGAAGAAAAAACATCAAAATTACTAAATTAGAAAGCAAAATGAAAAGGGGAAAAATAAAAATAATTATCGTCAACATGATTATAATAAATAAATAAATTAATTAAAAACGGAGTAATGTGATAACAGAAAAAATAAACCATACACCATAGTTTACCCTATTAATATTTAAAACAAATCATTTAATCTGACTATGCTAATCTCAATATCTTAATATAAAATGATTTAAGATTTAAAAATAAATAATTAATATATTTACCCTATACACTTAGAAATAGTATTATAGGTCTCCAGTTTGTTAAAAGATAGGTACATTTTAATCATGTAAATTAATTAAATTATATTAAAAGAATTAATTGATGTAACTATACAATTATCCATACATTAGTGTTAATTAAACATCCATTATATGTTTTCCAATTTAACAAATGCATTTCCCGCTCTCAGTTTTTTTTAATGATATCAATTAACCATTGCGTTTTATTCAGGCAACACCGCTCCGTACTCTAATATCTACCTACTTAACCATCCTATTATATACATTTTTTAGTGTACTTTTTACATTTTTAATTTATTAATATTATTTTTATGTTTTAATAATATTTTGTAATTTTTGTTACGCTATGTGTTAATTATTTTTGAGATCATTAATAACTAATTGCATATTAAAGAATATATGAATTTTTTACGAAAACCATTATTTAGTGCATCATAAACTAGCTTTTTAATATTTGCATTAATTAGATGAGAAGAACATAAATATTTTATTCTATGTAATTAATTAAAGATTATATTACGATATACAGAATTATGAAGACAGGATTTAAAATTAGTAAATGTATTAACTTTAAAATTAAATTCGTTCCGTTTGTCATATATATCAGTTATTAATTTGTTTCCTTTTAATATAATTTTAAGATCTAAAAAGTTAATGGCATTATTAGAATGCAGATTTTTTGCAATTTCTGAATTAGCTGGATAATCTACTGGAATTGAGATATACTGGTATTATCAGTGTCTGTTAAAATTATATCATCAATATATCGATATAAATGTATTTTATTATTAAAGTATTTATGTTCATAATGATATAAATTTATGTCTGATAATATACTAGATGAACAACCACCTTGTAATATACCGACCTTTTGTATATATATTATGTTATCTTGGATTATAAAATTATTACAGATAATGAAATTTGTTAAAGTAAGAAAATAATTAGTATCAAAGTTTGTTGATATATTTTTCAAACTTTTCACCATTTTTCGCAGTGGTTACTTCACAGTAGGCTCTCTGTTTCCTCTCTGTCATTTGACAAAGTCTTGTGATAGAAAGTCACCATGTGACTTAAATGTGACATTATTTGCTGATTTATCATAATGCAGCATTCACAATGACTTTGAAATTGATTCTCCTGATGACAGGTCACACGAGAGTCTCAATTAAACGACATTGTGAAGTCACCTGTTGACACAACACAAAGCAGCAGTCACAGTGACCTGTCTGTGGAGTCACATATAGTAGTCATTTGAGATTCATAAAAGAGACGTATGAAATTTCCTATTTCTTGTTTCGCCGTATTGACTGTGACTCTTGCGACCATATGTGACCTGAATGAGATGTTATATGGAGTAGCTGTTATGCAGGGATAGTTAATTATTGGAATTATGTTACTTCCTTTTGATTATTCGCTTGAAAATTATCGATTGAAAATCCATTAAAAATTGGCATTTTGGGACTCGTCTTTAAATTTTGCATACCAGTGTATCTTCTACTCATCATTGTGGTTGTTATCGAAACAAGTAACAATATTAATTATTAACCAACAAATGTTTGTTATGAACACAACACAGATATTCTTTTATTGCTATTACTGATATTGTGTCAAATGCGTAAAATTCATTGTTTAAACATTTTTTATCTCATTGATCAGGTAGCGTCAGAACGAAGTAAGTCAAACAAATCATTGTGCGATGGCGGAAACCGGAGAAGTGCATGAAAGAGAAAAAGGTGTTTTCGATTGGACGGTGAGGGATTTCATGTCTCTTCCGGAACAAGTGGGTGACGGCTACGTCAGTCCTTTCCTTAATTTCGGCGGTGCATGGTGGTGCTTTCAAATGTATCCATATGGTCAAAGGAATAACTCAGATGGGTACATGTGTGTATACCTCATCCAAATATCCTCCGGTCCTCCCGTCGAACTGGAGGACTATTCTCTTGTTCTGAAAGCAGCGGACAACGAGATAGCTGGAGAGAGACATAGTATATCCAACTTCAAAAGGATATTCTACGCTTACGGGATCAGGTTCAGGAGATCTCTACTTTTAGAGAGACAATTGGAGATTGTACCCTCGCGTCATCTGACCATCGTTTGTCGAATGAAATTCGATCCATTCGCCGAAGCTGCCAGTAAGTTCTCTTCTTTCGCGGATACCCAAGTGACATGTCCATGAAAATTCACTAAGGAGTCACTCTGCAGCGCTCTCAAAGTACAGTAGAACATCGTGTTAAAGAAATTTGAGCTTTTTTTTTCTACCAAAGAAAAACTATTCAGATTTCTACATTTCTTTTCTTTTTTATTTCTTTGGTAGCTACCGTTTTTATTTCTATTTCTATTTTTACTTTTTAGACAAGGAGCATAAACATTCGCTATTAAACTTCCTTTATTAAAAATAAAAAAAAACTATTTGCATACTTAAAAATTGAATGGTGACAATTTGTTTGTGAAAGCAGTTATTAATATTTTATATAAGAAAAGTATACATTGAAAACTAAAATACACATTTTCTGCACATAAGAAAAAAATTCGACTCATTTTCAGGTTCTATATGACAGTTCTATATTTATCCTATTAATTACCTAGTGCTTGGATAGACTTTCTAAGAACAGAAATACAGTTCGAATGAACTTTTAATTTGATCTCTACACTGTAGATGGCGCCACTACTGTATTCATATACAAATTTGAATTTTCCTTCTGAGTAAAGGCGGGATTTTGCTTTTAGAATTGTCATGTAAACTTTATAACATATTAGATTTGTCTCTTAATGTTCCCTGATGATGATGTTCCCTGTATTGTTCGAAACTGTAGGAAACTAATTCTACTTTATATTATAAGTAGTACATAATTTTTAATTAAAGTTTTTAACATCTAATTATACATTAATGAGCCGAATTTATTGTATGTTGTATTATCAAACAGTGTGATTGTTCCTTTTATAATATTTCCATGTGATAGTTCTAAATGAATTAGAGTCTATGAAATGTGAAAGTAGTACGGAAGTAACAGTTCTGGTTCAGCTAGGGAGACTGAGGAAGTGCTCACCCGCTTCCACGCGTGCAGACAGCAATCAGATCTGTTCCCCTGATTCATTCTCTCTTGTACCACGTAAAAGAATCAATTTTAACACCCCCTGACGGAAAATAGCTGTGTTTTAGGGAAACTTCAGTGACTTTGTGGATTTTAACTGAAAATTAAGGATCTTCTTAAAAGTTTTGAACTCTAAGACGATAGTTTATGAGATTTAACCCTTTGAATACGGTAACACACACGGGAAATGTTACAAATTTAGATAGTTCAACAGTGGAATTTTAGCAAATCAGCAAAGCAGATAAACTATCGCAAAAATCAATTTAATTAAAGGAGGGAAAAGAATAAAAAAATCATTTTTTAATTTTTTTATTTTTTGATACTACAAATTTTAAGAAATATTCTGGGAAAATTTGAAGTCATTAGGAGCAAAACTTTCTGAGTTATAGACAATTGAGTTTCATGGCGCTCGGTTCCTCTGACCGTCACTAAGCCGTTAAAAGCGATACTTTTAGTGTTAACCAAAAACATAGTTTAAGGTATTAAGGATAATTTGGATAATGCAGCAGCTGCAGACAAGTTTCTTTATGGAGCTGGAATGGACGATTCTATGTGAGTTAAAAAACACCTCTTATTTATTTATATATCAAACTGTAATCGCATTTTCCTCGAAACTATCTTTTAAAAGTCGGTAGTCAAAATTTCTTGAAAAACTTCGAACCGATTTCGCCTAAACTTCTTCGCATACTTCATTTACATGTTTCTGAACGAAGGATTTTCTTTTTTTCAATTACAAATTATTTTTTAATTAAACAAAAAAGAGCAATTTTTGGCAAAAATCAAAGTTTAAAAATGAGTTTTTTTTATTGCACCTTCAAAAAAATTCAAAAATGAATACTTTTTTAATTCATTCGTTCAAATTCAAGGTAAACTTATGTACTAAATAAATGTGAGATGACTTAGTTATCACCACTACCATTGGCTGAATTTTAAATATTTTTGTCATGAAAACGTAGCAAAATATTCGTAGAATAAAGCTTAATAATGTACAATAAGTTTAGAATATTAATAAATAAGGTACTCGGTAAAAAAAATCACAAAATTATGCTTTTTTTAGTATCTCAGACCCTTGTCCCCGTTTAATTTAATTGATTTTTTGATAATTTGTCTCTTTTCTCCTTGTTTTTATTTGCTATGTTTAGCTTTACTGCATATGGCATCATTGTTTTTGTGGAAATATACCAGTGAAATTAAAAAAATGTTCGTGAACTTAGATATAGAAATAAGGATTTCCTAATCAAATACTCATTGTTTTGCAAAAATAGATTAATTTTATAACATTCAGAATCATTTTCTAATGTTTTGGTTGATTTTCTTAAATCTTTCATGCTTTTCTTAATTTGTTATGTGATTTTTCTTAGATGAATAATTTTCCTACGCATTTATTATACAATATATTATCTAACAATTTGACACCAAACAATTTCTTTTTTTGAAATGCATCCATTTCCATTCAAAAACAACGGTAAAAAAAAAAAAAAAACATACAAAATAAGGGGGGGGGGTTAAAAAGTATTTCGATTTAAGATTCCATAGTAACTCTTAGAACCATTTTGCGTTCTTTGTCAGTTCAATTTTAGAGTATCTTCTAAAGCATCGATCCTTCATTAACTAAACATCTTTCACACATTATCCTTAGTTACGTACATATTTTCGGTACTACTTTGTTATCCCGTCAACTAATTTCGTCAAATTATACAAATCGCCAAACTAATAGCCAAATTATACATACTGACATAATTTTTTATTTAAATAACGAAAAAACAAATAATTACTAGAATATTTATAAAAATACAAATAAAAAGTCGGAATAAAAATCACTTAATGACATTTTAAACACATGAATCGTATTTAATGTCATTAAATGTGACATTCACGATCATCCATTATTGGCTTTTAATCTTTTAGTTTGGCGATAATTTTTTGGTCGATAGGATAACCTAGTAGCACCATATTTTCTAAATGCATTTAAAAAAATGATTTAAGATTTGAAGGAGGTTAGTTTTCCCTTTTCTCTATGTTTTATTTTGTCTCAAAGGTGATCAACTAACATATTTTCTTGAGTCATATATAAAATTTCACTTTACTTTCAGGAAAACTGGATGCAGTGTTTTTATAGAAATTTTAATTTTAAGTGTAAGTGTTCCCATTTGAAGGGCTAAAATAGTTTGGGAGCCCTGAGGATAAAGAAACGGTTCTTAGATTTATTTGAATCCCACCACAGGGAGTATTGATATTATATTGATTGATTACATTTTTGTATTTTTACATTATTACAAATACAAAATATAGTTTAATTGACAATTATTTATTACTTTCTACTTGCTTTTAATGACACTAATTTAGTCACTAAATTAACCATACATGTACCTGAAAATCCTACTTTATACATGCATTTGCGCATACCTTATAATTTTATCATCTCAGTAATTAATTATCGTTTTAACAAAAGATAAGTCACATATGTGTTGTATTTCATTAGCTAGTTCAAACAAGGAATTTTGTTTAATATAGTCACATTATTTAGAAAAGACTAGATATTTTTTCATACCTTAAGAGTAATTTTAGCTTTCCCACATGAGTTAATGATTTTTCTAAGTATAAGCGAAATTTTACCACAAAGTTCTTCGGGAAACGTCTTCGGAAAGGATTTTTAATAGGAATGGAGACCAGATTCCTATTTTGTACAATTAAATCCCTGAAAATCGTACGCAATCACCACTCTTAGACTAAGCATGTTTAAACATGCTAACATAGGTGCAAGCTGCTTTTTTTTGTGGAAAACAGACTAACCACACGACAAGGCTAATGTCAGACGAACGGTTTGTTAAAACGTCGATATTGACAGCATCTCTTGAGGGAATAGAAATGGTCTGGTCATTTCAAAAAAGTCACATTTCATCAAAAGATCGCTAAAATTTTCGCAAACAATTAGCGAAAAAAAAAAGAAATTTTTTTTTAATAGCAAAAAAAAAAAAAAAAAAAAAATCTTAAAAAAAATACCGAAAAAATAATAAATGTTGCAAAAAAAAAAATCATAAACAAAGATAAATTCGATAAAAAGCAATTTACATCGAAAGATCGCGGACTATTTTCACCGAAAGACCTTGAGAAAACAATAAATTTCATTAAAAGACCTTGAGAAAACGACAAATTTTGTTCAAGCATCACAAAAAACATAAATTTTGTCAAATAATCACAAAAATAGCCAATTTTGTCAAAAGATTGAAAAAAAGAAACAAATGTAATCAAAATACTACCCTTCCCCCACCCAAAAAAAATAACCGGAAAATTTTTAAATAAATCGAAAAAAACAGCAAATTTCGTCAACAAATCGCAAATAACAGCGAATTTCTTCAAAAGATTGATAAAAAATTTGTAATATTTGTTGAAAGACTGAAAAAAAATAGCTAAAAAAAAGACAAATTTCGAAAAAAATCACGGAAAAAGGATAAAATTCTCAAAAAAGCAAAAAAACCCCACAAATTTTGCAAAATGATCACGAAAAATGGATAAATTCAACAAAACGGCAAATTACATTGAAAGATCGCAACAAAACGACAAATTTCATCAAAAGAACTCGAGGAAAACGACAAATTTTGTCCAGATATTATAGTTGAAGTGAATTTCGTCAAAAGATCACGAAAAAATAACAAATTTAATCAAAATACCACCCTCCCCCCCCAAAAAAAAACTAACCGGAAAATTTGTAAATAAATGAGAAAAAAACAGCAAATTTCGTCAACAAATCGCAAATAGCAGCAAATTTCTTCAAAAGATTGATAAAAATTTTTTAATATTTGTTGAAAGACTGCAAAAAAAAAAAGAATATAGATATTGTCTAGGTATTCCAAATAAAACAAATTTCGTCAAAGTATTGCAGAAAATCAAAATTTGGTCAAAACGTCTTAAAAAATGGCAATTTTCATGAAAAAATGTTGAAAAAAGGCAAATTTTGACAAAAAATCCCTAAAAATGGCAAATTTGTAAACATATTGTGAAAAAAATTCAAAATATTGTTAGAATACAACAAATTTTGTCAAATGATTGTGAATAAACAATACATTTCATCAAAGGATGGAAAAAAGACATTTCGTGAAATAATCACAAAAAATTAGCGAAATACCCGCAAATTTTGCAAAAAAATCACGAAAAAAGGATAAATTCAATAAAACGGCAAATTACATCAAAAGATCGCCACAAAACGACAATTCATCAAAATAACTCAAGAAAAAAGACAAAATTCACCAAAAGACCTCGAGAAAACAAAAAATTTTGTCCAGGTATTAGAAAAGACGCAAATTTCAACAAAAGTTCACGAAAACACATAAAATTTGTCTAGGTACCTAAAAATCGCAAATCTGAAGTGAGAAAAAAAAACAAATTTTGTCAAAAGATGGAAAAAAAGGCACATTTCATCAAAAGATTGGAAAAAAGGTAAATTTCATTAAAAAAAAATAGCGAAAAAAACGACAAATTTATCCGAAAAAAAAATAAATAAATACCGGAAAAAACGACAAATTTCGAAAAAAAGCGCGGAAAAAGAATACACTAATTTTGGCAAATAATCACAAAAAAAATAGCAAATTTTGTCAGGAGATTGAAAAAAATTGCAAATTTCATCAAAATACCCCCTCCCCTCCGAAAAACCACCTGGAACTTTTGTAAATAGATAAGAAAAAAAACAGCAAATTTCGATATCAAATCGCAAAAAGCAGCAAATTTCGATATCAAATCACAAAAAGCAGAAAATTTCTTCAAAAGATCAACAAAAAAAATGTACAACTTGTTGAAAGCCTGCTAAAAAACACAAATTTTGTCTAGGTATTCCAAATGAAACAAATTTCGTCAAAATATTGCAAAAAATCAAAATTTTGTCAAAACGTCTCGAAAAATGGCAATTTTTATGAATTTTTTTTTTATAAAAGGCAAATTTTGACAAAAAATCTCTAAAAAAGGCAAATTTGTAAACATACTGTGAGAAAAAATCAAAATATTGTGAGTAAACAACAATTCGTCAAATAATCACAAAAAGGTAAATTTCACAAAAAACCGACAAATTTTGCAAAAAGATCACGAAAAAAGGATAAAATAAAAGGCAAAATCAATAAAAAGGCAAATTACATCGAAAGATCGCGACAAAACGACAAATTTTATCAAGAGAACTCGAGATAAACGACAAACTTTACCGAAAGACCTCGAGAAAACGACAAATTTTGTCCAGGTGTCTTAAAAGACGTGAAATCCGTCTTACAATTTCACAAAAATTGTAAAACACTAGACTCATAACTAAAATGATTAAGCCTAAGACTCGCTATGAAAAATAATCGGAGTCGACACAGCAAATTAAAATAAATAATGATTAAGCCTAGCACTCGCTATGAAAAATAACCGAAATTAACATGCAAAATAAAATTAATAATGATAAATAACTTACTAATATACATGGTAAATAAAGGACAGGCAGCAACGTATTTCTAATTTGTACAGCGTCATATGCGTATGAGTATAGAGAGTAGGGACAATAAGTATACTCTCCTCCGATTGGTTCGGAGCGATTTCGGCGCAAGCACGTATGCGTAGAGACCAGTTTTAAGTATGCTGACCTTTTTTTCCTTAGCCTTTTAATATATAGATGGTGGATTTTTCATTTAACATCAGGTGTATTAAAAATGTAATTCCTGTAATTTTGGATAGTTTAAATAAAACTGCCCGGTAAATAATCTATCACTTGAATGTGGATGACACAGTACCGTCTGTGTATGTATATATATTTTTCTAATTTCTTGAATAATTGATACAAAATTACAGAATACTTTATTTCTTTCAAAAGATCAATCTTATTTAAATTAAAAACATCGAATTAAAGCTTTCTAGTATGAACAGAGACAATATCGTCTGCATATTTTGACGCAAAGGTCAGTTCGTGTGAATGGAGATAGCGCAAATGTTTATTTCTCACTCGAAAATCAAAGCGTAAAAAAAAACCGGTCGTCTGACATTAGTCTAATCAAGATGAATACGAATGCTATCATTAAGTTTTCATAGAACATAAAAGAATAGAACCTTAAATTTTAAATATGAAAATGCTATATAAAATAACCTAGTTTAATTAACTGGAAATGGCTTGAATGCAACGAATATAAACCTGTAGTATTTTTTTTTAACTATGTAAATACATAAATGCAATTCATTTTAAAACCAGACTCAATAATGTTGTTTTTCTTCATTGGGGAACAGCAGGGCATCTGGATCCACCGTTAAAAGTAAAATTAATTACTTTGAAACAAGTTCTCCAAAATGAAGAGAATTGCGAAGTAGTCCTGAACGTAAAAGGACAAGACTTATACAAACATTTTGACAGTTCGTCCGTCTGTCTTTGCATCAAGCTTCCGTAAATATATGATAAAGGCTATTTTAAAGTACTGTAAGATTTTATTACTTCTAAAGATAGGTATTAAATAGTTCCTACCTTGCATGTCATCTTTTTAGAAGAAATTTCATTTACTCTTTACGAAACACCAAATTATATACCCGATGATATTGCTGGAAAACAAAAGTAGTAAGAAGAAACACGAATTGAAATGATTGAAGACCTTTGAAGTGAAATTATCATCTCTAATAGGAGTTTTGATTTCATATACAACATATATTTAATCCTTTAAAGACTTTCACAATATTCTGACTTTCACTTATATTCTGGTCATTACAACATTTGTTGAACACGTAAGTTATTTTTCTTTATTAATATTTACGGAGCCGAAAAATTGGCTACCGTTGGTAAACAAAATTATTTAAGTACTGCGCAGTTGAAAGAATTTTTCTAGAAAAAAAAGTTCTGCATACAATGTATGACGTCACATCAAATGTTCGAAGCGAATTACTTCCTTTCTTTAAAACAGTTTTATGGTGCTTCCATCTGTGGAGCAGTTTGGAAACAAATGTCCTATGAAAAGTCTATTATTCCAATATATGAAAGAGAAGGTGACGAGCAGGGTCGATATCCATGATCGCCATTTTACCACTTTTTTCAACCTTCTTTCGCTTTCTCTACTGCCAAAGATGTAGAGGATCTTTCCGATAAAAAAAGTGTTCAGTATCTTCATTTCTCCAGATTAGTCATGGAACTATTAAGAAAGAGCAACTGACATATCCTTAAGCTCAAACTGTAACCGCTTTCGGAGGGGTTTCATTATCACGGCAGCAAACTGCCACCAGTAAGTTTATGCAGGGGATTTCTCTTTAGTTAAATCTCTCATTAATGGAAAAATTTTAATCAAAAATAATGCCAGAAATCGATATATATTCTTATTTGTAAGAGTTTGATTAAGCGGTAATAGTTCTGTCACATTGTGACAACCAAGACAGTTGCTTGACAATATCAGTGAAAAGATTATAATACTTGGGCAAACTGACACCAATAAAAATAAATTGAAATTTCTTGCCACATTTGTGAGTGACATTTTCTATTAAATGTTTATTAAAATAAGAGGAAATTTTCTATTTAAGCTTTCTGGTGAAAGTTTTGATATCATGTAATCAGAAACTTTGGATCCGATTAAAATAAACAGCAGCCATCTTGTGACAACATGATCAGTTACTTCACTCGCAACCGATAGGCAATGCACTGTACGTCTCCTCCTTTTTTGCTCATAACTCCATTAGATAAGTAGGATACATCCGATCTGAAAGATAGATGTGCATCGGATTAACCACTTCACTGATCAATATTTTTGAAAAACCTTTCAAATAATGTGTTTTTTTTCAAATCTTTTACAGAGTTTTTAATCTTTTATCATCTACTTTTCAAAATATTAATTTTTGCCTAACTGAATCAGAGAAACGATCGGATTAAATAGCACAAAATTTGCTATAAAATTTTATTGGTGAGAATAATAAATTATGATTGGAATATGGATGCCCGTACGTGGTACGGGCAAATAAGGATTGGCAAAAACACGTTGAAAAACAGGGAAGCGGTTTTTAAAAGTAAAACTCAATACATTATGTTACACCAATTTCCTCGGAACTGCGACATTCAGAAACTAAATCGTTTAACCGCTATTTTTTTCTCTAAGCAAATGCTGACTAAATTATTGTCAATCAATGTCGAATGGCAAATGGGAAACATTTGCACCCGAAAATGCCACACAGAGTGAAAAACTGTTTGAAAAATTTGTGTCATAGGTCAAGCTTTGAAACATGGCCACATTATGTTTAAACGCAGCCAAGAAAACAGACTGGCCGCTGTAATTTCATTATTCAGCTCCGTTCAGAAAGAAAAAAATGATCTCTCTCCTTCGAAACCAATAGATGACCTTTCTTCCATAACCGTTCAGTGGTTATCGACAAAAGAAAGGGAAGTCCCAGCAACAGATAGGGGCGGAAATGGATGTGAAAGACAGATTTCTGATTGATCTAGTTCCTTTATGAGGATACTTGACTCGTTCAAAAAGATCCAGATGATAATGTTAAGATTATGGGGGTGTTATTTTCAAATAGTTTACTCAAATTTTAATATTTTTACATGATTTTTTGGATAGGATAGCTGAAGGCAATTAGTAACTGGGATAGTTTTTACTTTTTCGATTTTGGTTTCAGATTTTTTTTAATTACTTTAACTTTCGGAACAGGTTGAAACTGGTTCTGAAATTGAAACTATCATAATGTTAAAAAAATAACACTAAAATATCGAAAAAGTAAAATCTAACCTGGTAGTAGATCGTCCTCAGCTATCCAATGCAAAAAAAAAGAAATCATGCTAAAATATTAAAATTTGAGCGAGATATTTGAAAATAACGCCCTCGTAGACTTACCATTATCAACCCGGCTTTTTTCAGAGAGTCGAGTGGTCTTTTAAGCATAAAAAATAAAAAACACCGCCTAGACTGATGAAAGAGGGCGACAGTTGGGGCATAGATAGACTATTTTCATTTTTTCTGTCTCTTACGTGATGAAGGTAGGTCCATATCTATCCATTGCGAAGCTACCATGTTTTCAAAAGAGGATGAAAATTGTCCGAGATCGTTGGAGTACCGCGGCCTGTTTCTCGTTGGCTGTGATTTAATGTAGAGAAAAGCGGAAGCATTTTATGTTTATGATATCTTCTTGTACAAATGCTGTAATAAACTAGTTTTTAAGTGTTGTGCATTTCTTAGTCTGTTACGAATTGAAAGATGAGGAGATAATATATAAAAAAATGCAACCTGAAATGAAAAACCAAAACTGCAATAGTTCTAATGAAATCATTGAGAATCAGTTAACATGGGAGGTCACGTTGAAAACTTTATATTAAAAATGGTTTTCAGACATTCATTATTTCTATGAAATGTGGCGACACAAATCTGAAAAAGCAAAATTCTTGTTTTCTAGACTTTGAAATTTTCATATTTAGAACATTGGGTCTTAAAGCTTTGTACCATGTAACCAATGTAAAAAAAAAAAAAACAGATAAATAAATAAATGTTTTCGAATACTTTAGTTAGAGAAAATCCCTGAGTACTCTGCACCATGACCAACTAGATATATAAAGGCCTGCGCATTTAGCTAAAAACTGCCAAAAAAGTTAAGCAGGATTCAGTTTCAAACCCTGAACCATTTCATTGGACCACGTGGTGCAAAACCTGCCCAAATCAGCATTGAATAAGCTAAGATTTCTGTTCTGTGCACATGATCATTGTTTTGGTTCAGGATTTGCACGATTGGACAGAATAACTTTCACGGTGTGTCAGAGTCCTTTGGCGGGGGGATTGATACATTAATCTCAAATAGATGAGCCTTATAGATCTAGTTGGCAATGCTCTGCACGCATGCATGTATTCGTAGATGGGTTAGATGAAATCTTTGAAGAGAAAAATAAATAGAACAGAACAGCAATGCATAACAATTTATGTTCCGAGGAAAACATCTTAAATTACATGGGCGGGTGAAACCATGCATTTACAAGAGCATACACCTATTTTTCTCGACTCCACGTGACATCATTCCAATGCATGTTTTTAAAAATAGACAAACGAAGAAAGTGAATATAATACAGACGTAAGAAGTATTCGATGCCGAAATGAAAGATTCAAAGACTCAACTATTTTTAAGAAAAGAAGCGTTTAACCTATTTAAAATTAGACTTTCTCCTGAAAAATTAACGATCTGTATATGGTCCAGTTAAAAAAATTCAAAAATTTTTTCAAAAGCCATCCAAACTTGGCTCGATGCATTTTTTTGTTTGTTCCATTTTTGACGGGAAGAGAGAACTCAGTTCGTTTCCTTCTCGATACACTTTTAAGCACACTTTTACCGTTATTCTAATCATACTTGGTATCTTGGTGTAAGTGCTTGAATTTTGGAAAACTAAAATTGGGGCATGGAGACGTGTATTAAAGTTGTTCTCACACTCCCTTCGCAAAAAAAAAAAAAAAAAAAAAAAAAAGCGCGAAATTCTCTCACTCATATTCTAACTAATTTTTAAACATAAAATGCATGAAATTGCCAGCTCTGACTATATTTATATTTAAATTCGTGTCATGACACATGAACCTGAACCACTTCAGAAGGTGTTGTTGTATAGTGTCATTTGTGGATCTAGTTATATTCCATAAATCTTTTAACCATAATTACGAAATAGGGACATTGAAATAAGCATGTGAGAGCGAAATTTGTTTACTGTCATTCGAAGAGGGTATGGGCCGCGTCACATTGTTTTATTCTTAAATTCAATAACCTCTAGATATGGGTGCTAAATTTTGTAGGTTATGGAATGAAATAACCAAAAGTTACTATGACCTTTGAAATGCGTTCGGTAGGCTTTAAAAGATGTTTGTGATAAATGATATGAAGAATCAACAGATAGTAAAATCCTTTAACCAACCCTTGCAAATAATGGCGATGGTTGAGAAATTTTCTGCAAATCTCAACAAAAAAATTCCTCCGTGAGTGTAATTCTGTTTCGTCGTAAACGTCGCCGTGTTTTTTGTTTTTTGTTTTTTTTTTCCGATGAATAGGTATCATAAGAAACCAACAGTAATAATTTGAAAATGCCTCATTCAAATTTTAGCTAAGAGAACACGATTTTTTTGCCTTATGAAAACCAATTTATCAGTATAATTAGGATGCCTACCCTTTTGTAGGACGAATCTTGAAAACGAAAGTGCATGCAGTGCCCCACATCATGGATTTTACTTTCAATATATTAGATTGGAGATAAAAATGGATTGCTTTCAAATCAATTGTTTCGTTTTTTGATAACTGTCATCGATTCATTTGACTGCAGTTTTGAAAATGGCCGCGTCTGATCTGCTTATTCCATTTTTGTTCAGAATAGGTCAAAGTATTTCACAAATGTGTCTATAATTGAGCATGAGTTGATGAAACAGTATCTATAGATGAGCACTTTCATTCTATTCTAAATTCCCTACTGAAATACTGATTATCCCTAACTTATTTGCGTGACTTTATCGATTTCTAAAAACGAAAGAACATCCCTGTCAAGCAGGGTTCAATGAGTTGATAAATCACTCTCTTGTATCTCCATGTCTGCAGATGTCAAGTTTTTTTACTATTTTAGCCGCCGACTGGGCAGATAATTTCATAACACGTCAATAACTCGTTTTATTTTAAACAATTGTGTTTAACTTTCATGAACAGAATAACAATTGATGCTAGGTGTCCCGTGTTTCATCTACGCCAAGTACTGTCCCAACGGACTTGTTGCGCGGGTCACCTAAGTTCTCGATAATCCAGAAGGAACATAATTTTTTAATTGTTAATATATTATTGAACTATATTTTATTAACCACTGACAGGAATTTAATATAGCGAAACCTGTAGAAACAAAATTTGCCTACAAAAAGAAAATGTTTATGATCTTTCAAACAGAAACACCTTACAAATCGACCTTCTAAAACGAAATCCTGTCTAAGATGGAAAAAATGTCCATTCCCTAGCAGTTCTTTTATTATATATATTTCAACCTTGTTGGTTTTCTTAGGTAAAATTTATAAAATCAGAATCTAATTATAACAAAATCCTGCTTTATGAGCCCTGGATATACGTTTAAGACGTCGATAGTCTACGACCACATGCCTCTGATTGCTGCATGGTGTCAGAAGTTTGGGTGAACGAAATTTTTAACGAAGAAAAAAAATAAGCAAAAATATAAGCGCTTATACAGAATATATCCAAATTTGTCCGAGACAATTGAAAGTTGGCATCAGGAGGATGGAAAATTACCTTAGAAAACTCAATCCATGCACTGAATCAAAAATACAAGGTTGTTCTACCCTAACTCAATTTGGGTTGGCGGACAAAACTTTCAGAAAACTAAAAATTTTTAAGAAACATTTTCGTCTTTGTTGTAAATAAACTACAAATAAACAAACACGCACTTAAACGTTACCATTTTATGATTATTAGTATAGAAAATGAGGACATAAATATAGGGT
The DNA here is from genome assembly GCA_964019185.1 of Maratus speculifer. Classification (NCBI taxonomy): domain Eukaryota; kingdom Metazoa; phylum Arthropoda; class Arachnida; order Araneae; family Salticidae; genus Maratus; species Maratus speculifer. The sequence continues at coordinate 935,005 of CAXHSM010000013.1, read as the reverse complement.
AAACACACGATTAGATTTTCTGAAATCTTCATTCAGATTACGGAGAATCGAAAGCGCTGTCTTTAAACTCTCTTTAATGTAACCTGATTTGTTGATATTTTCTGGTAATTTTAGTATCACAACTTAAATTAACGCTGATATACACATTAATAAAAGCAACAAAATGTATTAACATCTTTTTGCTGCTCCATTCTAATTCGACCCCCTTAAAAATATTGCAGCTTTTTGCAGTTTCACGTGGCTGAATATAGCCATGCTTAAGAAACCATAATTCATATATGTTATTTCGGATGTCAGAATTCTTTTTTTTTCTCTATGCCCATACCAAACACACAACGATGAAGGAGGTATCCTGCAGATGATTTTGAACAGACTTTTGAACCCTGTCGCCTACACTACCATTTTGTCAAAATAAAACTGCTTCTTTTAAAATTGCATGCTATTAAAAATAAATAAAATAAATAAAAGTAAGAAACGTATCGGCTGATATTTTCAAAAATTGCAATCTGGAAGCATAGGGTCTTTCAGAATCCTCTCCACATTTATGGTTGCTTTCTGCGAAGAGTCTTTTTTTCCATAATCATAAATGATTATGATAAGTGTCATTTATAAGTGCCTGCAATAAGAAGCAATTCTATCTCTAAATAATAATTTAAAAATATCTCATTAAAATTTCGATAAAAAGTTGTCGAGAGTTTGTTTTCATCCCATTCAATTATCTATAAATTTCATATTCAGAGTATCAACCTTGTTCCAATGATGTGATATCAGTTCAATACAGCAATACAAAGCTTTTATTATATCAGGTGAAGATAATAACGAATGGTGCAACATATAGCGTTGTGTACTTTCGTTTTTGATGAAACTCCCAAATTAACTAATTTTTATCACCACTATCTTCATATTTTATCACCACTATCTTCATATTTTATCCAATTTCAAAATGCAAAAACCGTATCTTTATAAGCTGGTGGAATGATAAAGTAAATCATTGTTTTGTTTGTCATCCATTCTCTTTATTTTCTGTTAAGTTCGCAGATAGAAACAGGTATGTATTTTGCCTCTTATTAAAATTTTGTCATGAATATGAAGTGCCGGGAAGTTCGAATTTAAAACCGTACTTTATTTCAAAATCGCTCCATTCTCGAATATTCACGAAGTCACTTTCAATCGCTGAACGCATGAAATTGACAGAGAAAAATCCTGGAACAAAGAAGTCCGAGATTAATGTCCCGAAATACTGCTGACAACTGGTTCGCGGATAATTTCACCATCTATGGCAAAAGTATTGACGCATCCTCCCGTAGGAAAAATAAGCTCCTACCGTACTTTACCACCAAAGATATACAACGCAACATCATCTAGAGCAGGACTGTCCATCGCGGCGCCCTTTCTAATAATAATTCATGTTACTAAAAGTTAATTAAATAAAGATCCATTTTAACCCTTTCGGGTCCGATTTTTTTTCTTTTTTTGCAGTTTTTAGATAAAATTACGTTTACGTTTATAAACTTAACACTAGCTTGCCAAATAAATTAATGAGTTTTTAACGATTATTTCATTGTCTGAAATATAGCGAATGTTGTTGTTTTACTTACTATTGAATAAATATTCGTATGATAATAGGCCAAGGAAGAGTATTTCGCGATGCTTAGAAAATATTGTATTACAAAAAGATTTAACTTATATTACAACTTTCTAACATTTTTTGCACTTCATTACGTATGAGTCTTTTAGGCAAAAATTAAGAGTGAAACATATTTTTAACTTACAAAAATCGCAAATGGGGAAAGAGAATTAAGAAAATAATAATTATTGTTCGTCTTACTAAATGTCTAAATGTTTATGAGGTCAAATAGTAAATACATAGACATGCACTGATATTACTACATGTAAATAGTAGCAAAAATATTTGTTAAAGAAAAATAATACTCCATTAAAAGACATATACTATTACTAGTGCACGAGACCCAAAAGGATTAAAATATGTTTCTTTAAAATGCTTAGTGTTCCACGTGATTTTTGTCTTATAAGTGGCGTTAAATTTTAGTCTTTTGTTTTCTACAAAATATTTTGATAGGTCCTCTTTTTGCAATATGTAGTTCTTAACTTTACAAAGATTTAGCCTTTTTTTTCAGAAATTATTTTTAGAGGGAGCTCTGCATACATTTTAAGAGATGTTATAGCTTATGTTTTGAAGTGTTTGTATATTGTATAAAACGCATGCATATCTATATTCTCTGCAACAGTTGTCATGATTGTCTCCTTTTTAATTAAGAAAATCTTAGCAGGAATTCCAAATAATACTTTTTACTTTAACAATAATTTTGAATTTAAAGAAAAAATACTTCTTTCGGAAGTTTTTATGCGAATTTGGAATTTCTGTGTAAAAAAGAAAATCAAAACTGGAAACCCTGCAACCTATTGATATATTTCCAGGCATATTAATAATGACGCCCTTCGGTGTTCCTTTATTTGATGAAGTTCGCCCGCGCTTAATGAAAAGTTGGACAGGCCTGATCTAGAGTTTGTATTAACTGTGGAGTACATAAAACTTTTTACTTTGAAAAAGACTGTGGCTTTTAATGCTAAGAAAAATATCCCCGCTTATGTTTGGTCACAAAATAATTTTTTAAATATTTCACAATTAGTGATTCATTAAAATGTTCAACAACAAAGTTTTCCTTGCGTTAACGACGACGGATCCACGCAGTGGCGCAGCCAAGGGGGTGGTTTTAGGGTTAAAACCCCTCCCAGAGCTAAGAAATATCGCTATAATTGCTGGTTGCATGAATGAAATCCAAACTTAATATTTAAATGTTTTGGCGCATTTCGGAATCCGCCACTTTATTGAATCAGATGTCATTTAATAAAGTGATTCAACTAAATGGCGAAAATTCTACTTAAAATTGTGAAAGTGCATATTACATGAATCAGTTAAGTAAAAATTGGTTATTTGAACTAAATTACTTTTCTTAGATGCTTCATGCTAAAAAAAAAAAAAGATGATTTCCGGCCACACAGACGCTCTTTGAGTTTAAGTATTATACAGTAAATATTCTAATTAGTACTGATTCTATTAACCGGCGATTCAAATAACCGGCAATCACCTTTATCAGAAACTCAAAACCCCCCTCAGAACCGAATTCTGGCTGCGCCACTGGATCCACGATGTCTTTATTGCCTCTAAAATTTGCTAGAAATATTCATGCTAAAACTAAACATATACTGTCCAAGCTATCTAAAATAAAATCACGAAATTTTCAAATGTAACGCAAAATTTTATGGGATTCATGGCATTCAGTTGAGAAAGGTTCTTTACACAAAAAAGTGCAAAAAAAATATTAAAAAAATATAAATTAACAGATATGTTTTAAATAAATGCACTGTAGAACAAAACCCCCGCCCAATAAATTGTATTTATTTATTTATTATTTGTATGTCTGTATGTTATTTGCATGTACCTTTATATTTTTAATGCAGGCGTTATTTGTGTGTGTAAGTGTGTTTTAATAATGTCACTTCTTGAAAGGTATGATATATCTCCTTTACGTTACAGCAGAAAGGAGCATTAGCTATTGTTACAGTAGAATCCCGCTAATTCGGACCCCGTTAATCCGGATCTCCGAATTGTCCGGATCGGTTTGGTCAATTTTTTTTCAAGTTTGAGAAGCGACTGGCTAATTTCCATAACATTAATTTGTTCCACGTCGTATTCTGAATAATTAAAAAAGAAACTTTTACTGAAGTTTTTTCGGAAGAATACCTTAAGCTTTCTTATTTAAACTCTTATTTAAACTACACCCAACTAACTAGTTATGCTCAAGCAGATGCGTGACCGTGCGTCTCTCAAAAGTACAGAAAATGGCACAGCAAAAAATTACAAACTTTTTTATTACAAAGTAAAGATTTTTACTATCGGTAAATATTCACTAAGTTTAACATAAAGGTGATTTTCTGTAAGTATGTTTTATTTTATTTCTTTTTTTCTAATTCTCTGAATAATCCGGATTTTTGATAATCCGGAATGGGTCGGGTTCCAATTAATCCGAATTATCGGGGTTTTTCTGTATTTAAATTACTCTTATGTCTTTATTTCCTCGTAAAAACTGCACATCAAAATCTGTTATTCTATATGCCGTTTTTACTACAATTACACCGACCGTAATGCAAGCTAATATTTGAAAAGAAAATTAACTAGCATAAATTCCAAATCAATAAAGTTTTCTCTGACCAAACTAACATGGTAGACCATATCTGTACTGCCGAATTGCTTGAATTTATATAGAAATTTCACTTTATAAATAACCGAATTAATGAATTTGTCCACACTATACTCCTTCTCACCGTACTTTTAATTGAGGGGCTGTCAATCATACTAGACCATGTTCTTGAAAAAATGAGATTTTTCAGAAGGTGCATAAATTCTGTTTTAGTAACACCCTAAGATGAAGCAAGTATGTTTTCTAATAGATTATTTTTATCTAGATCCTTCTAGAACATGACTTTTTTCGGCCTAAATCAAAACCGTTTCATAGTATTTTGATAACTCCGACGAAATTTCTCTTCTCATTGAATATTCGCTCGATCACAATGCAGATATTTGTTTTCCTGCGCTCTCGGCTGTAAAATATTTCTATGCTAGTTCGGAGGGAGCTTTTGAATAACATTCTCTATTAAAAATATCTATTAATGTTTGAAATGACCACAACATAAAATTATTTTCATTATTGTTGTATAAATGCGCAAAATTCTTTGCTTGAAATAAATTTCTTTTCTTTTTCCAGGCAGCCTCAGAACTTGTTGAATCGTCAGCCAAACAAACCATTTCCGAATTTGAAGATGCCAAAAATCGGAGAGGTGGAGGAAAGGGAGGAAGGTGTTTTCGAGTGGATCGTGAAGAATTTCATGTCCTTTCCGGATCAAGTGGATGATTTGTATGCTAGTCCTTCCTTTTCTTTCGCGAGTGCCCAGTGGAATATGGAAATGTACCCAAATGGCCAAAGGAACAAATCGGAAGGCTGCATTGATATACTTCTCTACAGAATATCCCCTGGTCCTCCCATCCAACTGAACTTTTCTCTCGGTCTGAAGACAACAAAGAATGAAATATTTCGAGAGACACGTGGTGTACACAACTTCGAAAAGGAATTCCACGGTTTCGGGATCAGGTTCAGGAAATTTAGAATTTCAGAGAGACAACTGGAGCTCGCACCCTCGGGTCATCTGACCATCATTTGCCGAATGGGATATCTTTCATCCACCAACACTGCTGGTAAGTTGTTTTCTGACATCCGAAGTGTCAATGAAGATTCATTTATTACTCTCCAAACTTCTCAAAGAAAAGTATGACACCACGTTAAAGAAATTAAAAATTTAAGCTTCTTTTTCTACCAAAGAAAATCTACCCAGATTTCTTATCTTTTGTATTTCTTTGGTAGCTACCGTTTTGATTTCTATTTCTATTTTTTAGCCAAGGAGTATAAAAATTAACTACTAAATTAAAAGAAAAAATATTTGCACATTTAAAAAATGAGTAGTGACAATTTCTGCAAATAGTTACTATTATTTTTTTAAAATTGAAAATTGCACATTATAAACTACAATACACATTTTCTGCACATTTGAAAAAAAATCGTACTCGTTTTGAAGTTCTATGTGAGAATACCAATTTAATTACAGTCTTTCATGTATAAAAGTAAGTAAGTAACAGTTCTGGTTCAGCTGGGGGGGATCGAGGAAATAGTTTTCAACCGCTTCCACCCGTGCACAGAGCAGTCAGACTTCTTTCCCCACCTCAGTTCAATCCCTCCTCTACCTCTTCCAAGAATAGTTTTTAACACCCCTTAAAAAGAAATAGCTTCGTTATCAGGAACTTCGATGACTATTAGGGCATTTTAGCTAAAAATTAAGTATCTTATCAAGAGTTTTGAACTTTAAGACGCGTATATTTTATGCGATTTAACCCTTTGAATACTATAACATGGGGAAAGATTACAAATTTAAATAATTTAATAGTGAAATTTTAGTAAATTACCAAAACAGACCAATTTTCAAATCATTTCGAACATGGTATAAAATTTTACTTTATTTAATTTCTTTCTTTATTTTCTTTTTAGATAGATAGACTTGAATTGTATAATAATTTCTTTATTATATTTAAGATATTTTGAAATTTTTATACACGATGGATAGATTAAAAAATATTACAGCAAAAAGTAGATTTTTTTAAATTTCAAAACATCCGGCATCCAACAGACTTAATAAAAAAAACAATAGCTTATAACAAATAAGTCAAACATTATTTTTAACTCTAAACTGCAATATTTTCTTTTAAAACTTAAACAGTCTCAAACTTAAAAAGAAGTAACAATAATACTTTAATTTTCTTCAACAGCGTAAAAATATTTTAGCTTTTTATTTAAAAAGAAAACAAAAGAAAAGAAAAATATTATAACGAGTTGTTTAAATGTAGATTTTATAGATGACACCATAAATTTTTGTCGATTTAACTGAAATATTAACGATGTAAAATGATTGGATAGACTTTTAAGATACAGCCACATTTATCCAATATTAGAATTTTCTTTTGAAATGTGTCCAATTTAAAGCCATTTTTTCTCTTTTCTTTAGAAATATTTCCAACGGAATGCCAATATTAGTGTATTTTATATTATTGGCGTTCAGTTTGAAATATTTTTTGTGTAAACTCAATATTTGTATGCAATATTAGCATTTCATTGAAAATAATTATGTTGAAAGGCAAGTACATACCGCTTTCCAAACACAGTAATTATTTCTAAGCATCATTTACAAAACTTGTTCTGTTTTGAGGATAACAGAAAAACAGAATGTTAACTTACGAAAAAGTTACTTTATTTATACGAATTTGTAATCTCAAAATCACAGTAATTGTGCTTTTTCTCAAAAAAAAAAAAAATGAATTTATTATGCAAAAGTTTATGGAAGAATTGTGTATAATTACAGATTTTTTTTACAGTGTAGCTTGCTTACGTTTCGTTAATATTGCATCAAAATTTGCAAAAAATATTTTACAATTAATGTCGTATTTATGCGATAAAGGTATATTCCCATAAAGTGCGTATTGCGAATATTTCCAACATAAAGCCAACACTTAACGAAAATGGGGGGAGTAGCTTATGAGAGTATCTATACCATAATGAACAAAGGTGTCGATACGTAAAGATGACATCATTATGATATTAACAATGCGAGACGATTAAATTTCAGTTTTGCAGTTGTCGCTGTGGTAATTTTTTGAACTTCTAAACATCGCATATTTTCAATTTTTACACTGTCGATAGCTAAACTAAATGCACTTTCAAATGTAAATTCTTTGGAACACTGTAATCAATTACTGTGGTTTTAAAAATAATTTTTACGCAAGATTTTTTTTCTCCATCGCGTGCAGGCTCCATTACGGAAGAGTAACAATACATTTTCATATATAAATAGTTAATTTTCTTTTTTCATTTATTTTTCCATAACTAAATTCAAATATCACAAATAAAATAAAATGAAACACAAATTTAACTTATACGGAAAAAAACAATTTGAATTTTTATATAACAAATGCCAAATTCAAATATAAATTGCTTGAAATTTTCAATCTGAATTAACTAATTTTTATTGTTTTAAAAATGTTTTACCAAACAATCTAGCTAAATTACGAAAGATTAATGCGTTTACATTTAAAACAACATAAATAACTGAGACTTTATTGCAGACTGTTCCAGAACAAAATTAAAACTTCAGAATTAAATATAAAAAAAACAGTACTATATGAATAAAAGACAAATCTAACGGACATTCAATCAATCTACACGGTTATGCAGCAACAGCAATATTTCTGAAGATTTCTTTAATTATTATCTAAAATATTATTTTAAATTATTTCCGAAATTTTATAGGAATAAATTATTGGTATTTTGATTTTAAAAGGCTTTTGGGCATTGTTAATGCGCGATCTAAAATATATAAATACATATTAAATGCTAAATATTTACTAGAGTAGAAAAAAAATGGTTTTTTACAAAATTCTTTAATCTGAGAGGCTCGGAATTGATTTCATAGTTTCGATGAATGCAAAGATTGCGTTGTAAAGCTCCCTTGTATAACGAACGCGATCTATATTATTGTTTGTAAGTAAAATTTCATTATCATTTCATGCACTCAGTCCAAGTCGTGCAAAAAATTTCTCCTTAAAATTTCTTCTTAAATGACCGCCGCAGAATTCGCGGAGCACGGTGTTACGATGGTACTTACGCCCGTTCTGGCAAAACTCTAAAGCCATGGCGAAGAGTATAAAGAAATGGTTTTTACAGATTTCAGTGCAGGCGTGGGAAACTTGAATTATGCAAGTTTCCGAAATATTTTACCATCCAGGTTGAGCATACCTTAACGAGAGGACGCATTTTGGACATTGAATGTAGTAATCAATCTTGGGGTTGGACGTAGAATATCTTTCCCATGAGCCGATAGACGAGGCAGCCTAATTGCTTTAAACTGAAAGAGATTGAGACGTGTTATGTTCACACGCGTAGCCGAGGTGTGACCTCAATTTTTTAGTGAGCCATTTCAAAAGAACTTTAAGGGTGACATCGTAAACTTGCAATATATTTTAAACAATATACATCCATAATTGCAATTCGTTTTTAAACAAGACTCAATAACGTTCTTTTCTTTTTTAGGGGACAGCAGGACATCTACATCCGCCGTTAAAAGCAAAATTAAGTACTTTGAGACAGCTGCTCCAAAATGAAGAAAACTGCGACTTAGTCTTCGATGTAAAAGGGGAAGAATTTAAAGACACATAGAGACATTCAGACAGTTTGTCCGTCCGTCTTCGCATCAACATTCCGTAACAATATAAAAGAGGTCGATATCAGTCATTGTTTGTATTCCACCTTTTTCAACTTTCTTTCGCTTCCTCTACTATCGATGATGTAAAGGATCTTTCGGCGTGAAACGTTTTCAATCTCTTCATTTCTTCAGACAAGTATGGTACATGAAACGGAAAAGTGTATGGAATTAATAAAAAAAAACACAACTACATTCTGTGACACCCATTAACTCGGAACTGCAACATTCAGAAATTGAAGAATCACTGATTTAGTTTAGCCATGATTTTTTTTTAGTAAATGCGGACTAAATTATCGTCACTCTCGAATGGGAGATATTTGCAGCTGAAAATGCCACCCAGAGTTACGAGAGGTTTGTTAAATTTGTATCATTGGTCAAAATTTAAATCATGACCACTTTGTGTTTAAACGCAGCCAAGAAAAAAGACTGACCGCGATACACTCTTTTTTCATCCCCGCTCGGAAAAATGACCCCTCACCTTCAAAACCAATATCCACTGAGCTCTAGATATAACATTACATGTCGAGCTCAATGCCAATACATGAACGTCCTTTTCCAACCGTATTGCTGTTACCGGCAAAATAAAGGAAAGGGACGCGAAAGATAGATTTGTGACCGATTCGGTTCCCTAAAAAGCAATAAAAAATAAAAAGCACCGCCTAGCCGCATGAAAGAAGGACATAGTTGGGGGATAGGTCAATCTTGACTTAATACGTCTCTCACGTGATGAAGGTGGGTCGCGTTCCACCCATTGTCGAGCTGCCATGGGTTCAATGAAGGCTGAAAACTATCCGAGATCGTTGGAGTACCGCAGCGGAAGCCTTTTATATTTATTTTATCTTTTTGTAGAAATATTGTAATAAATTACTTTATAAATGTTGTGTATTTGCTTGTTTGTTTCTAACTGAAAGATGATAAGACTATTCAAATAAAACATATCCTGAAATGAAAAGATCAAAACTGCAATAATTCTAATAAAAGAATTGAAAATCCGTTAACCCTTTGTAGCGCAGGGCAAATTCAATGCGTAAGTGTTGAAATTAATGACTGACACCGGAATTTGAAAACAACTTTATTTGTAAATAAGAAAACGCTATATTTCACGCATTCAATAAACAGTAATTTTTTTAAACGAAATTCCGGTGCGAATGTGGTGTTTGTTAATTAAAATTAAGTGGTATATCTACAAAACCACTGCACCGCAAAGGGTTAACATGGGGTCACGTTGAAAACTTTTTATTAAAACTGGTTTTGAGCCATTCATTATTTCTACGAAATGCGGTGACAAAGCGTAAACACTCAATTCTGAAAAAGCAGAATTCCTGTTTTCTAGATTTTCAAATTTTCATATTTAGAACACTGAGTCCAAAAGCTTTCTAACATGTAACCAATGTAAAAAAACTGATAAATAAATAAATGCTTCCGAATACTTTAGTTAGAGAAAATCCATCAGTACTCTGCACCATGGCCAACTAGGTATATAACGGCCTGCGCATTTCCCTGAAAACGGCCAAAAAAGGGAAGCTAGATTCAGCTTCAAGCCCTGAACCATTTCATTGGACCACGTGGTGCAAACCCTGCCCAAATTAGAATTGAATAAGTTGATTTCTGTTCTGTCATTGTCTTGGTTCAGGGTTTGCACGATTGCTCAGAATAATTTGGGTAGGGTGTCAGAATCCTCTGGCGGGAAGCTTGATTAATCTCGAATTAATGAGCCGTACAGATCCAGTTGGCAATGTTCTGCACGCATGCATGTGTTCGTAGATGGGTTACATGAAAACTTTGAGGATAAAAATAAATAGAACAGAACAGAAATGGATATCAATTAATGTTCCCGTGAAAACATGCAAAGTTACATGAACAGGCTGAGATCGCGTTTCTATGAGATCCCACACATGTTTTTTTCGACTACACATGATAAAATTCCAATGCATCTTCTTAAAAATAGACAAACTGCGCAAAGGTAATATAAAGTAGGGCGAGACAGACCTTGTAAATATTCTATAGTGACATGAAATGGATTCGAAAACTCAATTATTTTTAAGAAAAGAAGCGTTTAACCTATTTAAAGTTAGCCTTTTTCCTGAAAAACAACGACCCGTGTCTGGTCCAGTTGAAAAATTCTAACAACCTTCAGATGCCGTCCAAACTCAGTTCTATGCAATTTTTGACATGAAGACTGAACTCAATTCGTTTTTCTTTCCTCGATTACACATTTAGGCATAGGATTAACACTTTTACTGTTATTTTATTCATACCTGGTATCATAAAGTGGTATGATTTCCTAATTTTGGAAATTAAAATTGGGGCATGGAAACGTGTATGAAGGCTGCTCAATAAACCCGATCCTTGATCCACAAACACGAAACTTTCTCCCATATTTTCTGTCTCATTTTTAAACGTGAAGGCGTACAACTTTCCAGATTTGACTATGAAAGTGATTTTAAATGAAATTGTGTTTTTCAATTTTTTCAATCTATAAATCTGTATCGAGTTTTAAGCGTTTTTTTTATGTAACAGCAAGTGTTTTCACTTTCACCCTCCTAGCGCTTCCAAAAATTTCGTCCAAAACGTCCTCTGCCACAGTATTTTCTAAAATATATCTTTACCTTTATCAAAAATAGGAAAACGCTATTCGATGGGATAGTATCTGAATAAAGGCATCTGCCTATTTCATGGTTTTTCGATCAAAAATAAAAATCAGTTTGATTAAAATAGGCATTTACGTTTTCCAAAAAAAAAAAAAAAAAAAAAAAAAAAAAAAACGACCCACAACGGTTTTATCTTTTTAAACTTTCAGAAATGTTCAATTGGCAGATTCTTTGACACTCAAAACAAATGGACTCGTTCTTATCTAACTTAAATTATCATGTTCTGAATATTTTCGGAGACAATTCAAAGATATTTTGTTGTTTTTTTCTCGCTAAAACTTCTCATTTTATCTCATCTATAATCTGTTTTCAAAAGAAAACATTTATCAGAACTGTTTATTTTTAGTAACTTTGTTTTTAGATCTACTTTTACCAGGTAGATTTGATAAAATTCAAATAGATAAAAGATTTTGTTTTCTTCTCTTTATTTCTCGAAAAACAAATGAGAAAATACTTTTTATAAACAAAAAAAAATATATAAAAATCAGTTAACATGTTTCTAAATGCTTTTATAGAACAGGATCTGCCAGCGTTGACATTTTGCAACAAAGTTTTAACCTATCTTTCTTTACAGAGATTCACCCCAATTGTTAGGAAATGACTTAGTAATCTTTCTCCATGTATCTGTCACATGCATATCATTATAATTTTTTACTTGGTTGAAACTTTGTTGTTTCAATATCTAGCAACACTTTATTTATTTTTTTTTCGTGAGTTCCAGAGAAATTATCAATAAAGTAACTTGAACTAGTTTGTGGATATTTAAATATTTAAGTTTCGGGATTCAATTTAGTTAAGGATTTAGAGGATACTGCTCATCTGACGTCTCCACGTCACAAATTAAAATTAAATTAATATCTACAGGGAAATTCAAAAGCAAAATTCTTGTTTGGATAGCGATGGCTCCGAAAGTCATGGAGTCGTCCACTCATCCGATTGTTAGAGTTCTCTGACCGTGGACAAGTGCATTCGCCGTTGTCTCATACCTTAGTTATGTAGGAAATAAGAGTTTTTTTCTGGGGCCCTGGGCTCGTGTCCTAAATGCCGCTGGTTGCTAATTAATGGTTGAAAAAAATATATTGTTCTGAAACTCATCAAATTGACAGAAACTCATCAAATTCAGAAACTATACATGTCAATGTTTTGATAAAGGGAGATTATATTGCAAAAACCGCCGTTAAAGTTAGCATTTTGAATCAAATTTTCCGAAGCTGGTGAATTGTGAACGAAAAAAATGGTCAGATTAAGAAAATAATTGTTTTAAATAAATCAAGTTTTAATTATCTCAACGTAAAAATGAAAACACACGGCCTCTTCAAAATCTCTTCAAAAATCTTGGCAACAAATTCCATATTTTAATTTTTAAAAATGAGTCTGAAAATTTCAAACTGTTTAAAATAATTTTTTTTTTTTTTTTTTTTTTGCGTATACCCTTAAAAGCTAAATATTTTAAAATCTAGAAAGAAAATGGTACTAAATATTTTTAATGACACCTAAAATGGAAAAATATGTACTACTACTATATAATACTCTCTGCATTCTAAATAAGTAACAATATTTGAAACTCGTCCTCGAGGCCGCGGTGGATAAGTCCTCGTGGTGGATAAGTCGGCAAGTCTGCCAACCGGCAGATCCCGGGTTCGTATCTTGATATCGGTAAACCCGGTGTTGTTAATGAAATTTGAGTTAAATAAATAAACTGAGTAAAATGTACCTACTAAAGTGTAAAGGTTACTTGAAGCCTTAACTTTTATTTTTTCTAAATACAAAAATTTTAATTTTTCTAGAAACGGAAAAAAAATGTCCATTAAAATATTTAAATTTTACTGGCGTTTAGAATGGCAGTACTGATCATTCATATTTTAATGGAATTTATTTTACACATTGTATATTGCTTACGAGAAAAAGGAAAAAAAAAGGTTGCTTTTGCCCATAAATAAAAGGTGGTCAAACATGCATGCAATTTAGAGGCATGTAATGTCCGAAATTCAGACACATAAAGCGTCTGAAAAAAATAAGACACTTTAAAACGTCTTAAAATTGAATCGCCTGTTTCATAATACTTCAATTTTGAGTGTAAAATATATCATAGAAATTTAAACTAGTAGGATTTAATTATGTAGGTTTTAAGTAAACATGCAGGCATCTTGAGCTGTCATTCTAGTAATAAAGATTATACAGTAAATTATGCTAAGCATAATTATGTGCTATCGCTTTATGTGGGCGATTTGACTTAATTAATTTTGAGAAGGGTTTACGCTACATAGTCAAAGATAGTCTTAACCCATTCGTGCCCAGCACCTTTTGCGTAAATTTTATTTTGTTGGCACCACTATTTTTAGAAGATTTAAGTTTAGTTCCTTAATCACGAAAATGCATCATTTAAATAAAATAATTATTGCTTTTCTTTTTTACCGGTGTCAAAAACAGTGCTGAATGCACCTTTTGAAGCGTCCCTAAAAAGGGACGCTAGGCACTAATGGGTTAATTAAATGCTTTAGAAACTCATTTTATTACACACTGTACCGAATGTTTAAATGTTACAATTCTAAAATAAAATAATTTGTTTCTGCAAAGCTATAGTAAAATAGAGAGTTAGAAAGGAAAATTTTTGAATCTGATAAAAAGAAAAATGTGACAAGTTGTTACAGAAGCAAAGAAAATGTTTAATGAAATGTAAATCGGAATGTTGAAAAGAATTTCTATTTCATTTGAATAGTACAAACATTAAGTAAATAGAAAAAATGGAAAAGAATGGAACGCATGAAAGCAGCAGCCTTAAGAAATGTTAGGTAGGTATATAGACAAGTTTCTTCAAGTTGAATTCAATATGAGGAAACCAAACTACATCGCCAAGTCGAGTGTCACAAAAAGTATTTAATTAAAATGGACTGTTTTGTTCCTTGAATTTCGTCTAAGTAAGGTTTGTTTACGCAACTTTTTTTTTTCAAATATTTTTTTATGATCATTATACCATGTAGCATAAAGTTATTCTGCCTTTTTTAAAACTGATTTTATTTCCCTTAACATATGTTTCAATATAAATTCCCTCCTCCCATATGTGCGGAGCCTTGACTCATTTTTTATTTATCATTAAAATCAATCATTTTTCTAGTTTCTCATATATTATACTTATGTCGCAATTTTATTTTTATAACTAATTCTATAGCAAATAATATGATACGTGAAATGTTATTCTAGATCTTAAAAAAAGTGGGCCAACCTTTCTTTTCTTTCTATGTAAGTCGGTTTACATTTTAAGGGGACTCAGAGGTTGAAAACTTTTCAAAAAATCGATTTTTTTTATCTAATTTGATTATTCAATTAAATCTTAACTCAATGCAAAAAACCGCATAAAAATATTTGCATTTTTAATGGAGTTATAAGCATTTATGTATTAGCACTTTCATAGCCGCACCCATATAATTTCAACCTTAAGTCGCGTTTTCTCAAAACTTGATTTTTGACGACTTACACTAAAATAAAAAAAAAAAAACAATTTGATGGAATGGCTTATTTTTTTTTTTTTTTTTTTTTTTTTTTTTTTTTTTTTTTGCGTATAACATCATTATCTATAGAATGAATTAATATATTTTAGATAGTTTAATATTTTGAGTATTTTTAATAAAAGAAAAGTTGTACTTTTAGGGAATTTTAAAAATTTGAAATTTGAGAGATTTTTTAATGATTTTTTTTAAAGTGATAGTTATATCCTTAATTCATTCTAGAGATAATGATGTTATATGCATGTAAAAAAAAATTAAGCCATTCCACCAAATAGTTTTTTTTTTTTAAATCCTGGTGTTAGTCGTCAAAAATCAAGTTTTGAGAAACGCGACTTAAAGTTGAAATTATATGGGTGCGACTATGAAAGTGTTGATATATAAATACTTATAACATCCGTTAAAAATGCAAATATTTTTACGCGGTTTTTTGCATTGAGTTAAAAATTAATGGAATAATCAAACTAGATCATAAAAAACAATCGATTTTTAAAAAAAATTTCAACCCCTGAGCCCCCTTAAAAAATCTATAATACTAATACGATTCAAATTAATTTCTGTTATAACTTTTTAAAATATTTTTGTTAGCTTTATCTTTGAGATAGTTCAGTCGGAAATTAAAAAAAAATAATAATATCTCATGCAATTCAAGAGCCAAACCGACGCAGTTGAAAAACAAAAACAACCATTTTTAAGGAAGTAATGTCTTTTTTAACTGCTATCAGTTTCACCAACATTTTGAGCAACTCTTGAACCAACACTTGATTTCTTCCAACTTTTCGTGAAATATCCTCACAGTCTGATAGCAAACAGCAATGTCCCCCAACTTTTTTCCGCAGTTCCAAAAAAGTCTCCGCTAACTGAAACTTTACATCCAACATCAAACATTTCAACAAATCAGAGATAAGCGATTGATACGAATAGACAATAAATATTCATTCCTCCGACATTTTCCCCAGACAATTGTAATATTTTTCTCTCTTTGAACGGGAGAAAGTTGGGGTTAAAATCTGCTGAAATTTTTCTTGCTCGAGAAGCTTGTGAATCTGATAGCAGCTTTACAAATCACGTTTTAGAATGAATCTGAAGATCCAATATCCCTATTGAAATAATAACAAACTTTGAAATATTTCATTTCTACATCCCATTTGAATCTGTTGGTTCAGTTTTACCGCAAGTCATCCTGTCAAAAACTTTAGGAATTACAAAGATGAAAAACTTTGAACCTCCTCATGCTACATTTATTTTTAATTGTTGAAAACAAACTGCAACGCGGGCGATTTTATTTAAAACGTGTAACTCAAGAACTAGGCTGCAAAATGAGTTGAAATTTTGGATTTGGCTTTTATAACTTTCCATAAATCAATGTAATTCACATTACCTAAAATACACAAATAAATACTTAAAATGTGTTGCAAAAATAGATATTATTTATTTACAATTTATCTTAGGTAAATAATAAATAAATAATATCTATTTATGCAACACCTTTTAAGTATTTATTTGTATATTTTAAGTTTAATAACAAGGTGTAAAATTTCATCAAGACACTGGTATCAATACAGTGATTTGACTCATTGTAGTTTACATTTTTTATAATTACTACATCAGTAACTAGTATACAGTGGTCTTTAATTGTATCACACAAAGATAATAATGGATATTTCAATAAGTATCGATATGCATTCTTATTCGTTATGGAACGCCCCATTGAATATTTTGTATCCCTATCACATTTCTAAGACGTGTTCAAATTTCAAAATGCATAATCAGGTATTGAATGATAAGCAACTTCATAAAGCAGGTATTGAATGATAAGATAAATCGATATCTCATTCCTCAGTGTCAGCTGATGTCAAACATTCCCTGTCTTTGCCGTGAAGTGGACACATCATAGCGTGTAAGTCTTTCTCATTTTTTTTTAAATTTCTGTTTCTGAGTAAAGTTATATCAATACTAAAAGTGGATTTTTTTTACCCCTTGGGGACGAGCGACACGTATACGTGCCGCAAAAGGCTTAAGAATCCTTGTTTATTCCCACCGGTAAAATTATACGGTAAAATTTAACTTATTGAATCGGAGCAATTTGTCGATTTAATGTAACACAAATTTTTGTTTTTAAAAACCGGTGACAATAGATTAAAAATTTTCGTTAAAGGCTCCCGTCGCGAAGGGGTTAATTCAAAGTTCGCTCCATTCTGTATAAGTCACGAAGTGATTTTTTCTTCCTAGACGCACGGAATTTGCATTTATCATCATTCAATAACTAAGAATTCGTTATATATCTATATTATAAAGGCCAAACGTATCTGTGCGTAACGCATACGTCAATTTGCGAATGGCAACACTTTCAAATTTTAAATGAAATTTCGGTATTGCAATCTTTGCTGCTACAAAATTTTATACTTCTAAATATCACAGATTTTCTATTTTTACATCATCATATAGGGGTAAAAATATGTACTTTTAAATGAAATGTTTTTGAAAATTGAATCTTCATTTATTTTTGAAATATTAATTTTTTGTAGTTTTTCATACCGCTTTTTTAATGGTGGCAACATGAACACTTCATTTCAGTTAAAAGCTATGGGAAAAAAGGAAAAAAATGAAATAATTACTGTATCTTTATGTTGCCATTTTCTCATTAAATTTTGAGATGGTAAAAATGACGTCGGGTTTAAATTTCACGGGGCAAAAATTCTATGATTCGGTCAAAGTTGAATAAATTTTGCTTTTTTTCATTTTGGAATACTAGCATGAAAGTCTTAAATGGTAACTTTCTCATAATAACAGATCTGTATTATTTTTTACTGCTTACATGTACGATTAAAGTTTAATTTTAACAATTTCTAGAACTGAGTTTTATAGTATTTTGTTAACTTTAGGTTTATTATGATTTGTTTAAAAGTTAGACTTACCAATATAAGGTGCATTTTTTACTGTAATTATTTTTTTAGGCTTGCTATAAGTCAATGAAACAGTTCCTTTTTAAACATTTTCTTCCGTCAAAATTTGACGGGTTCTAACTTGTTATTCGTAAAGAACAGATTTTGCTATTTTAGTCGTTTTTCGTCACGCGACAACCCAAATAAGTGCATCCTAATACCACAATGCATTACAAGACAAGATACATATATCTAAAATTGACTAAAAGCTATTCGATATCTAACTGCTGATATCTTAACCCTTAACTGCTGTTGACGGTCTCACAGAAGGCTGCTTTATTTTTTTTCTTGTTGTAGAAATTTTGTAGTTAAATTTGTATTTTTCATCTTAACTATAGATACCAGTAAAATTCTGTTTCGTTCGCGGCCGAAGTTACTAACGTGACAGATTTATGTATAGGTAATTTTTTATAGTAATAGTCTGTATGGTAAAGAAACAATACACCGTGAGTGAATCGAGATTATTTTTCCATCATTTGATTCAATGGACTCACTAACTGTATCTATGCGACCAATTTTGGCACAGCAGTCAATAGTCTTGTCTGAGAATTTGATGTTTTTACAAAAGAAAAAAAAATGCCCCGTGAAATTTTGAGTTGTCAAGCAGAGTTTTTTTTTTTTTCTCCTTTTCTAAGTAAATGTTTCAGCGATCTTCTCCGATCGCAAATTAACAGGTTGATTTTTAGGAAATTTAAATGTTATTTGAGGCTTGACTATTGTTATAGGATTATTCATTGATTAATCTATTGATCAAAATTTGGTTTTCATCACGAGAAAATAGAGATCTGTGAAGTACGGTAACATAAAAAAAATTCTTTTAATTTTAAATATTTTTAAAATGATAATAAATATCGGTAATTTTACTCCAGTCAAGCTTTTTAAATCTATATGAACGTTTTATGTAATAAAAGAATATGAACATGTAACTTGTCTGCCTCGGAAATCTTTAGGCGGAAAAAAATCATGGTCAGGGCAAAAAAACAATACGATGCAGCTACAATAGGAAGTAATAATTCGTACCATTTAGTACTTTCTCTCTGTAATAAACTCCCTACTAAAGATGAAGCATTATTATTTTATTCGGGGGACAGAAAACGCAAGGGTATCTTTATCGAACAAGATAGAAATTATCTCCATTGTTTCATTCGTCAGTGTCATCCAAAGTCGATGTTTCTCTGTGTTAACTTGTTGAAGTGCTGATAATTTCATAAACCGTCTGTCGCTGCAATCTTTTATACATTTTGAAATTTTTTTTAAATGGCTTGACTTTTTAAAACGTAGATGCCGGATGTTTTTATTCAAATTTAAAAAAAATGGAAAGCACATTAGGTATTCAGTCATTATTATTTAATTTCTTTCATTTTTCTTTTAAATTTTTTCGTATGTTAAATGCGTGACCAGCGAGGATAAAAATCTGAAGGAAAACAGTATTTAATCGTATCAGTGCATTTTTCAAAAGTTATAAATACCTGAGTCTTTCAGATAAAATGATATAAATGAAAATAATTAAAACAAGTAAAAAAAATTATGCGTCAAGCATAGATTATAAAACACTTTCCAACATTTCCTGAAATCTTTAACAAAATTTCGTTATTTAAGGAAATAAGGTTACTGTCTATAGTCAAATATGTATTACAATACTTTTGAACAACTCTGTATTTGATCTGTCGGTTGATATATATATTATATGGAATATTTAGTTTAGTAAGAAAATGTCTAGCAGCTTGAAATTTCTCTTTCAGAAATTTATACTAATAGATGAAAACATACTTGAATACTTTTTTTCAACTTTACTTTTGTTTATTTTTATTACACGCCAGTATTTCGCTAAAATTTACTTTCAACTAAAACATTCTTAAAACCTCTTAAATCACATTCTCAGAAATTATCATTGATAGGCGTCCATGTATCCAATTTTTTACGAGGTCCTGTATATCATTTTATCTATATTCTACAAACAACTGTATACGGTACTAGCGTTTTTCATTTTTGGTAAATAAGATACTTCTATAACCTTGTTGAGATATAAGAGATTCTTTTCAAATGGTTGCAGATTCTTCTCCCTTCCCATGCTATCGCTGCCAGAAATTCTATTCAAAACGCTAACTTTGACAGCATTTTCTTAAATTGTTTGTATCAAAAAATAAATAGCGCCATTTGATTACATAGTTTCTGAATAAAAATAGCTGCTAATATTATGCGTTTCTGAAAAAAAAAAATTCAGAAATATATCAGAAAGTAGCTCTTTTGGATTTGGAATCTTTAATAAAATGATATAAAAATACTTTCATAGATCAACTTTTATTATACAGCTTCCAAAGTTACGATGTTTTTAACTTTCTTTTTTTTTCTTTTATTCTAAACCATGTTAATTTTTTAATGAATCTTTATTTCAATGTTGAAAGTCTAAGAATCTAAGTAATCATTAATGTTCCTAATGCGTATTTTCTGTAAAATATACTGTAAAATTATTCTATAGATATGTATGCAGTATTCTTTAAAGAAATCTGAATTATATGATAAAAATCTGAGTTTTTTAGAAACAATAGAAATTGTGTCAGGCCAGAACGGGTCTGGCCTGATTTCACTGATTTCTGTACGAGATGGCCGGGCCTATAAATGTTAAAATATAAACGGGCCTGACTCGGGACGAACTTTCGAGTTTTACAACTAGCCGGGCACGGGAATTCCGGGCCGTCCAGACCTCTAATCGAATTTCAATTTTACTTGTGTTTTTTTAATGGTATAAATTTTAGTTAAATCATCTAAACTGCTCGGTATATTTAAAATTGAAAGGTATACTACGAAAGGTCGTGATCTTATGTCTGAAATACCGTGATCAATCCGAAAAAATGTCGCAGCTAACGTTTTGAAGAAAAAAATAAAAAAGGATTGTTTTTCAAAAAAGGTTTTCCCGCTTATGGCAACGCCAGTGTGCAATTTTAGAGAAACAAACCAAAAGTATGTTCTTAAATCTGAAACCTTTGTGTGATTGGTGGTGTAATAAGTTTTTAAAAATATGAAATTAAACCCTTTCAAATACCAATAAACGTAGGTCACTTAGCGCCTTCACAACGGGACGGGTAGAAATAATTTTTAGAAATAAAATGTGTGAAAATTTCGACGAAAGCGATAAAAATCTGAGCTCGAACTCAGCACAGATTGGCTCCAAAAACCGAATTACGTAGAAAACAAAATACTAAATAGCATATACTTTAAATTCATTATTATTTTCGCGATTATTTTCACTTAAAAATACAAATTTAAACGAAACGGAGTTGAAGATATAAAATCATACAAATCTGAGTTTCATTTAAGGGTAATTCATGACGGGCCCGGGAAACGCCAAATGTCTCAGCTAGTGAGATGAAAAATTATTTATTAGACAGTTTATATACTATCCTAAATTGTACACGTCAATAAACTGCAACTTCTGCCACATTACATTTGAAGGTTCCTTCAGCAGCAATCTGATTTTTTACGATCATTACGATCATGAATTGCCGCACTTAGTATTACTAATTTTAATACATACAAGGTGGAACGTCTTGCACCTTGACTTCCGTCGAATTTCGACGAAAGAAAATTCTTAAGAAGGAACTGTTTCATTGATTTATAATAAATCTACAAAATTAGCTACACTAAAAAATGCATCTTGCAACGGTCAGTCTAACTCTCAAACAAATATTATTTAAAGCTAAAATTAAGAAAACAAGTACTATTTCTATGAAACTCATTTGTTCAAATTATTAAAATTGAACTTTAATCGCATATGTAAATATATAATAATAAAGAAAAATAAGATCAGTTATATAGTCAGTTCAGCAGCATAAATCATGGCATCAGAAGCATGTATGATGGTCAGTTCAGCATAACAAAGATCAGTTATTAAGATGAAGTAATCAATTGAGGTTTTTGTGTTTGTTATAAATGCGTATGAAAAAAAAATTGAAATTGGCACAATTTAAGAGTTTCACGTGAAATCTAAACCGGTCATAATTTTCATCTTCTCAAAATTTACATGCACACAGTTCAATTTTTATCAATTTCAAGGGAAATTGGCGTATTTCTGTTGCCCCAATTACAAAATTCATACTAAAAATAATAAAAAAATAATATGTGAAGAATAAATTCGGATACAGCTTTGAAACAAATTGCATTTAAAAGTACATATTTTTCTATATATTATTGTATGAAAATTAAAAATGTGCAATGTTTAGAAGTATAAAATGTTCAAAACTGAAATTGCATGTGAAAGATTGTCCTTCTCAAAATGACGTATGCGTTACGCACAGATACGTCTGGCCTTTATAATATAGATATGTATACACGCGAAAAAAATTGTGTGAAAGAGGCGTATAGGGTAAAATGTCTTTTATTATTATGTCCTTAATGAATAATTAAACATCGAAAGGTTACTTACTAACACATAACCAATTAAGTCTTGTATTGGTTATGTGTATATCTGTGACACAGCTACCAGTAGGCGAACGATGTTTTAAGTTTCGAGGTCACACTTTAAAGTGTGAGTGTTTGGGATCCACAAAGTGTGACAAAATGTGACAATGGAAAAGGGGTGGTGTATTTTGTCCCGTTACACATAAAATGCTTTCAGGAATAAAAATTTTCCTCATGGAAAAACACATATTTCTGTTCCATTCCAGGCCAAACACATAGAAAACAATTCGATCCAGCCCAATAAAAAAAATTAAAAGTTCGGCACGAACCCGGCCCTACCAGAGTGAATTTCCACAAAACATTAATTTTAAAGTCGATTTGGTTGCAGATTTGTTTCGTATGAAGAGTTTTAGCCAAAAATATTTATCTTAGCTTTTACTATCATGCTTATATTCTTCATTTTTATAGAAGTGCCGCAGACTGCTATATATATGAATCTCTTACGTAGATAGTTCAGTTATCATTAATATTGTTAATCCATAGAAGTGTTAAAAATCTGAACAATTCTATATGATAAAATCTTCTAAGTCGGAATTGCTTAGAAAAGAAAAAGAAATGTGTTAGGGACAATTTTCTTTCTTAGCAATAACAAAAGTATGATATATTCTTTTTTTACGTATTAGTACAGTGTCTCACATAACTGATGGGACACTTGTGCTTTACAAAAGGAAACTAATCAAATAAATTAAAAAAACATGTACACATTTTTTTGTGGGTGTGTTTCATACTTAAATTTAGTAAAGATTATTACATAACATACATTTTGTCAAAATATTAAAATATTAATTTAAAAAAAATACAAATGTTTAGAACGGAGCAAAAAATAGCTCACATAAGTGATGGGACACCATTATATATGCAACAAAAATCGTCTGAAATAAGCAATAAAAATATTTTTGGGGGTTTTATTTTTACTTAAAAGCAATTGGCAATAATTTATAAAATTGTCTGCAGTATTTCTCTCCAGTTTGTTTTGGAATTTTTGTGTTTTTTAGCTCTGTGTAGCCATGAATGCTAAACGAAAAGAAACTTCGCCTGAAATTCGAAAATTAGTTATTAATTTGCATATTGAACGTGGAAAATCTATTAGAAAAACTACTGAAACAGTTAACTTGAGTCGTTCAACAGTTTTCAATATCATTAAACGATATAAAAAGAATCATATGATTCAGGATAAAAGAAGACCTGGCCGACCATCAAAGTTATCCAATGGAATAAAGCGAATTATCGTCGAAATATTAAAAAAAATCCAAGAAATAGTGCTTGAAAAGTTGCTGCTGATTTACAAGCATTATATGGAATAATTGTTAATCCTGAGACTATTAGAAGGGTAATTCGATCTCCTGGATATCACGGTAGAGAAACCAGGAAAAAATTCTTCGTAAGTGAAAAGAATAGAAAACTCAGACTAGCTTTCGCAAAATCCAACATAAATAAGAATTCTGATTACTGGAATAAAGTTATATTTGCTGATGAGAGTAAATTTAATATATTTGGTTCTGACGGTAGAATCTTGGTGTGGAGAAAACCCAGGGAAGAATTTCGCAAACAGAACTTGGTACCAACAGTAAAACATGGTGGAGGAAGAGTTATGGTATGGGGGTGTATGTCGTCCGCTGGAGTTGGTAATCTTGTTTTTATTGAGAGTATAATGGATCAGTACAAGTATATTGATATTTTAAAGCAAAATTTGAAATCTTCAGCACGAAAATTGAACCTTCCTAACGATTTTAAATTCTACCAGGACAATGACCCCAAGCACACTGCTCTGAACGTTAGACTCTGGCTGCTATATAACTGTCCTGAAATAATGAAAACACCACCACAATCTCCAGACTTAAATCCCATAGAGAATATTTGGCAAGAATTGGAATCAAGAATTCGCAAACATACCATTTCTTCAAAACAACAACTAAAATACGATCAACAACGATCGGTGCTTCAAGAAGAATGGGGTAAAATCACTCCAGAAATCACAAAAAAATATTAGTCGAATCCATCCCAAAAAGATTAAATCATGTTTTAAAAGTAAAAGGAAATCCAACAAAATATTAAAACCTTTTAAAAAGTAAAATTTTTGGATAAATATTTGATGGAAAGGTAAGTGTCCCATCACTTATGTGAGCCATTTTTTTGCTCCGTTCTGAACAATTGTATTTTTACTAAATTAATATTTTAATTTTTTGACAAAATGTATGTTATGTAATAATTGTTACTAACTTTAAATATGAAACACACCCAAAATATTTTTGCACACGTTTGTTTATTTATTTTATTGCAGTTTCTTTTTATAAAGCACAAGTGTCCCATCACTTTTGTGAGACACTGTATATTAATCTTGCATGCACCAACGCATTTTTCAGTTTAAAATAAGATTCTGGCATAGGCAGGTTCTTTTTCACACGTTTTAGTATACTTTTTAAAAAAGCATAGAAATTTTCTATTAAAGAATAGAAAATTTCTATTACTAAACAAATAAATGTTAATGTTTAATTATAGAATAACAGTGATTAAAAATGCATGAATTCATTGTTTGCAAAAGTTTATTGTACCAGGTTTCATACGGGCTGAGTCAAAACTAGGAATAAAAATTTAGGGCCATGAAGACTAGAAATAAACCCAGTTCCTGCTCTGTACAGAAAACTCTACAGCTCTGTCAGGATACTAGACGGATGTGGCAATCTCAAAATTTTCCTCTATCTGACACATAATAATACTTCAATACTCGCTATCACAGTGCCTCCATTAAATGACAAAATATAGCTACCATAGGGACTCTAATGATATGAAAATCCATGCATTAGTTTTTGAGGTATCACTATCGCTAAAATAATGTAAATAATGTAAAATGCAGCATAATAGCGCCACCTGCAGGGGGATTTATACCGAAACTTAATTTGCACCAACTTATATCAACGCCTAACTCAATCTAACATTTGATGAAAATCCGTGTATTAGTTCTAGGAGTAGGGCTACTGCGAAAATCGTGAAAAATACGGCACAGCAGCGCCACATGTTAGGCAATTTACACTAAATTGTAAACAACACCAAGACATATAAGGTATTAAATAGTAAATAGAATCTGAAATTTTATGAAAATCCGATTAATTCTCGAGATAGAGGTATTGCGGAAATTACAAAAAGTGCAGCATAGCAGCGACATCTGTGGAGTGATATGCACCAAAATGAAGAAAACGTTAATTCCTCTCAAGAACTAACTAAATCTGAAGTTTGATTAAAATCGATAAAAATTTTAATTTTAATTAAATTTAGGACTTGAGTAGAGCACCCACAATACTCGTGACACTTACATACATACAGACAGACATTTTGCAAAAACATGTGTTTTGGTATTTCTAATTCCTAAACCGCGAAAATCTGTACAAAACCCGAAGTCAAAATTCTCACGAATCCAATACTTTTGTTCTTGTAAACATGTTAGAAAGTAAAAAGTAGGGAAATCAAAAAGAGTGGAGACCAAAAACTCAAGAACTAATGAAGAATTCAATAAAAATTTATATTCAGGCTGTCCCTGATACAGATTGATGCTGATCAGTTTTTAATGTAAATAACTCATCAGGTGGTACTGTTATACTGCACTTTTTATGATTTCTGCAATAATTCTATCTCAAGAATTAATGCACGGATTTTTATCCAATTTCAGATTCAGTAAATGAGAGAAATGAACTGGTTACGTTCTGATGTCGATCGTCCAGAAGGTTGCGCTGCTATGTTGCATTTTTACCTATTCTTGCAATAACTCTATCTTAAGAACTAATGCACGAATTTTCCTCAAATTTCAGATTCAGGTACAGCTTCATAAACATTACTCTTGTTTATTTTTTGGTATAAAATCGCCCTACAGGTTGTGCTTTTATAAACACTTACGTATTAATGTCACCGCAACTGCAGATTTGGGGGTTTTAAGTGCCACCAATCTACACCTAAAATTTTTTCGACAAATCCTAAAATAAGACACATTATTTAAAATCAAAACACTTTGAAAATTCAAAACACTTTATTTAAAAACAAAGTAGTCAATTGGATTTCGGTAGAAAATGGGCCGATATAGATTCACTTCTGCTGCGACGGCGTTAATACGTAAGTACCCTTTTATATTGCATTTTTCCCGATATACTAAATATCCCTATTTCAAGAACTAATGCACAAAATTTCATCAAACTTTAGAGTCAGGTATAACTTTGATAAACATTATTGGTGTTTAGGTTTTAGTATAGAGTGCTAAATAGGTTGCGCATTTTTGTTGCATTTTTCCCAATATCTTCAATAGTCGTACATCAAAAACTAATCCACGGAATTTAATGTTTTCTGAATCCTCACGAGCAAAGATTACACTGATAAACAAGGTTTCTGTTTCTAACTAAGTATGTGGTGACTTTTATATTTTAGGTGGTGCTGTGAAAGAATATGCCATTAAAAAGTTTCCATCACCCACAGATTTTTAAAAAATTCAAAATCCTGAAAATCTCTATTTTGTAGTATTTATTCAACACATACACCTTATGAAATTAATCATTTGGTATTTTAGTAATGACAAACTTTTAAATAAACATTTATAAAGCTTAAAATTAGTATTTAAAACACTGAAAGTATGCATTGTTTGTAAAGTTCCAGAAAAATATAGATTTTTTGTAAAAAGAAATGATATTAATAAGAAATTCCATACTTTATGTAGCTGTAAATATCTTATCTGTGGGTGCTCTCTTATAGGTCATTGTTCCGAGTTATATTGTCAATTTAAAGCAGACATTAAGCCACTTATATCATTACAATAGCGTAAATCATCTTCTCTTTTAAAAAATGTTGAATATTTCTTATATCCATCTCGATAAATAGATATCTGTATAGTTTTTCAGGAGATTGCAACCTTGAAATCTTGATAAAGTAATTCTGAGTTTTTCTTTGATAAATTTAAGTCTCTCACAAAATCATTTAATTCTTTTTGAGTTATTAGGTGTGGTTCTTCATTTATGCCAGGAGATTAGTTCACATCAGATGTCGAGGAAGTTTCAGTTTCACCGATTTCCATTTCTACTGCTGTATCATCAAATGTGAAATTCTCTGGAGGTTTCGGTATTTTTAAATCATCATTATGTAATGCTGGTCACATTGCTGAATCTAATTGCTGAATATGTTCGTGTACTTAATTTTATGTTTACTTCTTGCAAAGAATCCTTTAATTTTTGTAATACATTAGTAGCAGTCAGTTATTTGATCCTTCGGCACGTGTCACATCATGGGTATAGCAAAGGACATATACTTTTTTGTACCTTTCATCCACGTCCGGAGGTTTGTAGCACGTTGTGTATAACAAGAACGAGGTTCTTATTTCTTATCTCGTTCAACTACTTTATATCTAAAGTACATATGATAGGCGCATCGATGCTTTTTCAAAGTTAGTTCCCCGCGCACACAGCAAAAAGAATCTGGTTCATTAACGCATCCTCTAGACATGTTTTACATATTGTAGAGGAATATATGATAATTGTAATCAAAATTCAATTAAAAAGTCTTATAGAACAAAGAAATAGTAGTACATTCGCCCCGAAAGATAAGTTTCCACTGTCAGGGATTTGCGTTAAAGTCAAATACTGTGGGGGTGGCTAGAGCTGTCTGTTCAAGGTCGCTAACATAAAATTTATTAGGGGGACATCTGTTTCTACTCTCTTGCTGTATCTTCTATCGTTGTAATAAGAAAAAGGAATGTTTGTGTGAATCAAATACATGAAAGAGAATAATATAATATAATTATAATGCCTATACGATGCCTACATACTCCAAAACGTATAAATGAAATTTCTCAAAAATGAGGGTGATAGAAAATTTTTACAAACATATTCTTTTTCAGCAGCTTTAAATCTATACGAAACACCCAATGTATATAGAGAAATCGAAAATTCGTTAAAATTTGTTTATCAGTGTTATCTTTTAATTTTGGCACTGTGATAGCGAATTTTGAAGTATTAACATGTATGAGATACAAGAAAGTTTTCGGTTTGCCACATCTGACTAATTTTGAAAGTTATCACATAACACATTGTCCATATTCTATTCATGATACAGTAGACTCGCGATTTAACGACCTTCACAGACCTCGGCAAACTGGACGTTAAATCGGATGGTCGTTAAATTAAAAGTCGCTAATTTTGGATGATTACAATGAAATTAAAAAATGCCTAGCATTTTCATGTAATAAAAACAATCTATTTCTAAAATTAAAAAATGTTTGTGGCAATTTGTTTAGAAATATTTTTTTAAACTGCTCTTTGTAGACTGATCCATTGTGAAATTTTGGGAAATTTAGAGCTATCCAACTGCAACCGTCCATCCGATCCGTTTGTTAAATTCCAAATATCTTAACAAAGTTGTTGTTGAGAAGGTCCCTAAATCAAGATTCGGATTAGTTGTGGTTTGTTAAAACGAGAGATGAAAAACACTGTAAATATTGAAAAATAGTGGGTACAGCTTCCAATGGTCTCTAAATCGCTGGGCGTCGCGAAATCGAGGGTAGCAAAATCGCGAGTCTACAGTATTTGTTTTGCAAATAAATTATCTAAACTAATGTATAAGGAGGAACTCTAATAAATTTCTGTGATGTCGCCAACATACAAGTGTTTCTTTTAATTGCTAAAAAGTGTGGAATGGAACTTTAAAAACAATAAAAATAATTTTATTAGACGAGTTACATCTTTCGAATGAATTAAACAGTATTCATAGAGTTCTTCATAAAATTATTTTAAGCAAGGATTGACCAAAAATTGAGAAAGCTTCCTATTTTAGACCAAAAAAGAAAATGGAAATGCCCCCAAAATTTAGAATTATTACTTAATGATACGTGCAATTATACGAATGATCCTAATTGGCTCTCTGTGCCTCTGTCTAAAACATTTTTTTTTCACATATAAAATATACATAAAATAAAATGTCATTGATTCATCAAAGGAACAGAATAATTCTGTTACTATACGAATTTTATGTTATTATAAAATATTTTAGTTTTATGTATTACACATCTCAATTTATCTTTTATAATGATTTTTGTAAATTATCCTCTCAGGAAATAGAAGTTTTTCGTAGAGCATTCGAAGCACTTTCTCGATTTCAAATTATAATTTTTCTATGACTATTAAGTCTACAACTTTTAATGAGCTCGTGAGAAGAGTCTTCAAAAATTAGTCATGATTGTTTTGTAACTTGCACTCCCGTCTTGAGTCAGTTATGACGGGTCAATTATAAACAGTGAAGTTCCTAGCAATCCATAAAGTGTGATAAAATTAACCAAACTAAATCCTTTTGAATATGGCTCGGACAGAGCCGAAAGAATCTAACCAAACTGTTTTTGTCATAGCCGCAACCTACAAGAGTAATTTTTTTTTCCAATGCGTCAGAATCATTTTTTGAAATCGATTTCTTTTTCTTTTGACCAGGTAGCCTCTCAAATTGTTGAATCGTCACTTCCAAATTCTACGATGGAGGAGATCGGAGAAGTGGTTCAAAGAGAGGAATGTGTGGTCGAGTGGACTGTGAGAAATTTCTTCTCCATTCCCGACCAAGTGGATGAGGTGTACCGAAGTCCTTGCTTTTCTTTCGACGGTGCACAATGGTGTCTTGTAATGTCTCCAAATTGGAACAACATGTTCCAAACAGAACGGTATATCACTGCAGGTCTTGCCTGGTTCCTCGGTCCTCTCACCGAACAGAGCTTTTCTATTGGTCTGAAAACATCGAAGAACACAATAGCTAAAGAGAGACATGGAACTCGCAACTTTCGTGAGGGAGCATCTAATTTAACGTGGCCTCGATTTTTAAGGAGATCTGAACTGGTACAGAGACGACCGGAGCTTGCACCCTCTGGTCATCTGACATTTGTTTGCCGAATAAAACGTCCTCCATCTTTCAACTCTGCCAGTAAGTTCTTTTTTTTTTGGTAAATACCACGTGACAATCAATATGTTAGTGAAAATGTTTTTAGGAGTCATTTTGCAAGCCATTCAAAATCCAGGATAACAAAGTGTTAAACGATTTAAAATATCAACGTTTGTTTTCTACCAAAAAATAAATTATTTAATAATTCATCAATTAATAATAATAAATAAATAAATAAATAAATAAATAAAAAATATTAAGATCATTTTTATTTCTTCTCTTTTTAATTCTTTAGTGGTCAAGTTTTCTTTTTCTTTGATTAAAGTAGCCTCAAGTAGTAGAGAATGGAAATAGGGGTTAACTGAATTAACTGAACTCTTTTTCTTTTACGAAAGTGGGTCAATTTTTTCACATTCGGGTTCATTTCATAATTATTAGACTGCTTTTCTCGAATTTTTTAGACTTTGTTTTTTTTAGTTTTGCAATTTCTATTTAATAAGTAATTTCTTTTCACCCAATATAACACCACTGTTCATTAAAAATTCTACTAGAAATATTTTGTATTTTGAAATACATCTATTTTTTCTTCCTTAACTTCTTACATACATATATATTTTTTAATATTTGGTATGGATTTAAATTAACAAACTGATCACTAAAAAACATTGAACAGCGAAAAAAATTAAATTTTACTTTTTGTACGTGACATTTTATTATACATGCGGACTCAAAAAATGCACTTTTTAACAATTTCTTGTATTTTTATTTTTATTTCATTTTACTATTTTTGCATTACAAACACGATGAAAAAAGGAAATAATTACATATTTAATAACTTTTTATCAACAATGGACTCTACAAATGATATCTTAACACACAGAAAAATGGTTTACGTTTTCTTTTTTCGTACATTTTGCTGCAACATAACACATGTCTCGCTAAACTGTAGTTTCATGTCTGTCAAGTCTTTCTGATCCTGAGTTGTTTCTCTGTGTCACTGTCTTCATTCAAAATAACGTTAGACAGAAATAAAAAGTGTAGCCGTAAATTATATTTAAGCCCTCCATCCCTTTTTTAACGTCTACACATTCTACAATTTACTCACTTATAACTTTTGTAACACTTCTGTTAGTATAAATTCAGGTATTTTCTACATTTACACTCTTGTCTGAGTTTTTTAACTAATAACAACTTACGGAAGCAATGACATAAGCTACATACACAAAAGAAACAGGTAAGTTTTTGCTCACTGTGTGTAATTTTTCAGACAGGTGTGTGATGTTAGAAATTTACACACTTATCTGTGTATACTTAGCTATGTCTAAAATATAATAACTCACCAATTCGTGTAAATTTAGTCATTTTTCCAGATTTGCACACTCATTTTTGTTTTTGAAGTGATAATAATTTGCACACTTAGTAAGCTAAAATGAACATAAGAGAGGTAAAGGTTTTCAAAAAACTGTAATTTTCATGACAAGAGTGTAATTTTAAAAATTTACACACATATACATCTGTATTCGATTAATTAAAGCGTTTAGTTTTTAGAGTATACATAAATTCAACACTTAACGATATTGATGGTTCCTTGTAAATTTTTCGATAAATGCGAAAAGCGCACTTTATGGCTTTCTACCATAAACAACATATCCTATATGACAATCTCGACAAATACTGAGGAACAACGAATTTGTGCGAAATTGCGAATCATGTTTTTTTTTTCCGTGGAACATTTCGACAGGACTTGCGTCTGAACTTTATACAAGCGTTTTGATTTTTTTTTAAGCAACTAAAAGAAGTTCACAACTTGGAAAGCGGAGTCATTCAATTATGCTTTGCACCAGGCTAGTTATCTAAGTTATATAAATACATATATGAAAGTAAAAGGTTAATCCCTTTTAAAAAAGATTTAATTTAAAAGTAAAATTTAGAGGTACCATCAAATTATTTTAACCTTAATTCTAATACTACTTAAAAACAAGATGCCCCTGATAACTTTATTTTCCAACAATATACTTTATTATTCTCAGATATCATTTTTAGATAGCTGACATAAACGCAATTGTTATGTCTTGTGGTTTTTAGCTAACAAGCCTGGATGGCCGCACCTTGCAAGCGTCGTAGTTCCCAGATTCTAACCTTTCTAACCAATTAAATTAAATCACCTCCCATCACCTTCTAGTGTCTCAATCTGGAGGAAATAATGTGAGTTACGTCAGTTAAATAGACCGGAGCGGCGAAATGGTGTGCCTTAGGACCCCGACACTTGCCTATAAACGTACGGTCCAAGCACGGAATTATTTATATTTTAACGAAAGAAGTCAAGTCAAGAAAAGAATGTTACGAAACGAACATTACGAAACGAATGTTAGTAACGAAAGAAATAAGTCAAGCGACGGTGGCCTGGTTTTGTCAAAAAGACATGTATAAAAGGGATTAATACACCAGGTCCCATTAAATGGACTGTTTCTTTTTGCCTACACAAACTCGTGAATTATGTGATCGGGAAACAGCGGACAATAACTGCGAGGGATCGTGATCTCCCAGTCAGCGGCGATTGCGCACTCTGACAACAGACCAGATGACTCTGCCAGCATAAATAAACCTTCCTTGACACTTATACACTATTAATTTATTCCGTTGTTATTCATTTCTTTAATTTAAACTTTCCTTCCCAACCACAAATCAAAACAACATATTATCTCTTTTCAATTTACCCATCTGATTCACTCCGTTTATTTTTCGTTTGAACGGTCAAAGTACAGTATTACGTCATACTGTTTCTATTACATCATTTCATTCCAAAGTGACGTCATCCCGGCAACGTCTGTGGTTTTTCTTTTTTTTTCAAAGATCGTCTGCTTATCTGAGAGGAAGAAGAGAACATTATATGCAAATTTATGGAACCAGATGATTTTGATTGGAGAGAGATATCAGCAGTTCTTTTTGGAAAACTGAGTTAGTAGTTGGTTGTTGTTTTTCTTTGAAGGATGTCGTTGTGGTTTTTCGGAAAGATATATCTTTTATCAAACACCTGCCGTTATGCAGGGGGAATATAAAGTAGAAATAGTTTTTATAAAAGTGATTAAAAATATGACCTGTTAAGACTGGAAATTTAAGATAGTATTTTGATGAAAGTACATTTAAGCTACCTGTTATATGTTTGCCAAAGCCGGTGTTTCTATTAATTTATTAACTAGAAGATGAAATGTAAAGGTAGTGAGGTTTTTTTTCTATGTTATGTGTTATTTAAATTTATTTAATTATTGTTTTTTTTAACTGTGTTCTTTGTTTTGAATAAACGTTAGTTTATTGTAAAACTTAATTACGTTTCTGTCTGTTATTACACACTGTCACTCTGCCATTTCTTTTTTTTGCCTTATGCTTCCACTACTCTGTTTTTCAATTTAAGATTGTTTTAGAAAGCCGATGTTTAAGAGTTATTTAAAGGCTGGCCCGACATACCGGGCCATCACGGGTTATGGGCCTCGCCCGTTTTTGGCGAATTTAACCCTTTGAGCGCCATAACTCCGGCAGAGTACGTTGGCAGATGTGTTCAGACAGCGCTCATTAAGACCTCCAAGTGAATTTTAGTTGGGGGGGGCGCAGTTTTTCTTTCATTTAGTGACATTTAATGAACTTTTATTTTATTTTTAAAGGAATTTAATGTTTTTCTGGGGACTTAGTCAAAATTTTGAAGTTTGAAAAAAAAGTGAAATTTTTTTTTCGATACGTTTCTTATTTACGTACGTTTTTTTTTGGTACAATATTAGATAGTAAACTTTAGAATATTTATCTTTGAAATTAGTTTTTTTTTCAAAAAAAAAAAAAAAAAAAAAAAAAAAAAAACTTAGAATTTTTTGAGGAATTTGAAATTTGAGCTTGTTTTTTTACTATTCTAAATTTTACGGCTATGGCAACTATACAGGTGAGCATTACAAAGCTTAATGCCTATAACTACGGAAATTGGAGCTCAGATGTAAAATTTTTATTACTGGACAAAAATGCCTCGTCTATTGTCAATGGAACGGAAACCAAACCAGCAGATACGGAAACAACGGCCTTAAAGGACTTTCAAGCTAGAGAACGGTCTGCATTATCCATTCTGTACCTAAATATAGAGCCAGAATTCCGACGAATTATAGAAAGTTTGGATGATCCAAAGGCTGTATGGGAAAAACTTAAAACGCATTTTTATCCTGACAATAGAGCTCGTCACATGCAGATTTTTTCGGAAGTTCTAGCTACCAGAATAGAGCCAGATGAATCAATAGACATGTTCGCTGCCCGTATTCAAAGGATTGCCGGTCAATTAACAGAAATGAAAAAGCCTATGGAAGAAGAGTACCTATCATTTCAAATACTTAGGTACTTACCGCCCCAGTTTGACAATATGGTACAATCTATTCTTCGATGGACAGATGACAAATTCACATTCCAAAATATTTTGACAGAGTTGGTGGCAGAGGAATCCCGACTTCTACTGAGAGAAAACGACAAAAGTGGAGAACAGAGTGCCCATGTGCAGTATGCCAGACCAAAATATCGACAGAAAATAACTTGCCACAGATGTGGAAGACCAGGTCATCACTTGAGACAGTGCAAGTCTTACAAATACCTGCCAGATAGTGGTGGAAGACCCAGTGAGTCAACTTCCAGAGAAACATCTCCATCGAGTACGACAGCATCGAGAGAATCATCCATATCGAGACGTAGCCCTGAGAAACCTAGATGTCGCTACCAGAGGCCCCTGAAACCAGTAAGCCAGGTGAAATTCAAGCAGAAACGTAAGGATCCTAAAGGACAGGTACATTTTTTTGTTCAATCCAACCTTAGTAACGTTAAAGGTGATGAAGACGCCTGGATCTTTGATACAGGCGCTTCACACCATTTTTGCAAGGACAGAGACAAATATGTAACATTTAAACCTCTTCATAATCATGAACTGGCTGTAGCAGTTGATGGTGCCTCTTTTCCTATTGAAGGAACAGGCATGGTTGATTTAAAATTAGAAGGAGAAAAAGTTCGCTTTGGTGATGTAATGTACTGTCCTAGTCTTAGAAGGAATCTTATCTCTGGTTCAAGATTAGATTCCAGAGGAACTAAGTTCAAAGGAGGTAATGGGAGAGTAAAAGCCTATAGGGATGATTACACTTTATTTAGAGCAACTCTTAAAAATGGAGTTTATTATATTTATCCCGAGTCTAAAAATAAAAATAAGCGAGTACAATTTGAGACTTCCACAGTTCATAAAGATGATTTAAAGCTATGGCATAGGAGGATGGGACACATAAGTCCTACGTTAATTGCGGGTACTTATAAAAATAATGGTGTAAAAGGGCTGCCACGTATCACAAATAAAGATTTTCATTGTGAAACTTGTAAAATCAATAAACATAGGCGCGTTTCATTCAAACCAATAGGACAAATTAGATCAAAGCACCCACTCGAACTCTTACACACTGACGTATGGGGTCCTACTAATATATCAGGTAGAGGCGGAGAACGGTTTTTCTTAACTATTGTAGACGATTTTTCTAGAAAAACCTCAATTTATCCATTACGACATAAATCTCAAGTATTTAGAGTGTTTAGAAACCATGTTCAAAGAGCGGAAACATTTTTAAATCTTAAAGTTAAATCTGTACGTAGTGACAACGGAAAAGAATTTGATAACGATAATTTCCAAAAATACTTTGAGGAACATGGCATACAACACGAATACACGAACACGTAAAGTCCGGAACAAAATGGGGTCGCGGAACGTCTGAATCAAACAATAGCAGACGGTGCTCGTTCCATTTTGAGTGAAAGCAAGTTAAGCTTAAAATTCTGGCCAGAAGCTGTTCTTTACTTTGTATATACTTGGAATAGGGTATGCCATAAATTCCAAAGCAAAACACCATTTGAACTGTATTATAATAGAAAACCTTCTGTACGTCACTTAAAACCATTTGGTACAGAAGCATATGTAGGTGTCCCAAAACAATTAAGAAAGTCCAAATTTGATGCAAAAGCAAAGAAAGGTGTAATGGTGGGGTATGCTATGTCTACAAAAAGGCTATAGAATTTTTCTCCCAGATTCAAATAAAATAATTGAAACATTAAACGTATCATTTAATGAAGAGGCCACTATCCCAAAACGTTGTAACATTGAGGAACAAGGTCCTACCTATACTCTAAAAGACCCTTTTGGTGTCCCTGAAAAACGCAACGGAGACGAGCTGGGCCCTACTTACATCTTAAGTCCGAAAACACCTGAAATTGACCCTTATAATACTACAGATCTTTCTTCTGAAGAAGAGCAGAAAGGTGACGAGGAAACACGAACATTAAGAGAAGCTGTTTGGATAAGAAAGACTAAAACTAGACCAATAGGGGGGCGAACGGATGTTTATTACTACGAACAAGGTAAAAAGGACAGATTAAGATCAATAAAAGATGTAAGGGAGTATTGTTTGAGAAATGGTATCAAATTTGAGCCATATTTGTTTAGTTTCAGAGGATCTGATAAATATGAAGGTATAGTCCGAAGTGCCACAGGTAGTTCAAGTTCCAGTCCCAGTTACAATCCAAACTATGACCAAAACCCAGAAAACAACCAAGCTGATATATGACTAGCCGACTCAACCATACCGAACACGTACAAACAGGCACTTAAATCACCACAATGGGAACAATGGAAAAGTGCAATGGGGGATGAAATTGCCATAATGAAAAAGAGACAAGTGTGGCATTTAACACAATTACCCGAGGGAATACAACCACTTGGGTGCAGATGGGTATATACAATAAAGCATGATGAAACTGGAAAAATTGCAAGGTACAAGGCCAGACTGGTAGCACAGGGATACAAACAAATAAAAGGGGAAACATATGACGAGACATTCAGTCCCGTTATAAATTTTAGTTTAATAAGATTCTTCTTTTCAGCATTAGTTTCTGGTCAGGGATGGACCCATTTGCAATGTGACGTAAAAGGAGCCTATTTATATGCTCCATTATCAGATGAAGTTTACATGAAACAGCCCCCAGGTTTTGTACAAAAAGGAAAAGAAAATTTAGTTTGTCGCCTACACAGGGCAATTTATGGCTTGCACCAGAGCGGCCGTGTATGGTTTTTTGAGTTACACAGGGTTTTAATCAGTTTGGGTTTTGTAAAATTGGAATGGAGTAATTGTGTATATATATTTAAAGATGATATTGTGTTATTACTATATGTTGACGATTTTGTAATCCTTGGTAAAGAAAAAAAATGTATTGACAAAACAGTTAATCTCCTTATGAAGCACTTTGACTTAAAGATTTTGGGAAAAACCAAAAAATTACTTGGAATAGAATTTGAGGAAATAGATGGTAACATATCTATCCACCAGTTAAAATATATAGAAGAAGTATGTTCCCACTTCAAAGACTTTAATTTTCCTATATCTTCCTTACCAATTAGTAAGGGAATGGTTTATTCCAAAAATCAATGTCCTCAAACAAATGATGAAATTAATGAAATGCTTCAATTTCCCTATAGAAGTGTCTTAGACTGTTTATCATTTATTACGAGCCGAACCAGACCGGATATCTCATATGCTGTGAATATATTCAGCCAATTCCAAAGTAACCCTGGAATTGTCCATTGGAATGGCCTGTTAAAACTTCTAGGATATGTAAATCACACAAAACATCTTAAACTTAAGTTAACATGTAATAAAATTAACCTCATTACATATACAGATGCAGATTTTGCATCCAATCGGGACGATAGAACATCAATGGGGGGTCAAATAATTTTATTAGACGAATCACCTATAACATGGAGGGCATTTAAACAGAAATCAATATGTTTATCTACAATGGAATCAGAATTCGTAGCTTTGACCGAAGCCGCAAAAGAACTTTTATGGTTCAACAGAATTATTGATGAATGTTATAAAAGGCATATATTTTTAGGTCAAAAGATTAAACCTACTCTATTAGTAGACAACATGGCTGCTATTGATTTCATAAAATCTCCCATTGAAAACTACAGGACCAAACATATAGATGTTAAATTGTTCTTCGTCCGTGATTTACTGAATCAGGAAATTTTCACAGTTAAACATATAAGTAGTAAAAATAATCTAGCCGATATATTTACTAAGCCTCTAACAAAATTTGAATTGCAGCGATTTATAGAAACAATATTTTTAACTTTAAAATTGTAAAACTTAAAACCATTAAAACCCTCCTTTGAACTTCATATATCTTTCAATGTAAACATATATCTAAGTTTTTTTTAAGTTAAACTTTGTATTTATTGACTTAGATGTTACAGAATGTTCCAGGAAACCTGTGTGTTTCTATGTATAATATATGAATGTTTTTTTTATTACTCTTCCGCCCCTATTTTAATATAATGGAAGTGTCACTTATGTCCCGCTCATGTGGAAAAGGTTAGATGTAATGAAATTTTTGTTAAATTTATTGTTAAATTTAAAGGTTATATATTGTTAAACTTTCTGAATTTACATGCATTTATCATAAAAGGTATTCAATACAAATTTCTTGTCATAAGTGTGTAAATATATGTTCATGAAGTAAATTTCAAATTGACCAATATTTATATATCATATTGTTGAATGAATGGTATGCTAAAAATGTGGGCCCACATATGAAAGCTGAATGAATTGAATGTATGAAAAATAATATGATCATATTATAATATTTGATGTTTATACATATATTGAAAAAGAGAATTTTTTGTTAATGCATTGTACATTGTATAAAGGTATAAAGTAACCATATAGTTATATGGTGAGGTAATTGTTATTGAAATTTCAGGTTTAAAGTTCAAGATACGTTATGTACAAGAATTTACCATGTATAATTTCCAAATTTAAAGTCTAAAAATTTTTTCCAGTATTGTGAATGTTTAAATTTAAAAGAAGAAAAAGAATTGGACTGATATATATCTCAGATTTTTGTAACTTGAAAGTTTTTTGAAATTTTCTGTATGAAAGACTTTTTCCTTGGTAAATCTCATGAAAAAATGAGTTGTATTATAATGAAAAAGTGTTTTTGTTCTATTGTTTAAATTACTAGCTATTATAAATGGCATATTGGTTTCTTTTATAAGTGTAGAAGAAGAAATTGATTATTTTTACTGTAATTTAACATCTATCAAGTAAGATAGAAATGAATAATTCATAATAGGTGTTCTCTTTTTGTTTTAAATTAGATTACTGAGAAAGTATAAGTGACAAGGGGGGGGGATTGTCAGCATAAATAAACCTTCCTTGACACTTATACACTATTAATTTATTCTGTTGTTATTCATTTCTTTAATTTAAACTTTCCTTCCCAACCACAAATCAAAACAACATATTATCTCTTTTCAATCTACCCATCTGATTCACTCCGTTTATTTTTCGTTTGAACGGTCAAAGTACAGTATTACGTCATACTGTTTCTATTACATCATTTCATTCCAAAGTGACGTCATCCCGGCAACGTCTGTGGTTTTTCTTTTTTTTTCAAAGATCGTCTGCTTATCTGAGAGGAAGAAGAGAACATTATATGCAAATTTATGGAACCAGATGATTTTGATTGGAGAGAGATATCAGCAGTTCTTTTTGGAAAACTGAGTTAGTAGTTGGTTGTTGTTTTTCTTTGAAGGATGTCGTTGTGGTTTTTCGGAAAGATATATCTTTTATCAAACACCTGCCGTTATGCAGGGGGAATATAAAGTAGAAATAGTTTTTATAAAAGTGATTAAAAATATGACCTGTTAAGACTGGAAATTTAAGATAGTATTTTGATGAAAGTACATTTAAGCTACCTGTTATATGTTTACCAAAGCCGGTGTTTCTATTAATTTATTAACTAGAAGATGAAATGAGGTGAGGTAGTGAGGTTTTTTTTTCTATGTTATGTGTTATTTAAATTTATTTAATTATTGTTTTTTTTAACTGTGTTCTTTGTTTTGAATAAACGTTAGTTTATTGTAAAACTTAATTACGTTTCTGTCTGTTATTACACACTGTCACTCTGCCATTTCTTTTTTTTGCCTTATGCTTCCACTACTCTGTTTTTCAATTTAAGATTGTTTTAGAAAGCCGATGTTTAAGAGTTATTTAAAGGCTGGCCCGACATACCGGGCCATGAGATCCCGATGTTTCCTCAAGGGCTTGTGGAAACATGATGCCGCGAGAGCGCGACCACTACCCCGAGGTTTGTTTGCAGTGATATAAATATTGTATTCTGCATGTTTACTCGATTGATGTGTAATAACCCGAGAAAACAAAGATAATTTTAATAATAATAAATAATTATTAATAATAATAATTATTATATATTAATATTATTATATATTATATATTAATGCTTATTAATTATTATTTCGAACTTTTTCTCTGCTTAATCTCAGCATTAGTGTCTAGGTCTTCTTCGGATAAATAAAAACTATAATAATTAGTTTTTTAATTTTTTTCGATAAGAACACTCTTTGTTGAAACCTTTTAAATATGAGAAAGTGAGTTTCAAACCTCGCCTTACCCAAAAAATTAAATTTTGAGAAATCGCGAAAAATGTACCCTTTAGTTTTCGTTGCAAACCAACACTTTATCATAACTTTACAAGGTAAAACTAGTTTTTTTGAGATTATTGTGTTTTTTCGGTGGATGGTTACTAGTAAAATAGACTGAAAGAGACAACACGACTCTTTAAATTTGGTATAAGGCGACTTTTAAACTCGCATCCTCACATGTACTAACCAGGAAGATATCCATACTGGGCATACTCGGAATATTTTGCAAAAAATACTAATTAAACTACTCATGCATGGAATCATACATGTAATGTGGATCAATCAAATTTAGCGGCATAATTATAGTAGAAAGTCGGTAAAAAATTTTGAATATTTGGCTTAAAAAGACGAAAGTATCACGCAATTTGGTGAGAAACACCTTTCCTCGCCAAAAACAACTGATATTAATGCAACTGAAAATTGTTTGTTAATGGGTTTTAGAATGTGTGTAAATGGTACTTAATGATTTTACACTTAAAATGAGAAAGTTTATATATATATATATATATTGTGATGAATTTCGTTCCCACGCTTCCAAAATTACCCCCCACGACGGGAAATCCCGGAGAATTCTCAGAAGGAGAAATACATCTTTCTCCACTCTCAAAGTAGACATAAGAAAGTCAGCCGATTTCCATAAAGCACTTAAAGTGATTCGATTTATGCATATGGTCGTTCCGCCGATTTTAGACCCCACGGAAGATGAGACTTTGAAGTGTTGAGAGAGACCGCTATGGCGATGATTTCTACAAGTAGGAGAAAGATATTTCTCCAAGGCGACCGTTGTGCAAGAGTGAAAGAGGCGGGCATCTCAAGGAATGATGGATGAGGGAAAACGGGATAAATACAGCGAGGAGATGCTCTAAGGGACTTCTTCTGCTGTTCGGATGCGGAGCGTTAGAGACGGGGGAGTTGGCCTTCGTACTCAGAGAGAGTAGTGACCAGAGGTTTACTCTTGGAGGAGAATTAATAGGCAGGTTGATGCCTATGGTAAAGAACTTGTGGAGAACAACTCCGGATAAACTGTTATTATATTAACGAGTGGCGGTAAAGCCATTTCAAATTCAGTACGAACAATCTTTTCAATCTGTTGTGGAGAACCCATCTTTTATTTCTTTCTTTTTTCTGCCCCAGAGTCCTTCAGCTATACCCAAGGAGCGCAAAGCTTCAAGTGCCTCGAATCCCTTCCTTATAAGACCTCCAGTCGGCGTTGTGTGGTAGCGGGTCGAAAAATAGCGGCAAGAGGCTGGATCAGATTTC
The DNA here is from genome assembly GCA_964019185.1 of Maratus speculifer. NCBI lineage: Eukaryota > Metazoa > Arthropoda > Arachnida > Araneae > Salticidae > Maratus > Maratus speculifer. The sequence goes on along the minus strand of CAXHSM010000013.1, from coordinate 892,860 downwards.
ACTAGAATTTATTTAGTTCATTACAAGGAAATCTATTCCACTTATAACAAAATAAAAGATGGGTTCTCCACAACAGATTGAAAAGATTGTTCGTACTGAATTTGAAATGGCTTTACCGCCACTCGTTAATATAATAACAGTTTATCCGGAGTTGTTCTCCACAAGTTCTTTACCATAGGCATCAACCTGCCTATTAATTCTCCTCCAAGAGTAAACCTCTGGTCACTACTCTCTCTGAGTACGAGGGCCAACTCCCCCGTCTCTAACGCTCCGCATCCGAACAGCAGAAGAAGTCCCTTAGAGCATCTCCTCGCTCTATTTATCCCATTTTCCCTCATCCATCATTCCTTGAGATGCCCGCCTTTTTCACTCTTGCACAACGGTCGCCTTGGAGAAATATCTTTCTCCTACTTGTAGAAATCATCGCCATAGCGGTCTCTCTCAACACTTCAAAGTCTCATCTTCCGTGGGGTCTAAAATCGGTGGAACGACCATATGCATATATCGAATCACTTTAAGTGCTTTATGGAAATCGGCTGACTTTCTTATGTCTACTTTGAGAGTGGGGAAAGATGCATTTCTCCTTCTGAGAATTCTCCGGGAATTCCCGTCGTGGGGGGTAATTTTGGAAGCGTGGGAACGAAGTTCATCACAAAACCCCTTCCGCCAGTCTGATATTGGGCTGCAAGACACAATATCTGTAAGGGAAAGGTTAGCTCATTAAACTTGGGTGGCCCCGATATATTTTTAAATCTTTAAAATCCCTTTAGTTTGTTTCTATTTTTTTTTATTTAACAGGATCTTTCCCTTCGGTATCCGTTTAATTTATCTACACAATAAAGTACACAATTATAAATTACAAAATACAGATAATTAGTATGAAAACATATATACAATTGGATTTTCTGATAGATTTTACTCTATCCTACTTAAATAATCCACATGGGGTATGTCATTTCCTGGACGATGTTTTATAGCGTAATGATAGGGTTGCAGGGTGAGTGACCAACGTAAAAGGCGAGGGTTATTGCCTGCGTTATTCTTTAAGAATATTAAAGGATTATGGTCGGTTTGTATAGAAAACTTCTGACCGTCAATATAATGTCTTAGCTTCTTTATTGCAAAAATTATAGCGGCGCATTCGCGTTCTGAAGCGCTAAAATTCTTTTCTACGTCTGTGAATTTCCTACTTAGAAAAAGTATCGGATGCTCTTCTGAGCCTTGTCTCTGGGCCAGTATTATACCCATAGCCTTTTCTGAAGCATCCGTTTGTATTATAAATTCGGATTCATAATTGGGGGCGTATAGCACGGGATCTTCAGTTAATTTATTTTTTAATTTCTCAAACGCTTCCCCCATTTCGCTGCTCCAAACTATTTTTTCCCTTTTGTTTTTTCCTTTTAAAGCACTCGTAAGAGGTTCAACGATGTCGGCATAATTTTTTATGTACCGGGCATAATAACCTGTCATTCCCAAGAATCTCCTTATTTCAGTTTTGTTTCTCGGTGTTGGCAGATCTACGATAGTCCTGATTTTGACATCTGAAGGTTTTCGTTGCCCCTCCCCGACAATATGTCCGAGATATTTTACTGTCCTTTGTGCGAATTTACATTTTGCAATTTTAATTTTCAACCTAGCCTCCTTAATCCTAATTAAGACTGTCCTTAAATGTATGAGATGTTCCTCCCAAGTGTTGGAAAATACTGCTGTATCGTCCAGATAAGGAAGACAATATTCTTCTAGTCCGTGTAATAATTTGGACATGAATTTAGAGAATCTATACGAAACCCCTATTAATTGATTTGGGTTACATCGGTCCTTTAAATTCCCATCTTCCACTATTTTCTCGAAATTGTGACTGTTTGAATCGACAGATGGAAAATCTATTTCAAGATCCGGGGATTCTTCAGAGTCGAAAACTTTGCTAGGCAAGATATTTACTTTTACTACGCGTCTTACGTATGGTTTCAACAAATTAACGTGGTAGATTTGTGATTTCTCGCGTCGCCCTGGGACACTCACTAAATAATTTGTATCTGAAATTTTCGAGTCGATTTTTCCCGGCCCGATCCATTTAATAGACATCTTATTTGGTTTGTTCGTGGCTAGTACTAAAACTTCATCCCCCGGCTCGAAACTTCTTTCAGTTGCCTTTTTATCGTAATAGAATTTCCTTTTCTCCCGGCTGTTCGTCATGTTTTCGACGGCAAGTTCCCGGCATCTTTTTAATCTATTTACCAGATTGAATACATGCTCCGTAACTAATTCGTGTTCGGGACCTTCCCCCGTCCACTGCTCGAACAACAATGTTTCAGGCGTTCTGAGATTTCGGCCGAAAACAAGTTCTGCCGGACTGAACCCGGTAGATTCATGGACCACCGTCCTAAGTGCAAATAGGGCGTGAGGCAAATTTGACTCCCAATCCTCTCCATTTTCTAAGCACAAAGACTTTAATAATTTTTTAACGGACCGGTGAAATCTTTCTACCATGTTTGAGCTAGGCCTACACACACTAGAATGTCTTAGTCTTACTCCGAATTTATCTAAAAACGTAGTCGTTAGACTGGAGATAAAACTGCGTCCTAAATCTGTTTGTATTTCAGTTGCATATCCTATTCGACTGAATACGGTAATTAACGCTTCCATAACCGTTTCCGAAAGCATATTAGGAATTGCAATCGCTTCCGCCCATCGCGAGTATACACATAAGGCTTTTCCCACTCCCGTGTGAGAAGAAATCCCTTCATGACAAGCCGTTAAAATTCCTTGTCTAAATTTCCAGGGTATAATCAATTGCTTCCTTATATTTCCTCTATAGTCAGTTGACTTTCGCACAATAATAGAGTTATGAATTTCGTAATGCGATTTCTTTTTTTTTCGCTTTCTCGCGTACTTCATTTAATTCTACCTCATCTTGTTGAGCTTTCACGAAATCCGCCTTTTTGACTTCCCCTAAAATTGAACACGTGTCTGGTTCCAGCTCTGGAACAATCAATACGTCTTCTTCCGTTTGAGACGTCTCCTCCCCTTTTTCGGAAGAGCTTTCGTACAATACAATAGTAGCATCTTCAATAGGAACTTTGGGGTTGTTTGATACAATGCCTTTCCTTTCTTCCCCTTCCAGAGTCTCCGATTTTTTCTCTTTCAGAATTGATTTCGTCTGATTGCGGGTGAGAACGGCATTTAAAACTGCGGGATTATTTTTTTTCCTTCCTCAATTAATTTCTGAGTATTATTTCCCAAAATATAGTAATCCATGTCAATTTCCTTTTCTGCTACTATAGCTTTAGTTCGGATCGAACCTGCCCCCTCAATTTCTAAATTTATTATCGCCGTAGGTAAACGACGTACATAATTCATGAGTGGTTGCGTAATCCAAACGTAATTCCCGTCTAGTTGTTCAGGTTTAATTAATCGTCCTGGGATGACATCTTGGCAGGTCCCAGAATCTCGGAGTGTAACTATTTCCTCTCCATTAATTTTTGCGCGACCCAAATAAGGTTGGAAACCTTTTTCGAATTTAGTTCCGTCGCTAATATGTCGAACATTTGTTACAGGTTTTTTATTTTTTTCATTTTCTGGACAATCGGCCTTCACATGGGAAAAACTAGAACACAAAAAGCACTTCCTTCCACTAGGTCGTTCGAAAACCCGTTGCCGTTCTGTGTTATCATTTCTGCTCCTCCAATTGGTTTCAGTTTCGTTTTTCTTTTCTCGCGATTTGTCATCAATTTTTGGTTTATCGCCTCTCCTGTCTATTGTGTTTCCGGCGTTCCACGATTTTTTTTGTGATACCTTAACAGCTTCGTATTCATCTAATTTTGTTGCTAGAGTTAGGGGATCCGTATAATTAGCCCAAGAGTCTATGAAGTGCTCTCTTAGTTCCGTGGGGGCAGGACGTTTGATTTGGTCCGTTATCAATAACTTCTTCAGAGCCGAAAAATCTGAAATTCCTAAACCGTGTAACCATCCTTCGAGAAAACTGTCAAGTTCAAAGATTAAATCTTTCCATGGGCTTCCAGGATTTTTAGCATGCCTATTTAATTTTAACCTATAAGCTTCAGGACTCAGCCTATACCTGGCCAGTAATAATGCTTTCACATGTGCGAAATTTTCAATTTGGTCAGCCGGTTCGCGCAAGATCAATTCCGCTATGTCTATGGGTAATAAAGAGAGTAAATGAGTTACGTAGTCTTCAGTTTCGATACCTACTCTATTCGCTTGTCGTTCGAATAAGTTTAAGAAAAGAGTTATGCCGGATTTATCGGGGTCAAAGCGGTGCATTACAGTATTAAGTGCAAGCTTAGGTTGACGTTCAGCATTACTACTCGCAGTAGAATTACGTCTCTCTGAGGTTTGAGATAATCTCAGCTGTTCCAGTGTAAATTCCCTTTCCTTCTCCTTATCTTGTCTTTCCCTTTCTCTTTCCTCCCTTTCCCATTGTTTTTCTTGTTCTAACCTTTGTTTTTCCTCTTTTTCTCTCTGTTTTTCCTCTTCGCGATCCCTAACTATATATTCAGCTTGAGCTAAAGCAAGAGTTTGATCATAATCGCTCGCGGATTCAATTTTCCTAATAATAGCTGCCATATTATCATCCGGTTCGATTTCCACCCCTAGGACTTCTGCCAAATTTTGTAAGTCTGCCTTCCTACAATATTTGAGTGACGTAATTTTCGCCATGATTCCGTTAAGTTTAATTCAGTTAACAAGAACCCAAAAAATCAAATGCATTTAACTAAATCGTTAACAATTTCACAATCCAAATTTTATGCATGTATAAGAAAATAAAAATTTCTAAACACAATTCAATAGATATATAAGGATTTCTAATTCAGAACATTTCTTCAATTCTGTACTTTATTCTCAATAAAATAAATTTTTCCTAAACTTCAAGATCCCTATGCACACAAAAACACAAATAATAACTAACTTTCTGAAAAGTCACAGAAAAACAACTTGGATTTTTTGGATTGGGCACTCACACAGATAATTAACAGAAACATTTACTAATTTAAATACAAAATTTTTTTACCAATACCTGTCCTAACATACAATAGTCAACAGAAATATGTTACAGCACTAACCGTTAATAAAATTTTAAATTTAGTAACTAAGTTATTAAATTTTATAAAGGCCTTTCTTTTTTTTTTTTTCAAAAGAGCCTTTTTTTTTCACCCACTGGTTTCTCAAATGTTTTTAGAGAAAAACAAAATAATTCTAACTCGAGAATTTCTTTACAGCTAGATATTACTTATTTATTAAATTATTTTATGATTAACTTTAATTAATTTGACCTAAATCGAAATTCACCAAAATAGATTTTTTTTTTTTTAACTTAAGTTTAAGTTTAGAATCATGACAATATTTTATTATAAATACACTAAATTTTCAATCTGAGGCCACTCAAAGAAAAATGAGCCTACCTTTTTCTGCTTGGCACGTCTTTCTGAAGAGGTCGGTCCCGGTTGCTCCTGGGTCTGGTTTGGAAAGGTTTCTTTTCTCGGACTCCACTTGTCAGCGGTCAGTGGTCCTTGATTTCGAGGCACTTGAAGCTTTGCGGTCCTTGGGTATAGCTGAAGGACTCTGGGGCTCCTTCTCAATTTGCTGCAGCACGGCTGAGGCACTCCTATATCTTTCTCTTGTTGCTGAGGCACGGTCAGGCTTTATGCTCTTCTATTAGCGTCGTCTCTCTGGGCGGGCGCTATTATCACACACTGGGGCAGACTAAAATATCCAAACAACTTTTCTTTTCTGGTGTAAGAATCCGCTAAGCTGCCACCAGTTATAAGACCTCCAGTCGGCGTTGTGTGGTAGCGGGTCGAAAAATAGCGGCAAGAGGCTGGATCAGATTTCACTAGAATTTATTTAGTTCATTACAAGGAAATCTATTCCACTTATAACAAAATAAAAGATGGGTTCTCCACAACAGATTGAAAAGATTGTTCGTACTGAATTTGAAATGGCTTTACCGCCACTCGTTAATATAATAACAGTTTATCCGGAGTTGTTCTCCACAAGTTCTTTACCATAGGCATCAACCTGCCTATTAATTCTCCTCCAAGAGTAAATCTCTAGTCACTACTCTCTCTGAGTACGAGGGCCAACTCCCCCGTCTCTAACGCTCCGCATCCGAACAGCAGAAGAAGTCCCTTAGAGCATCTCCTCGCTCTATTTATCCCGTTTTCCCTCATCCATCATTCCTTGAGATGCCCGCCTCTTTCACTCTTGCACAACGGTCGCCTTGAAGAAATATCTTTCTCCTACTTGTAGAAATCATCGCCATAGCGGTCTCTCTCAACACTTCAAAGTCTCATCTTCCGTGGGGTCTAAAATCGGCGGAACGACCATATGCATAAATCGAATCACTTTAAGTGCTTTATGGAAATCGGCTGACTTTCTTATGTCTACTTTGAGAGTGGAGAAAGATGTATTTCTCCTTCTGAGAATTCTCCGGGATTTCTCGTCGTGGGGGGTAATTTTGGAAGCGTGGGAACGAAATTCATCACAATATATATATATATATATATATATATATATATATATATATATGTTACACGTTCCTGCAGTTATTTATCAGTGAAAAAATATTTTCATATCTAAACAAAATTAGGTATAATTTTTATAAGAGTTGTATTCTATCATCAACCGATGAAAAATCGTCGACTGATAAAAATATTCATTATTTTTTTACGGACGTTATATCAAAGTTCCGCCGAATTTTTTTAAATAAACGTATGTACCCTCATGAGAAGAAGATTCTGAAATTTTTCCAGATTTCTTTTGTCATGCGATAACTAACGTATTTATGAACCGATTTAATTTAAACTTCGTATGTACACAGTCCATACAAATATCTCGACCAAGTTCGTTGGCCAGCATCATCCGCCATCTTGTTTAAAAATGGCGGCCATTTAAAATTTGTTAAAAAATTTAAAATTTAAAATTAAATGCGAAAAAATTAAAAATTGAAAAATATTTTTATTTTATGTGTTAGATCTTAAAACACCGATTCCAGAACACTTTTTATTTTGTCTATATCTTAAAAAATGATTGAGTTATAGCACTTTGAATTTTTCTTATGGCTGACATTTTGAAACGATCTGATTTTTGTCATACTATAACTAACGAATTTATGAACCGATTTGAATGAAACTTGGTATTTTCATGAAACGATCTGAATTTTGTCACGTGATAACACTCGTATTTATAAATCGATTTGGATGTAATTTCGTGTGTATATAGTACTTAATAAAGCCTGGATCGAGTTCCTGAACCAGTTCCATCCGTCATCTTCTTTAAAAATGGCGGCCATTTTAATTTAATTTTAATTTAAAATTTGAAATTAGGTCCAAAAACTGAGAAATTGAAAAAGATTCTTCTTTTATTCATTTGACCTTGATACAAAGATTCCAAAGTATTTTTTGTTTCGTCTGTATCTTATAAAATGTCTGAGTTATAGTACTTTTAATTTCTAGAGTTCCGCACATTTTGAAATGATCTGGTTTTCGTCACGTGATAACACGCGTATTTATACACTGATTTGGATGAAACTTGGTGCGTAGATAGGACATACTAGTGACTGGACCGAGTTCGTTAGCCAGTTCCAATCGCCGTCTTGTTTCAAAATGGCGGAATATTATTTTTTTATTTAAATTTTAAAATTAGGTGCAAAAAAGTAAGAAATTGAAAGAGATTTTTCTTTTGTGCTTTGACCTTGATACAAAGATTCTAGGGCATTTTTTGTTTCATCTATATTTTGAAAAATTCTACTTTTAATTTCCAGTGAGATTGACATTTTGAAACGGTCTGAAATTTGTCACGCGTTAATACGTATATTTATAAACTGATTTCGATATAACTCCGTGTGTTCATGGAACATACCAATGTCTTGACCGAGTTCACTAGCCAACGGCATCCGCCCTCTTCTTTCAAAATGGCGGCTTTAAATTTGTCAAAAATCTTTTAAATGTATAATGATGTATAAACAAAAAATTAGAAATTGAAAAAGGGTTCTTTCTAAACTATTTATCTTAATAATGAATTCCGGAGTATTTTTTGCTTTGTCTTTACCTTGAAAAACGACTGGGATATAGCAGTTTGAATTTTTAATGTGGGTAGCATTTTTTTAAAAATCAATTTGGCCGCGACATCACTCGTACTTTTTAATTGAATTCGATGTAAGTGTCCATGTTCACATGAATTAAGATTTCGATGAAGCTCATTGGGGTTTTTTTATCCATCATGCTGCTTTAAAATGGATATCGTGGAATTTGGCGACCCTATAAATCGCTTAAAATAAAACCAGGTTGAATAAAAGATGACTAATTTCTAAAAATTCCTATCAACATTCAGTATTGACAAAAATTAGTATTCAATCTTACATAATCGTGTTCCACTAATTTGAGCTTCGTATGTTTGATTTATATAACTGAATTTAAAATAAATAAATAAGTATATGAAAGCTACCTCTTCCTCCCGGCATTGCCGGAAGGACTTTCTTTAAATGATTTCTACAATTCGTAATGTCTATTAAATATCTGTGTTTTTAAACAAATGCAGTGTCATTTGTTACTAAGGTTTTATTGAATTTTATGTACTTAGTTTAAATCTTTTTTTTCTCAAAAATAACAATTGCCCAATTAATCACCTATTTAATTTTTTTCTGTTGACCATTATCTATAGAATTTTGACATTATATATAAAACACGTGAGCTTTATGGAACAATTTAAATTTTTTTTACAAAAAAAAAAAAAAAAAAACTTTATAATTTGAAATTAAGAATCAATGTTTTGTAATGAATGCGAATTACAGAAGTTTCTTTAAAAAATATATCTTAATAATACAATTCAACATTGCATTTAGCATATTTACTAAATTAATGTAATTTTTTGTATATGTCAACAGAAGTTCAATTTCTTTTTTTAAGGCTTCGTTTGAACAATTTACATGAAGGTCTCTCTTTTCTGAGCTACCGATATCAGAACGCTTGCTTTTGTCATTTGTGTTAACCATGAAAATCAGTTATTAGTAAGCATTTTAATTTTTTTGCACTGATAAAACATAAAACGAAAGCCTTCTTCGCATAAAATAAAACTACAATAATTAGATTTATTAAATTTTTTGATTAACACTTATGGTTGTACATAAATTCCCGTATTAGAGATTTGTGCGGGCAGGAGTTTCCGGGCACGGCCGCAACGAAAACTATCTTAAACCGGTCCGGTCCGTTTTTATTTTCACATTTCATAGACCGGCACAATTTCTACAAACAAAAATCAGATTTTTTTCGACATCTATATAATAAAGGCCAAACGTATCTGTGCGTAACGCATACGTCATGTTTTGAATGGCAACACTTTCCGATGAAATTTTGGTTTTGCAATTTTCGCCATTGTAAATTTTTAAACTTCTAGACATTGCACGTTTTCAATCTTTATACCATCGTTTAGAGAGAAAAATGCACTTTTAAATGCCGTTTGTTGGAAAACTGTATTTCAATTTGTTTTTGAGATATTCATTTTTTTGTAGTTTTTGGTTCAATTTCTCTAATGGTGGCAACTTGAGTATCGCATTTATGAGGGAAAAAGAGAAAAAATAGCCATAAAGTAAAATAGAAAAAAAATAGAGATGCAGTTTAGTGGTTGGAGGTGACACCAAAAATGTAACTCTAAAATTCGCTGCATTGCATCAAACACAACGGCGTTTTTTCACAAAAAAGAAAAACTTTTAGCGATGCAATTTTAATTCATAATACAGTGAAATGCTATTTTAAAATGCTAAAATATATTCAGATCTTTTTCATTTAGAGAAAAAATGATGTTAAAAAATTCGGTCTCTGTTCCATGTGATTGTTTTGTTTGGGTCGAATGAGAGACTTATATCGGAAGAATAACGCCAATCAAACCGTTTTAATCGCATACGGCACCTCCATCTATCTCTTTTCTACATGGAAAATAACAGATCACTGTATATTTTAGTTGTCATTTTTTCATAGCAACTGAAAAAAATAGTAATTAAAAACCTGTTATGTCAATATATCGTCGGCTATAAAACCCGATGAATGTTGTTGGTTTTATTTCGTTTTTAATCTATGAATTAAGTGACTTTTAGTTCGTTGTAAACTTACTTTACAAAAGATACACCAATTAACCTTTACAAAAGTGTATTTTAAAGAATATCTGGCTGTGATATTTTCTTAGTTGTTTTTAAAAACTGAGAATGCAATTTTATTCCTTGGCGAAATCTTTGGCTAATAACTGCTATCTTTTGTCTAATACGCAGGGCCGTAGTGAACAATAGGGAGGGCTCAAGAGAATGTAGGAGGGCTCATAGTTTTTTCTTTCTCTCTGACGCAGAAAGATAAATTAGTGCATATTCATATTGTAGGTACTCTGTTTTTTATTAAACTGTTAAAATAACTTCATTTTATGCTTAGAAAAGAATATGATGATGAAGTTTTGAGTGTATAACTGGTGCAAAATAGCCCATCATGATAGCTTCATATGTACAAATAGGATGAGGGAATGTTGAAACACTTATTTTAGTTATAATTTAGTAACTCTGCAAAACTGTGAAAAGGTTTCAAAACTAAATTAAGTTTTTTAAACAATATTTCATTTGAATTTTCGGAACAGAAATTCATTGAGTGACCTTGGAATCTTTTCCAGGGGGGGCTCAAACTATTTGAGGGGGGGAAGAGCCGCCCATAGCACCCCCTTAGCTACGGCCCCGCTAATACGGAAGTACCGATAATTTTTAAAGCTGTATATGATTACATAAATAATATGTTTCATATAAAATTGCTATTTGGAATTAGTTGGCAGTTTAAAAAGCCTATTACGCAGAAAAAATTTATTAGACTTTCCAATTTTAAATTTTAAAAAAGTTTTTCATCTTTACTTTGTGACACGGGAACCCCGGGTTCGGTGTACTAGTATGAATAAGATTCCTTTAAGGAACTCTGTATAGATATTTATAAGATAACTTTACAGTAAACTATGATGTGTTTGCAAGGTAGAAAATGCACAGTAGCAACATTAATGAATACTTAGATTCTCAGACGTTTCAACGTTCAAATAGGGATTCATTAAAAAAATAATGTATATTAGAGTATAATGAAAGTTAAAAACATAGCTTTTGTAGCGGTATAGTAAAAATTAGATTTATGGAAATATTTCATAATCATTTCTAAGAATGCTATGTATACATATATATATAACTAGCAGCCTCCGCCCGCTACGCTGGTCAGTTTCTCTAAAATAATCTTGAATCAAATGAAATATATTTAAATAAACAATCTTAATATCGAATCAAATACCCACAATTTTTATCTGATTTATGTAATCTAACATTGGTCAGTTCAAAATTCATTTTGGCGACAAAATACCTCTAAAATGACTAAATAACTGACAAATTACAAAAGTACTAAAGTAATTAAAATTTTTTAGTAGGTTTTTTATCTTGAATTCCACTTGAATTGCTTCTACCTGAATTTGCTTCTGAGATATGGTGAAACATGTCATTATTTTAGACCATCCGATGAACTTCCTAAAGGAGAGATTTATATATATATATATATATATATATATATATATATGTGGGTTATTGAGTGATTAGCTTATGATTTAAGCAAAAGTAACATTCTTGAAAAAATAAAAAGGTTTAATAGACATAAAATATGTAAGTACCCATACGGCACAAACTCGTCCTGCGGACTTACGATAAGCGTCTTATTCAGGATATAGCCCCGTCCGGCGGACATCTTATAATATCCGACAGTTATCCGGCGGACGTCCGGAGGAGAGCAAAAAGCGACACCTACTCCCGTCCTCCGGACGTCATTTTTCGACGTTTATAGGATGCGGTAGGACGCTCATAGGACTAGGTAAAATGAATAGAATTATGCACCCTCTGCTTGTCCGGCATAAAATTGAAGGAGATTAGTAATTTTCTAGCATTCATTTTGAATGCTTACTTTTAAATTAATATTTTGATTGTGATTTATTCATTAGGAGTTATGTTTGGTAAAAACAACAGCAAATATAACCAATAAGAAAAGAATATAATAATAAAATAATAAGATAAAGATTTAAAAAAAAAAAAAAGAGGAGGAAGATGCAAATTGCTCCACGTTTCATTTCTACATGATTTTCTGATTTTTATTTATTTTATCTCATACAGGAAGGAGGGTATAATGCAACATATTAATTAAAAGATACTGGTAGCCTGGACAATTACCCAGATAATGGCTATTTTTTAATAGAAATGTTTAGATAGCCAATGTGTAAATAGAACACCACTGTGCAAGAAAAAATTAATTAAAATCAGAGCACCTTTTGGAAAGAACAGATGGGGCAACAGCGCTTCCCCTCTATTTAATTATAAATCATTCTTTTTTTTTTATTAAAACATTTTTTATTAGATTTCTTTTTATATAATTGTTTGCTGTTGTTTTTCACAAACATATAATAATTCTTTATGAATAAGTTACAATAAAAATATTAATTTTAAAATAAGCATTAAAAATGAACTCTAGAAAAATACTAATCTATTTCAAGTGAAATATATTATTTCTGTTCTGAAACATCCTTTAATAAAAACTAATAAGTAGTATATAATGAATGAGATATAACTGGGTAGGATTCTTTGTTGATTATCTATATAACATATTGAATTTACTTTATACTTTTCGGTTAATATCATACACATTTCAGATTTCAACATTCTTTTTTTCTATGTAAATACACAATGTACAATGTGAAAATTTTTGTATTTCATTTCAAAAATGAGATTGTGAATATGCAAGAAGTTTTTACTTAAAAAGAAAAAATTGAGTATGCACTAAATCAAATATTAACAAAATTCTAAAATTATTGGATTTTTTTTTTTACTTATTTTCCGTAATTTTATTAATTCTCTCTCTCTCTCTTTTCTTGATTAGGCATGTTATAAAAATGAAAGAGATAAAAAAAAAAAAAAAAAAAAAAGAAAAGAAAAGAAAAGAAAAGGTAAAAGTAATTTCTTACTATATGCCTAAAAAATGAAAACTCAGAAAGAAAATACTTCATTCACAAATAACAAATATTCTTTGTATTTTTTAAAACTTACTTACACTTCTATAAATTGAAATTCTGAGAAATACATTAAAAAAAATATATGTAGGTAACCATTTTGCTGAATATTTGCTACTAAAAATTTCTGTCAATCAATTATTTATATTATTTACCTTAAACCAAAATCTTTAACTTAATACTTTAAGAAACTTATGATGATCAATTGCCACTAAGATAGCATAAATTTTGGAATTTTTAATATACATGATAGGAAAAAAAAAAAAAATTCATGATATCATTTCTTAAATACAAAAGCAATTACACAATCAATTATTAAAGTTCGTTAAACATACTTGTATTTTTAGATAGATTTAAGAACATTTTCCCTTCTCTTTAAATTTTAATAGCTTCAATTATAAAAAACACAGGATCATAAGAATTTGATAATACTTACTCTATCAGATTTCATGATATTTAACACTTCTTACCTGACAACTTTTGTTCTTCATAGTTGTATTTTAGATTGCAATAAGTTTTTGTTTCAATTAAGTTATATATTTATTCAATTTAGTTTTTCTATGTATGCAATTCCATTGAATTCTTTAATTTTTATAGTAAATGTATGAAAAGTTTGATATTAAGCACATGAAACATATAGTAAAATCCTTTTTTAATTTGCCAATAATGTTTTTTTCTTTTTTTTTTTTCAAAATTCATAACAAAACTGCAACTAAATCTATTTACATCTTTTATTCCAATATGGATGTAATATTTCTAAATAATAACACAAATACATTACCCATTGCTATAAAATGCATCAATTTAAAGTTTAAAAAAATTCAATTTCTAAAAAATGTGCATTTGGAAACAATGTTAAGGGAGAAAACATCAAAATAAAATAACAACAATAAATACATTTATTATTGATAAACTTTAATTTACATTTTCGGATTTTTTTTTTTTTTTTTTTTACATAACATTTGCATTCTTTTACATGGCATAATTATGTCTTTAATACTTCTTCAATATGCTCCCCTGATATGTACTTTTTTCCTTGACTGCACCTGAAAATAATAATAATAATAATAAATAAAATAAAAAATAAATAAACCTAATTAAAATTCAGAGTAAAATATCATTATGACTGCAAAAGTTTAAAAAAAAAATGTATAAAAGGAAATAAGGAAAGTTTCAATTTTTGAGTAAAAGAAAATGCAAAATTTAATAATTTTTTAACAATCTTTAGTAGTTTTATGGTAGTCAGACACAGATGATAAATTGCCAAATATTCTGATAACCAGCCCATTCTGATTTCCTTTATTTTAAATATAGCCATTCACAATGTTCTCGCTGACATTTGACCAATGTTAATAATTCGGCTAATTAGAAATAAAAAACATTCGCCAAATGAAAAAAGTATTAGCAAAATAGATTCACCGTATAGCGGTAAAAAAAAAATTATCTTTAATGTATTCCCTTTTTTCAATAAGTTCTAAAATATCCTAATTTTGTTATAACTGCGACAATGATTGTTATTAATCAAATTTCGAGTATTCGATACAAATATATTAAAAATATTTGTATATGCATGTGTATGAAAAATGAAAAAGAAAAGAAAGAAAAGGCAAAAATTGAGTACTACGAATTTGACAAATCTAAGTGCTTGTTTACGCGCCAAATGAAGAATTTAGTCGCAATTTGGCATAATGGTGAGTGATAGCGAGAACCATGGCCATTCTCTTATTTCGTATAAAATACATAACACTTACATTCTTTTACATAAATACCAATATGTGAAAAATAAAAGGCAAGAAAGAATGCTGTGAGCAAAATTTGCACATGGCTAGAATAAAAGTAACTAATCTCACTACATAAATCAAAATAAATATATGCAAAAATATTTAAAAGTGAATATATATAGCAAAATTCAAATAGCACTGATATATATCACACAATCAAATTTCTTGTGCTTCACTTAGTCTCCCAGAGGACGTACATTTTGTTTTCTTTCCAATTTTTTTTTTTTTTTTTTTTTTTTTTTTTTTTTTTTGATTGAAAATAGTTTATTTGTATGCCTGTCATCACACAGGCTTCGAATTTTTATTCATTATGTATGAAAAGGGGCTCTATTTTATACTCTTGCAACAAATTTCATTATGACCAATCATATGACATAATAATTTCAACATTATATGACATAATAAACAGTACAGACATAATAGTTTTGGCACAGTAAAGTTAAAAGGACTGTTTTGTACTATCCTTTTGTTTTAATTTTGATTTTTACTTTCAATAATTTTTTATATTGTTTCAAATTATAAGTTGTTTAATAATAATAATTGTTATAAGTTAGGAATTCGGATTCGGCCGAATACTTTGATATCCGGCCATACCGAATATTCGGCAGGCTGAATAGTTTCATATTCGGCCCAACCGAATAGTTTAATATTCGGTAACATGGCCGAATTGACCGAATAGATACCGAATATTCGGTGCATCCCTAGTATGGATACATATTAAGATTTTTGTCTCATTTTTGAAAATGCATCTTTTAATGTTTAGCATAAGTATAGTTAACTTTTTTTTCAATTTGCCCTTAATTTATTGCAAGTAATTGATTTCCTTTTTAAATTTGTTGAGCTGTGAAACATAATTTTATATATATTTACTGTTATTCATTAAAAAATGTTCTTTCATTTGTTATTCTACAAGATGTTAAATAATGCAAAATTTCTATTAAACTAGATTTCTAATATCTGAGGTATTGGCAGTCCTAAATTGCTTGGATAATCGAGGTGTCACTGTTCATAAATGACACAATTTTAAAGGAATACATTATTGTACATATTATTTGTAAATCTTTCATTTTATAAAAATTGGTAATAGTTATATTATCTTTTCTCTCCCTCCTCTTTATAAAAGACTCTTTTAGTCTAATGTCAGTATAAATATTTTGGTTAGAAATTAACTTCAAACAACATTTGATGTGTTTCAATTTTTCTTAACCTCTTCAGACCTGAGATACACAAATGTGTACCTCCATTTTTTTCATCATAAAACTAAACTGTTCAAATTTTTTGCATTTTTACTTTACATCTATACAGCTGAATATTTTTTGCATTAAAACAAAACCAATAAATGTCAGTACTGATGAATATTGCTTCATAAAATAAATATTATTTTCATCCGAGTTTCGAAAATACCTTCAAGACATTGTGACCAAGAAAGTAAGAAATATTCAGGATTATTTAACTTAAATGCTTTACAATTAAAAAAATTGAGGATTTGCTGAATATTTACTTGTTTAAAGACCTTAATTTTGTTATTGCATCAATTTATGTTGCTGATAGTTAAACTGATGTTTTAAGGGGATTAGTACTTTTATATCCATATTTGTAAATCTAAATTACTAGTCCCCTAAAGTACTGATTTCACAAAAATGACTCTTTCTGGCATCTATGGTGTCATTTCGATTATGCAAAAGCAATAAATATATATTTGTAGAATTATTTTATGCTCAGGTCTGAAGAGGATAAATATAAATCACAGAAAATGTTACCACCACGTATAAAATATTAAAACACTTAATTTTAAGATATAGCTATAATATACAAACAAAACTGAAAATACAACATAGCAATTGTTTGTCTGGAATCAGTTTCCAAACTGACACTACGACTGAAAGCATAATATATACAGTATGGAACCATTTATCCGGAAACCAGTTATACATAAAACCAGTTACCAAGAATTCTATTTCTAATAGGCTGATAATGGAATCTTTGCAGAAAAAAGTGTCATATGTGGCCAATTTGACAAATACATTGCTTGAAACAATTGTATAATTTGATGACAACATCTAGTTTTTGAAATGGAAACATATTTAGTTGTACTTTAGATGTTTTCAATTTTTATGCAGAAGAAACAGAAAAATTTTTGTACCCAAAGGATTCCTATAAATTATATTCCTTTAAATTCTATTTTTTAATTTTACTTGCATCTGATTATTAATTCAAGTAATCTAATAATCAATTGAAAATTAGAAGTAATACCATAACCACATATATTCCATAAAACTTACCAATTGGATGCTGGTTTAATGCCTAACCAGTTAACCAGAAAAACCAGTTATCGGGAATATATCTGCCCCAACCATTCCAGATACTGTAATTTTCTTTTTCCATATTTAGTTTTGGATGTAACTTTCAATTCTAAACCCGAATTACATGTTACTTTAAGTTTCAGATTCTCAATATATTACATGTAAATAAATAATTAAATTTCTCATTATATATTTATTAATGAAAACTATAGAAAAGATGGCTATTTACTTACTTATAAAAATTGTTTTCAATTTAATTTACAACAAAAAATTGTTTATATTTTCTCTGCAAAATTTAATTTGCTTTTTTATTTAATAAATAAATAACTGAACTAAACTTAACTAAAAAAACTAAACACTTGAACTAAAAACAGTTAAATATTTCTGATGATTATCATTTGATTACATTAAAATTGTAGCAAAATCAATAATAATAAAAAAGATTCAAATACAGCAGACTCTCTCAAATCTGCACATAATTTACAGATGTAAACAATAAAACAGTTAGTTCAAATATAGAGACAAAATTTGACCTTTTTATTTTTATATAAATTCAATATATATTTTAATTTATAATTTTTGCTAATATTACTGAATTCATGTTTTTTCATGAAGGAAGAATAAATTTATTTGTGAAAAAATTGAAGATTTGCTGATATCACTGATAATAATCTTCTTTCCAAATATAATTTATATATTAATCAAGCTTTTTTTGATTATTAAGTCTGGATAGACCTGAAATAATATTTCTTTGTTTTATGATTTTAATGTGAATTAGTATTGAACCTCTATGAGGCAAATTTCATTGAATAATTTAGGAAAAATGCATTTAATCTTTCTAATGAATATTTAATCATACATAACTGATTATTAATTTGGCCTTTGCTTTTAATATTTAAATCATTTGAAAACTATGTGAATTTTTATTATTTTACTTTATTACTTATCATAATATTTAACTATACTGTAATCATTCATTATAGTTTCCAGAATAGTTGACCAGAAATCTGCAATTGCTAAAATCCGCACAATCTCTGGTCCCAAGCTGTGCAGATTTGAGGAAGTCTACTGTATTAAATAAAATTTTTAACGTTATCATTTCTAGTAATTGCCATTATTGTAATAATTTTTCACATGTATTTTCATTTTTAAAACAAGAAGTTCCATTTATTTCTATGACAGAAAACTCATGGACTTGCCTTTAATTATCCTTACTTGGATACTTTAAAGAATGTATGAATTAATATAAATTAAATATGATTAAAGAATATATAACAGGAAGATACACATATGCATAGCTTTGGTAAGAATTTATTATTTTATTATGATGTCTTATTTAGAAATATTTAAAGAAAACTTACCAATTTCAAAATTGTATTTAGAACTGAGCTTTGACTGCTGGATAGTTGCAGGATTTATCCATATATACTTTCATTTATCCATGCTGGGACTTTACGGATTCTACAATTTGTGCCTAAAAAATAATAAATAAAATAATTGAAGCTACATAAATCAATTAAATAAAATTTAATATAAATGATCACATGTGGCATCAAGAAGAGCTTCCATTATTTTTACATTTGACCTAAGTAAATTCAAAGAAATTAAGGTACCTTCTCCATTATTCCACAGGGTTTGTTGCTTTAAATCAACATAATTGGCTTTAATCATGATTTAAATTCATGATTTAAATCAATGGATTTTTTTAAGTCATTGATTTAAATCAGATTTTTAAAAATCATTTTTAAATAAATTGAAAATATAAACAAACACATTAAAGCTTTTTAATATATTTAGTTTTTTATAACACAGATAAGCAATTAGTTTTTAGAAAAACAATATTTAATCTTTATTAAGTAATAATGTACAAAGTTTAGAAAAAAAAAAACTGGCTTTAAATTTCATTTAAGGGTGTATTCCAAAAAACGCTTTTCCACCTTCAGCAGCTCTAAATTTTCCGATACAATTTCAGACACATTTTTTTAAAGTAGAAACATGAAATTTGCTGAGGGGATTTTCGTAGAGACGTAAAAGGTGCCGTGTAATGTCTTTTTACGCTCAATTGATTAGAGTTTGATTTATGAGCAATTAACTTTTCAGGAAGACCCTTTTTTTCACTCCCAGATCTCCCACTACGGAAAAATCGGTTCAAACTGCCGTTTTTGATTGCTTTTTTTTTAAATATTTTGTGCACTTATCAAAGAATCGACAATCACATTACCTTGAGTAGTGTCTAAATAAGAGAATCTGTAAGTTTGGTGCGTTTGAGAGCAAAAGTGAATTTAAAACAAATCGGAAAGTAAGCAGTTAGAATCAAAATACACCCTTAAGTCAAATTTGCAAAAGTAAGGAATTTCTGTTTAAGCACGAAAATATAGGAATATTTACTTGCCTATCACTTAGTATAGTATTTAAAGAAACTCCTGCAAGTTTCTAAACAAAATAATCACAATAAAAATGCCATGTCTTTGAAACATTGTATTATTATTATTATTATTTTTAAGATCATGCAGTGACGAAACTAGGGAAGTAAAAAGAGGACACATGTCTCGGAAGTCAGAGCAAAAGGCAAAGAGAGAACAGAATGAAGGTTTTGTCTTTTCATACAAAAATATATGTAGATATATACACATGTACATATATCGAGTACAAAGGAAACCCACATGCTAATGTTAAAACTTTGGGATTGTTCTTTTTAAATTTGTGAAAATAGAAGTGACTTTATTAAAAAATAAATCTGCAACCAAAATTTGAAAAAGAAAACACTAACCTGGTTAGAATTCCATTTCAACTATTCTAAAGCAATAAAAAACATTTAAAACTACTGATATGCAAAACAGAAATTCTAAAAAGAATGTTCTCATAGGCCTAACATTTGTTGTCCAGTTTCTTCGCATGACTAATGAAGACTCTTAACGCTCAAGCTAATCTTAATACTCTGTGAGCATTGTTTACATATTTCTTGCTAGCATTTTAATTTTTATTAATTGCTTTTTAAAGATTTTTTTTTTTTTTAATAGTGTACCTATGATTGATAACTTTAATTGGGTGTGAGGGGCAGGGTGTCAAAATTAAAGATTGCTCCAGGCCGAAACGAGCAAAAAAGGCTAGTTTTGACCCTGAGATCACGTACATTTGCAAAACTAACAAAATACATGGAATGGAAGGCAGAAAGAATACTTTAAATAAATTAAGCAAACAAATGAAGCAACATTAATGTATGATTCAAATACATTTATTTGTACTTTTTCAGGGTTCATACTCATCTTCCAAGAAAAAATCCTCTGAGAATCCAATGATGTATTTTTCGGGATGTTGTACAATTTTTCCGTATCAACAATTAACAATATTTCAATATTACATATGATAATAAAGCATGCGAACAGTAACAATTGCCCCCAATTTCCCAGAAAAGACTGTCATTTTGGCAAAATTTCCCAGGTTTGGGAATTTTTTTGTATTATCCCCTGAGATTCCACTGATTTTTACAACCTAAAATTCATACCCTGATTTCCCCAGGAATCCTATATTCCCCTGATGAGTATGAATCCTGTTTTTAGGCCAAGCATCAGAGTTATATTTACACACACATTGTATATACATATATGTGTAACACTGGTACCCGGCTTAACTGAAAAGTATGCATTTATTCAGTGACACAGCCAGAATTCGGCTCTAGGGAGGGGTTTTGAGTTTCTGATAAAGGTGATTGCCAGTTATTTGAATAGCTGGTTAATAGAATCAGTATCTACTAATTAGAATATTCACTGTATAATACTTAAACTGAAAGAGCATCTGTGTGGCAGGAAACCATAATTTTTTTTTAGCATAATGCGTCTAAGAAAAGCGACTTAGTTCAAATAACCAATTTTTACTTAACTGATTCATGTAATATGCACTTTCACAGTTTTAAGTATAATTTTCGCCAATTAATTGAATCATTTTATTAAATAAAATCTGAATCAATAAAGCGGCGGATTCCGAAATGTGCCAAAACATTTAAATATTAAGTTTGGTTTTGATTCATATAAGCAGCAATTATAGCGATCTTTCTTAGCTCTGGGAGGAGTTTTAACCCCAAAACCACCCCCTTGGTTGCACCAACTGCATTTATTATTAAACAGATGCAAATATTTGCAGCAATATTATGCTTCAACTTTAGATATTGTTTCCTATATTTTATTGAAGAATTATTTCTTTCAAGAGAAGCTTCACTAACACACTTAGCAGCGATTGTAAAAAATGTGATTTTTTACGCATGGTAAATATAGAAAGATAAACATTAAATGATTTTATGGATTAAAAATTGACAAAATGCAATTGGATTACAATGACTGAATAACCTGTTTTTCTAAAGAAATAAGTTCTATAATTTTTTGCAAGCTCTAAGGCATACAAATTTTGAAATATTGCGATTTGTTGAAGAGTTTTATGAAATATTTCGAAGCAAACAGGGGTACAACTCACTCTATTAAAATAAAGGCAGGGCTCTGCATTTTTAAAAAATGATTTAGAAAGAACATAGTCAAGGTTACTGTCATCTAAAACGGAAAATATGGAGATGAAATAGGCTAGTCTAAAAATCTTTTCTTAGAAAATGCAAGCCAGTTTTTAAATACATAAAAAAAAAAAAAAAAAAAAAAAAAAAAAAAAAAAAAAAAAAAAGCAACTGCAACATGTTTTTTAAATGAACAGTTATAACAGTGTATTTTATCTTTTTTTCAGGGGTATGTATTTCACTGAATATCTCCTCCCCCCCCCCCTCCAAAAAAAAAGCAAGTTAAAAACGATTATGCATAAATAAAGACAAATTGAACCTGCTAGTGTTACACAGAGCCAGCAATTGGAGCTTTTGCCATTGAGCCACATGTAAAATTATTAAATTTGTAAACCCTTATTTTACAAAATTAATTTTATAAGCAAGTTATTCCTGGAATAAAAAGATATTTTATAAATATTTTTATTAGATTTTTAAAAGATAAATAAATTTAATGGTTAAATTGATTTAAAAATTGAATTTAAGACTTTTTACTATTTTTATTTGCTTCTCCTTAACAAAATGAATGCTTAATGTATTTTTAAACTAATACATTAGTGTCCAAACAATCGATCGTAAATAATGTTTTGGTCAGACACATATTGATCTACCTTTAAAAATAATACTATTTCTTATAATTTCTTTAAAAATATAATAAATAAAGGTTTGTTTTATGATTATACCGCATTATTATTACGAATATTTACATGAAAAATTGCTATAACTGTTTATATGTTTTCTATGAAAGTTGTCTGTCTCATGGTATTAGATTATAAAAAAAAATCGTTATATTTTGGTACAAATCTCAAGAATTCATTCTAAAAGGTTACTATTTGAAAGTTTACTTACCTTTAGTATAGACATATTCAGATCCTTTAGAGTAAAATTTTAATTGAAATTCCATACAAGAATCCATTAATACAACATCGCGAATGTTGACATTTCTGGCGCATGCGCACTGGTAATTTCGCTGCTCCGAAGATACTGTACTGCTCATCGTGGATTGCTCATCCGGATTCTGGTGTCCTCCGGACGTCTTAATCTAACGTTTACAGGATTCGATGGTTATAGGATTACTTCTTCCGGATTCTGGTGTCCTCCGGACGTCTTAATCTGCCATTTACAGGATTTGATGGTTATAGGATCTCCCGGATCTGTGTAGGACCGCATAGGACGTCCAGAGGATGGTTTTGGCCGTATGGGTAACATTCAATGATAACAGTAGAACTGAATAATATTTAAAATGAATAAGCTTCCCTGAGCTTATGATTAAAAATCCATCCAACTGGCCATCGCTGAAATCTATAGAACACCTCGTTCTTTTCATGCATCATCACACGAGTCTCCTTTTGGATATCACGTTCATTTAATCATTGAGTTTATTATCTTTTATTGCTGAATACTTTATTCTTTAATCCCACATTCTCGGTCATCCTGACGTTTCTGACGTCCTCGGCAGCTGCTTATAAAAATTTAGACACAATTTACATATACAAAACAGGTAAACATAAAACAAAAACATGTCACATTATGCAGATGCGTTACTCCAGGGCTTCATATATTCTGCAGCAGTTGAGGTCTTGTTGGGACCATCATGGTCTCCAATTTTCTCTACATCATAACGATCATTTGACTTTACTTTAGTAACTTTATAAGGTCCATGGAATTTTTCCTTTAATTTCAGACCTGTGCCGTACTGCGTTCTTTGGATTGCCACGAGATCATTTAATTTATATTTGTAAGGTACTCTTCTCATCATGTTAAATTGTTTTCTATAATTACCATTACTCCAAAAATATAGATTTCTACGCGGACCATTAAAATTTGTTTTGATGCTTGTTTTATTATTCCTTTCACACGGTTCAATCCTTTCTTTTTCAAAAATTTCAAGCTTTCTTTCCCCTAAATATTTTCTTCGATTTTCACATGTGTGACATTTTCTATTAAAACTATTTCTCGAATAATATTTCTTTTCTTCATCTCTATCGTTGTAATCATGCTTCTTGTAATTTCTGATAAATTTCTGTTTATTTGCATTAATTCCTTCAATATTATTTTCTTCCCTCGTGTTTTTCCGTTTATAATATTTTTCAACTTTCCTCGTTTCATTTTTATTTTCATTGGCGCGTGCACATAAATTGCGTTTTTCTTTTAGGTCATTCATTCGTCCTGTTTGTGATGTCTCGTTCCTTTCCTTCAATCTTTTTCTTACTAATTAAATTTTCTTCTTTCTCATTTATTTCTTTTCTAATTTTCAAATTTCTCACGTGATTCAAATCAATTTCATTTTCTTCTATGACTCTCGCGAAATTAATCAAGTGATTACCTCCTGCAATTTTCTCATTTGTAACTATAATATTTTCATCACGTGAATTATCTAACGTAGAAGTTTTCTTCTCATTACTATTTCTGGCAACATGATTCAATTTTATATCAGAATTCTTCTGAATTTCAGTGTAGCCTACTTGAATGTTGTTGCGTTTGCCAATGATCCTAATTCCGCTCTCGTCTATCTCCAAATTTAATTTGCTAATCACATCATATCCTAATAAAATATCATATTCAAGAGATTCTAGCACGTACAAATTTGTTCTGATTAGAAAACCATCAATATTAAATTCATATGGGAAGTATCCTTTTGGATAAACAACTATTTTATTTATGCCGGACAAAGAGATATTATTTGAAAATAATCTTGGCGAGCCTATTTTCGTATAATATTCATAACTCACCAAACTGATATCACTTCCAGTGTCAAAGAAGATATGTGTCTTTTCACCGTTAATATCAATATTTTTCATGTAATCTGATTTGGCGCTGTTAGTTTGCTTGATTACTGCGGAATTCTTCTCTTTGTGGTTGGATAATCGCGGGTTTTGGCTCCGATTTTGGCTGTCATTTTTTATTTGTTTATTATTCCCATTATTACACTGTGATATTACGTGGCCAAGACGATTACTTTTGAAACACATAATTTGTGCCCTGTTCTTTTCATTTAAATCAGAAAATTCATTTACATTATTTGTATTATCTTTAAATTGTTGTCTTCTTAAAGTATTATAACGTTGATATGGTAACCATGGTTTTGTGTTGTTGTTTTCGCGCATTTTTGACTCCCTTTCTTCAAAGTGTCGTGAATTTCTATTCATGGTTTTAATATTACGCCTTGCTGTTTCATAATCATCTAGTTTACAAACTAATACATCAACATTTTTAATTTTGGATAGATCATCGATAAAATGTTCTTTCATTTCTATCGGTAACCTTCTCTTGATTTGATCTACTAATATTAATTCTTTTAAATCTTCAAAATTGGATACATCAAGACCAGTAATCCATTCTTCTAAATAATTCCTTAACTCAAATGCTAGATCGCGCCAAGTGGCTGAGTTTTCTTTCTTATGCGACATTAATTTTTGCCTAAACTCTTCTGGCGTCAATTTGAATCTTTTGAGCAGCAAGTTTTTTACATAATCGTAGTTATTTGTTAATGTTTCTGGCTCTCTAGTTATAACATTAGCAATTTTTAGCGGCATTAAACTTAATAAGTGCATGACCCAATTCTCTTTTGTAATATTCATCCTAGAAATCTGTCTCTCGAATAGAGCTAAATAGATACTAATATCACCCTTCCCATCAAAGTGTGACATTAATTTAGACAAATCTGGTTGCTTACCTGAACCAGTTACAGCCGAACCGTCACTTGTACTTGTCATATTTCCTTGAAGTTCAATTTTTCGTAACTCGTACTCCATCTCCATCTTCTTTTCTTCTAATCTTCTTTCTGCTTCTAACCGTAGCCGTCTTTCTTCTTTTTCTGCTTCTAGTCTTCTTTCTTCTTTTTCTGCCTCTAGCCTTCTTTCTTCTTTTTCTGCCTCTAGTCTTCTTTCTTCTTTTTCTGCTTTTAATCTTCTTTCTTCTTTTTCTGCTTCTAGTCTTTCTTTTTCTATTCTCTCCGCGGCAATAACTTCAAGTCGAACTTTTACAAAATTTTCTTCATAATCCTTCGATTCAGTCACCAACTTTATCAAATCAATGATTCTTGGACTCTGAGGCACAACTATACCTAGGTCATCACACAATGTTAACAAGTCCGCCTTTCTAGCTTTATTCAGAACAGACATTATAATTTTTGTTTACACTTCAACAAAACAATATAGTGCACTATCTTGCAGGCTTGATTACGGATAATTTCTAATCATTACACATATAACAAACAGTTCCTTTTTTTATAATACGTTTTAGTTTAAAAACAAAACATTCTTCTTAGACTTAGATCTTCTTAGTACAAAATAGCTTTCATCGCGAAATTCAAATTCAAATATAAATCAGCGAAATCGTTCAAATCCCGGCAACGAACCCCCAAAACTTGTGGGTTATTGAGTGATTAGCTTATGATTTAAGCAAAAGTAACATTCTTGAAAAAATAAAAAGGTTTAATAGACATAAAATATGTAAGTAACATTCAATGATAACAGTAGAACTGAATAATATTTAAAATGAATAAGCTTCCCTGAGCTTATGATTAAAAATCCATCCAACTGGCCATCGCTGAAATCTATAGAACACCTCGTTCTTTTCATGCATCATCACACGAGTCTCCTTTTGGATATCACGTTCATTTAATCATTGAGTTTATTATCTTTTATTGCTGAATACTTTATTCTTTAATCCCACATTCTTATATATATATATATATATACATAGATATATAGATAGATAGATAGATAGATAAGGATTCAAAATTTCAGGTTTTTACGCCAAAGACATCGCCAAATTAGGAAAATGTGAAGTATCTCACCAAGTACTGGATTTAAAAGAATTTGCTTAGTATCATTCAATTAAGCATAAAAAATGCACTAAAATATGCACTAAACAAACAAATAATTAGTAAAATATTAAGAAAAATATTAATAAAAAGTCGAAATAAAAATCATTTAATGACATTTTAAACACGTGAATCGTATTTAATGTCATTGAATGCGACATTCACGATCATCCATTATTAGCATCTAATCTGATAGTTTGGCGATAATTTTTTGGTCGACGGGATAACGTAGTAGTACAGTTTTTTTTATTAGAATGAATGATAAATTAATTGCAAGGTTTTTTTTTATGATAATGATTTTTCCTTCACATTCAAAATATTTCTTTTTTAGGTACTTCTAGATTATCCCGTCGACCAAAAAATTATCGCCAAACTAAAAGATTAAATGCCAATAATGGATGATCGTGAATGTCACGTTCAATGACATTAAATGCGATTCCCGTGTTTAAAATGTCATTAAGTGATTTTTATTTCGACTTTTTATTAATATTTTTATTAATATTCTACTAATTATTTGTTTTTTCGTTATTTAAAATAAAAATTATGTCAACATGTATAGTTTGGCTATTAGTTTGGCGATTTGTATAATTTGGCGAAATTGGTCGACGGGATAACCTAGAAGTACCCTTTTTTAGTGATGGTAAAATAACTGCATATGAAAAAGATATAATAGTAAGGCTAAAACACAGATTTAATGACTGCTTTGCATATGACTTGGCGGAGACTCGATAAGTACGCTAATTCTTTGAACCTAAATATTCAGATAGAGTGTAAACAAACAATTGGTACCATTTGATTATTCCGTCGATCAATTTCGCCAAATTATACAAATGGATATAATTTTTATTTTAAATAACCGAAGAATTAATAAATTACTAAAATATTAAGAGAAATTGAGATAAAACATCGAATTAAAATTAGTTGACGACGTAACAATTATGTAAAACATATTTAATGTCAAAAGAATGTGACATTTACGATCATCCATTATTAACATTTAACCTTATACTTTGGCGACAGTTTTTTGGTCGATGGGAGATCAAGTATTGCCAAATAATGTAATATTGCCAAATAATGTAAACAAATTATATAAACAATGATATTGCCAATAATATTTAGATGCAGATATCATCTACAGATCACGTTGGCACGATTACAACAAAATTGCGATTTTATGCCTCACGTGGTAATCCAGTAATGTAATAGTCGTTTATTTATCAGTAAACTATTTCATTATTTTTCTTTTCTATTTTAAAATTATACAGATTGTTTTGTTCCATAATTACTAATTGAATTAATTAATTTATTATTTTTTTTTTTCCTGATTACACTTTCTTGGCAACGGGAAAGAAAAATGGTTACTTTTTATCGGAAAAATTTTAATTGATTCTGTATGAAAAATAATGAAATTTTGAATTATTAAGAAAAATATTTGAATAAATCAATTAAAAATTAGCCTATGTTCACCGGAAATAGTGTAGCTTTCCAACGGTGAAAGAATTTTTCAAATCCGTCGAGTAGTTTCGGAGCCTATTCTATTCAAACAAACAAACAAACAATCAAATCTTTCCTCTTTATAATATTAGTATAGATTACATAGCATTTTAAGATTACTATAACAGAAGATCACTATTAAAATCACTATGTATTTTAGAATTAATATATATTTTACAAATAATATATAAAATACCTGTCCTAGAATACCCTAATACCTGTCCTAGACATCCTGAGACCAATTAAATCCAGTTCCGACTCGAATTAATTATGTACGAAAAGAATGCAAGCCTGTTTCTCGGTCTGGCACGAGTCTGCTGTAAAAAAAAAAAAATAAATTAAGTCCGGGTCAGACACTATGTAACTGGACCGATGCCTGTTTCCACGCTGCTTATGTTACTTTACTATATTGAGGTTGTAAAAATAGAATTGGATCGAGAAGCATATTTTTATTTATTCTCGCGAAAGTCACGTTCATTGAAGATAACTCATATTTTATCGGCTACATGTACATTTATTTTATAAGACCGGATGGCCTGTTCAATATTTTTGTCAACCTGGCACATTGAAAAAATTATCCTAATCCTGGTGGGCAGGACCATTTGAAAATCCGCCTTCATTTCGCCGGCCCGGCCCGTGCAGACCTCTATATCGGTATACTTACTTCTTTAAAGGACGACAATGTAATATGAAATACGATATGCATAAATTTGTCTTGTTGCGATCGTTGTACTACCCATGTGCAATAAAAAACTAAAATTTTCTTTTAAAGTTTTTATAAACAAATCAATTTAAATATTTATAAAACCTTTTGTTTCCATTTTATTAGGTAAACCATCGGGGCCTGTTATGAAGAGTAAAATTCTTGAAGACTTGGACCAGTTGTTGCAAAATCAAGAAAGCTGTGATGTGGTCCTTCGAGTCAGAGGGCAGGAGTTTCCGGCCCACAGAGCTATCTTGACGGCCCGTTCTCCGGTCTTCGCGTCCGCAATCCGAAGCGACATGAAGGAGAAGGCGACCGGTATCGTCGATATCGAGGATTGCGACGATTCCACTTTTCCTTCTTTCTTGCGCTTCCTGTACTCTGGAGACGTACAGGGACTTTCAAGTAAAAATGTATTCAGTATCTTCTTTGCTGCAGACAAGTACGATGTGTCGGATCTGAGGGAAAAATGTTTGGAATTCCTAAAGGAGAATCTTTCCGTCGACACATTTTGCGACACCCTTGCCTTGGCCCTGAGGCATTCAGAAACCGAGATGGTCCGTTCAGCTGCCGAATTCTTTGTAGCACATGTGGAGAAAATTACCGTGACCGTCGCATGGCAGACATTTGCAGCTGAAAATCCCACCGAGAGTAAGGAATTGTTTATCAAATATGTATCTGCGGTCAAACGTTAAAATATGGACTCATTGTATTTAGACGAAGTCATTAAAAGGTTCATACCGCAATGCTTTCGCTCTTCCTGGTTGTCACGTGAGAAAAAATGGGTCCATTTCCACCCATTGTCGAACTTTGATGGGCTGAATATCAGCCGAGATCGTTGGAATGTCGCAGCCTGTCTCACACTGCTTAAAATTTCGCGTAATATAAGAACGGAAGTGTCTCAGGCTTGTTATATTTTTCTGTACTAATGTATTAATAAACTATTTCTTAAGCATTTAGTGTTAATTATTTCTTAAGTGTATAGTAGGTTGTCTGTTTCTATTTTATAGATGCTGAAATAATTATATAAAAATAGAAGAAATGAAACTTAATTATAGAATTTATCTCTACAGAACCGTACCCTACACTGTAAAAAAAAACTCCCTTACCTTACACCAAAAAGGGTGGCAACTAAGTTGCCACCCCAAGTGGTGTAATAAAATTCCACTTATAAATTGGTGTAATGAGCCACCAACTATCAAATGGTATTAACAAACACCATTTTTAGTGGCAACTTAGTTGCCACCGTTTTTGGTGTAAAGTAAGTAATATGTTTAAAATGTACGTTATAATAAGTTGTCTCAATTAAAGGGACGTTTAGCATCCTCTTTGCGTGAAGCTATTTATTTTAAATTATGGCTGTATTAAATTTGAAATGTAATTTTTAAATTGTTTTTTATTTTGCTACCATTTATTAAAGTACAATAAATAAGTAGATGGTAAAAAAGGGAAATTTCCTAATATTTACATGACTTTAAAAGCAAAATAAAAAATAATTTAAAGATTACATTTTGAATTTAACACAGCCATAAATTAAAATAATTAGTTTCATGCAAAGAGGATGCTAAATTCCCTTTTAATTGAGGTAATTTATTATAACGTGCATTTTCAACATAAAAGCGAAGTAAACACAATATAACATAGTGAACATAAACATAGTGGCGAAGTTTCATTTTGCCCCCCCCCCCCATCACCATTTCTGTTTGTCACAGGTGTCGCAAAATTGAAAAGTGTAAAAATACAAATAAATTCTATTAAATACATGTTTTTCGTTTATTTTGAAACTTTAAAAGATTTAATATTACAACTAAATAATATAAAAGAACATTGCACTTATATTTTGGCAAAGGTGATCTGGAAAACATATGTGGAAAAAATGTATCTAACAGTATTGTATAACCACTTTTGGATTCCAAGAATGAAATAACATGTTATTTTGAAAATGCATGTTTTTTTCACAAAAAAAATTACAATATGTTTATATATATAATTTTTTTTACAAAAAGAGAAGAAACAAAAGACAATAATAACATAAACTTGGCGCCCCCTGAGTTTCCACGCCCGGGGCGACAGCCCCCTTCGCCACACATTTCACATAGCTCTGGCTGAACATACCCGCCCCCCCCCCCCTTTCATGGAAGTTCTAAGATATTCCATTAAATGTATTCAAATTCAAATGAGCATTAATGATCATTTTAATTATGTTTTACTAATTTAACAACTAGAAAAATAAAAGCATGACAATCTCTTTAACTCTTTCAGTACCAACATCTAAAAAAAATAAATAAATAAAAATATTGAAATTTTTACACGTTGTTAATATTGCTTCTAAAAACACACCAAAATACAAATAAAAATTGAAAAAATGGATCTTTAAAACAAGATATAACACTATGTTTATTTAGTACTCCTATTAGTTAGAGTTATTCGGAATTTAAAGCACTAAAACACTATAAAATCAAAACTAAATATTTCAAAGCTCTGTACGAAAGTGACAATTTTAAGTCTTTTATATTATTAAATAATTTTCATTTTTAAAATATCGAAATAGCTAGACTGGAAAATCATATTTTGCAAGTATTATGTATTTATTTATATACATATATACATAAAACAAATATAGCACAAATGCAAGCTGTTACAGAGAATTAATAGTGATTGTATACAAAACAGAAAGAAAATAAACGTCACTTACTTATTTGAAAAAAATCCAAAACTTTTCAAAAACACTGCGTTGCAGCTGTTTATGTTACGGCCATCATAGAATAGATGTTTACTACTAATTTTGTTAATTGTCCAAGTAAATGAAAATAATCACCGCTGTAAGTCGATAAAAGTGCTTAATATGAACTATGTCAACAGTTTTTTAATCATTTATTATTACTGCGAAATATAATCCGAATTCACACAACATTTTTATTTTTACACGGAACACAACAGAATATTTCAACCACGGCGCCATTTTGCATATCCCATAATCCCGCGCTTCGAAATCACCACCTTGTTGTCGCTCGATTAAAAAACCACCTGCCTTGGTGTTTATGAATTTCATTAAGTCTTTCAAAGAGCGAATTATAACGATTTCGAGTAATTCAGAACGCCTATTTTTTTTAAAAAGAGGTGTGATGGAACATTCAAAGTGTATCGTAACATTTATTTTGGTATTGACACTCAAAAAATAATATATTTACACCTTATTTCACATTTCATACAACCAAAATAAATGTGATAAAACTCTTTATTTTTTACAGTGTACACTTCGATCGCGTCAGTACTGTTTTACTTTTCTGATGATCGGATTAATTTCTTCCTTTTTAATGCGTTATATAATCTCTCAGATGTTAGTTTTGGTGTTATTTATGACGGCCGATTATCTGCACCGGGGATATAGATCCTATAGGAGGTGCCCTTCATGGGGTCTCTCTAGGGGAACCTATCCCATATTTACACAAGGTTTGAAGAAAACCACAAAAACTCCAAACGATTAAGCCGACAGTCATGACTGGATTCGAAACCAGCATTTCCCGTCATCTAGTTTCGCGATCAGAACTTCTGATGTGGCTGAAATCTCTCATCCGATTTTGGACTACATAGTCAGAGTTTTCGTTGACTGTAGACTAACGCTACAAATTTGGCTAACCACCAAAAAAGACACAATAGCCAAATGAAAGCGAAATGTTAATTTAATGATGCATTGAGAAATATCGATTCTAAAATCATTCTTTAGTTTCCATGTATAATCATTTTTGACACCTGGTATCTGAAAAACTGAGAGCTTCAGGTTTTTGGACACCGGTATTCTTTTATCCAAAACATGTTCTTTTATTTAATTGGAACATTAAGGTGATTTAAAATAAGAACATTTTTTCTAAGATAATATTAGTGTGTAAAACGCCGGAGACTTGGCAACTCTGAAAACAGCTTTTGCAATAGTTTTAGCTGATTTAAAAGCTAAATATTGCAATGAAGCAATGCATACCTAAAAAGTTGTGAGTGTGGCTCAATTGCTGCAAAAAAGGAGAAATGCTTTGCAGCTATTTTTTAAATGACACTTTAATTTTCGGAACCAGTTTTGAAAGTGAAATTAACTCTTAAAAAATATTTGCAACCCAAATCAATAAACTGAAAAAGGGGCGATGTGAAGAAGAACCTCAACTATCCAAGGCAATAAAAAGGAAATATATACAGGGTGTCCCCTCTCAACGGTGGCCAATGGCTAATTTCTAAACCGTTGGTCATAGACATATAGTTCCAATTGCAAAAATGCTTTAAAAAAGGTAAAGAATTATTTTTTAAGCGATTTAGGTCAGAAAAATGTTTTACTAAAAAATTACGAAAGTTAAATTTTTATACGGTCCCCCGGTCCTATAAGTGATATTTAGAAAATTTTTACCACTACTCTAACAAATAAGACAAAAAAAGTCCCATTCCTCTGCGATCAAAATCGACCGAGTTATAGCTGTTCAAAGATGAAGCATATTTTTTGCTGTAAAATAGGGGTCAGTCACAAATTTACTGGAAATAAAAATAAACATCAGATAGAAAATTTAACTTTAAACATTGAGAGTAAAAAAAATTTTTACAATGTTGTTTCTGAATTTATGTTGACATTTACATGTTAAAGTAAAATATGCAATTTGTGCTAAAATTATAAGTAAAAAAAATAACAGAAATTTTGTTAAATAAACTATGAAAAGCAACAGTCACAAATCGTTACAAAATGATACATATTTAAAGCTCTATTAGATTACTCAACCTAATAGAATTTGATGTAGTCCTATAAAATAAATAAATGCAACGCACCTAAAATCGTATTAGTATTACATTGTCATCGGGTTTAAATAAGTATGGGAATTGAACCTCAATCAGATATTTGGAAGTGAGTTAAAATTTGAATATAAGTTCTGAACTAGGAAAATTTACATACGAAAACTATGAATAAAATAAAAGCTTAGCAAAATAACATACCTTTATAAAATAAAATCACGAAAAGAACCAGCTTCATTTGCTTACAAAATAAAACATACGTAAAAATATAATTGAGGATCTGAATTTCAAAACTCGACTTATTGCTTTTTGATTTCTCTATCAGTCTATACAAACCTCCACTATTGTAACAATGCAATCTCAAAATTTATAATGAAAACCATTGGTTACATTTAAAGTTTTTTCGCTATTTCCCAAAATTTGATTTTTTCGATAACGAGAATTTTGAAATTCATGTCTTCAGTTATTTTAATAACCAATTTAGAAGTTAATTAATTATAATTAACACTACCGTAAAACTTATACGGTGACAGCGCCTTCAGTTAAATCGCTCATTTAAAACATTTTGTAATTGGAAATTTATGTCTGTAATAAATAGTTTAGGAAGTAGCCTTTGAACAGCGTTGGAAATCGACTCCCTTTATAATACTTTAAGCACTTAGTGTACGTTCCCTTAATGCTCAGACGAGCTCATCCGTTTTCAGCTATGGAAAAGTGGTTTAAGTCATGAAATTTAAAGTTTCATAACTCGGTCAATTTTAAAGTTACATGAATGGGACCTTTTCTGTATTACTTGCTAGAGTGTTGAAAAAATTTTACTAAATATCACTTATAGGACCGGGGAACCGTATAAAAATTTAATTTTCGTAATTTTTTAGTAAAACATTTTTTTGACCAAAATCGCTTAAAAAACAATTCTTTGCCTTTTTTAAAGCATTTTTGCAATTGGAACTATATGTCTATGACCAACGGTTTAGAAATTAGCCATTGGCCACCGTTGAGAGGGGACACCCTGTATATATATAGTCCAAAAAGTTTTTAAAGTCTTAAGTGAACTTAAAATTCACGAAAAATTCACATGATCAGCGCTATAGCTGCAATAATCACGTAAATTATACTTATAGCACTTAGAGGATTATATGTATTGGCAGATCCAGAGTCCCGTGCCATAATTAAAAATGAAATCAAACTATTAAACTTTAAAGGAAATAAAATTCGAACAAGAAAAACAAAATAAAGACAATATAAAGAGGCTGTGGATCTCATCAGCGGTGGGCAGTTTTAAAACACAGCAAATACATATGAATGGATATGGAAAAGGACTATTATAATGTAGTGGCAGTGGGTTTCGATCAGAGTGCTACAATTTAAAAAATCAAATGTACAAAAACATTTGATATCATAACACTCCCCCGCCGGACCCAAACGCCACAAAAAACAGCATATAACACATTTAAAAATTATACTGCCGAAATAAACAAGTGTGTAATATAAATTAAAACAGCAATAAAGTTGTATTACCCAAGCTTCAGAGACACAGCCACGCAAAACAACTAAAATCCAGCATCCAAAATCAATCCGTATTCGTTTCCATGTCGTTGCCACACGATTGCAGTCATCCTTGTAAAACCGTCCAAAAGGCTTTAAGTTATACAAAATCATTAACTGCCAATCATATAGCAATTACCGTAATTTCGGGTGTATAAGCCGCGGATCAAACAATTCTTTTTGGACCCAGAAATCTTATTTAGTGATTGAAGACAAATATTTACGGCGATCTAACTAGTTATATTTGTTTCTTAAAAAAATCTGGGTCGAAAAAGAATTGTTTGATCTGCGGCTTATACACCCGAAATTACGGTACTCAAAAATGCAGACTGTCAGTAAAACTAGTATATTTATTAATGAATTTTAAAGGTAGATTATTCTTATAGTGTAAAATATTATTTAAATGATGAAGTTCCTTTAAAAATAAGTTTTTATTTGAACAGAGCTTGTAGTAACGAAAAACTTGACCAATAATTATATTTATGTAAAAACGTTTATGAATATTTGAAGTCCAATTAACCAACTGATTAACTTCAAAACTAAAATTATCCCTCTTATTATATATTGAAATTTGTAAGTCATTTAAAATGTGGATTTTTAAATCGAGATAGTCAGCAGCGTTATTGTTTTCATTAGTTTTTTTCAGGACAAGCATATCAGGATAAATATCAGATGAAAGTTCCAAAAAATTACGATCACAGTTCAAGATATTTAAATCATCGATGTATCTGAAAGCCAGAAAGTTAACATCTTTATTTACACTAGAAAACTGATATTCATAAAAAAATAAAAAGAGATTAGCTGCCGTGGAAGAATAACTTGTACCCATTCCTATCCCATTACTTTGTAAATAAATGTCTGAGCCTGTATAGACATAAGTATTATCTATATTAATAAAATAACAAATCGCTCTGTGTGTGTGTGTGTGTGTGTGTGTGTGTGTCTGCGATAGTTAGCGAAAACTACGGTACGTACGAAGCTCAAAATTTTTCTGAGAGTAGCCCAATATCTCTCCTGATGCACCTGACGCTCAGAATTTCAAAATTCTATTTATTAACTCAGTAATTAATTAAAATCGTGAGATCACTCTCATAAAAAATCATCTTTTCCCAATTTCATTCTCTTTCGTTTTTTTACGGTTGGTTGGTTGTGTAAAAATTTTCGCAGAAGTCATAAGAAAGCTGAGACAGAATTAAAGAAACCCATGGAGGATTGAGATAAGTGGAGATGAAGTAAGCCTTAAAAAAAGGTTTGCAATATGAAACCATTTATCGCTCAAATTTTAATGTGCCAAACAAAAGGACTAGGAAGGGATTTTGTAATATAAGAAGAATTGAAAGAAATTAATTACAACTGAAGCATATTTTAAGAGGAAATAGCAAATTTTTAAAATGGTCTTTCTTCTATTATTATTTATTAAAATAAATGTTCGCTTTTAAAATGAAGGGAATTGGAAAATTATCAATAATTAAATACCAAATTAAAATTAAATAAGATATTGAAAACATTTGATACGAACTAAAAATTGTATAACTAAAAGTTTCCTTCATTAATGTAATTTTAAATACTTTATAACGTAGATGAAAAATGTTTATGACTTAATAATTGCGTGTAAAAAAATATTTAAAATATAATGATGAAAATATTTTTTTTAAATCATGTATGAAAACTTAAGTAATAAATATTAATCTAAAATATAGATTTCTGACTGCAGACTATTTTAATGTATTAACAAAAGAATGTTATATTTTCAAGCAAAACGTTAAAATAATTTTCTATATTGATATTTAAAACACGTATGATAAAATAATTAAAATTTTTTTACCGGTGAAGCGATAGATTAGTTCTTTTTAAGAAACAAGAGCAAAAAAAATACGGGTTTAAACCTATTTCAATTGATAGGCGTGTCAAAGCACGTGCTTTTGTTGGTACTTAATTGGACTTAATGTTGGGTTACATTTTTAGCATCACCTCCAGAGATAATACTTCCATTCTATTAATTTCTTGTTGCGCTAAGAAAGAAACCAATTTGAGATTTTGACATTTCAAAAGTGACTATTTTTTTCCCCAAAGATCTTTAAAATTCATACACTGGCAAAATGTCAGTTTAACTTAGGATTTTTGAACAGAGCTGTTACGTCGGATCGTTGGTACTTCGTACATTATAATGTATGTGTGGTTAGCTATGTAGCAGTAAATATATGTATATATATATGAAGCTTTTTTAGCAGCTTTTTTTTAATTATTGATTAAACTTAAATGCATTTTAATTAAGTTAAAATTTTATTGAGATTTTAATTTGTTTTTAACCCATTAGTGCCTGAATTATTTTCTTCGCTAAAATTCGAATTTTCCATTTTCCCACCACTTTTAAAGCAAAAATAACTTTTACCTTAATTTATCGAGGATTTCGTCTCGAAAAAGAAAGTATTTATTTATCCTCCTTTTTACTGGTGTGAAAGGCGCTAACTTGAATTTTTTGAAACTGTCCCAAAAAATGGGACGCCAGGCACAAATGGGTTAAAACAAAAATGAAATGGCTGTTTGACGTATAATTGTTCGAATCGGCAGACGATTCATGCACTGTAATAAATTATCAAATAGCAAAATAAATTATATATCAAAAATAGTCACTAAAAGAATAGTAGCAAAACATAATGTTTAGGCATATTAACACATAACCCGATCCCAACCAGAAAAAAACAGACCGTACTCCGATCCAAGCAAGACAAAAATTCCACGAGCATAAACCCGACACGAACCTAAAAATTCCATTTGAAAGAAAACTATGGATTTGATATCTGACCCGAATCAAATCTGAAACCCACAAAAATATTCAAATGAAGCATACCCCAATCCCGAAAAATAATGTTCATGTGCAAGAAAAAATAATGTTCATGTACATGCAACCCGACCCGAACCTAAAAGTTTTCTTTGAAAAAACCCCAAAAATGACCAGAATGAAACCTGAAATCGATGAAAATATTCCAAAGAACTATAACCCGTTAAGAGCAAGACAAAATAATTTCCGTGAACATAAACCTGACTTGAACCTAAAAAATTCCATTTGAAAAAAAACCTGAATTTTATGCAAACTCCATCTGAATCAGATAAAAATATTCGAAACAACCATAACCGGATTCGAATAAGAGAAGATAATTTCCGTGGGCATGAACCTGAAATTCCATTTGAAAAAAAATACCTGAAATTTGAATCGTACCAAATATGAACCTGACAAAAATATTCCACAAAAAAAATACCCGGATCCGAACAAGACAAAAAATTTCCATGAACATTAACCCAATCCGAACCTAAAAAACAGAACTAAATCTGAATCGGACAAAAATATTCCAGAGAAGCATATCCTTATTTGAACAATGCAGAATATTTTCCGTGGATGCGCAACCCAACCTGAACCTAAAAATTCCATTAAAAAACCGAAATCTGAATTGAACGACATCTGAACCCGAAAAAAAATATTCCAAAGACCCAAAACCGGATCCGAGCAAGACAAAATAATTTCCCTGGACATGAATCCGACCAGAACCTTAAACATCAATTTGAAAAAATACCTGAAATCTGAATCGAACCAAATCTGAATCCGACGAAAATATTCCAAATAACTATAACCAGATACGAACAAGAAAATATAATTTCCATGGACATAAACCCAATCCGAACTAAAAAATTTGTAAAAAAAAAAAAATTCCCGAAATTCGAACCAAACCTAACAAAAATATTTCAGTGATGTTTAACCTCATTGGAACTAGGTAAAATAATTTATATGGAAGTACAACCCAACCTGAACCTAAAAATCCCATTTGAAGGAAAAATATCTGAATTGAACCAAATCTAAACTGAATAAAAAATATTCCAAACAACCATAACCGTATTCGAAGAAGACAAAATAATTTCCATGGGCATGAATCCAATCCGAACCTAAAATTTGGATGTTCTACAAAACATAATGCGCTCCGTAGCGGTGGAAAGTGAAACTAAGTACTTAGCGCGAGATGGTTAAGATATTTCGTTTACAGTTAGTGTTAAATTGGAACTTGGTTACGATTAGGTAACAGTTAGGTTGCAATTACGTTCCGGTGAGCCTTATGTTATATTTAATTTCCGGTTAGGTTACAGTTAGGTAATGGTTAAGTTGCAGTTAGGATAAGGTTAAGTTGCAGTTAGATTGTGGTTAGATTATGGGTAGATTATGATAAGGTGATGGCGAGATTACATTTATGATATATTTAAGTTACAGTTAGGTTACTTTTAAGATACAGCTAGGTTACAGACAAGTTAAGATTACAATACAATTAGGTTACGGTCAAGACTTTGTTCACAGAATGAACATTACGCATGTTTGATAAAAATATACACCTATTTTTGTAAAATGGCTCTGAAATTATAATGCTATATACTAATCTTTTAGCGAATCATCGAGAATCGATTTCATTCACGGTATAGTTGGATTGATTTAAGAGAGATATAATTAGTTTGAAATTCAAAATATTTCACTTGGGATATCTATCTGAAAAGAGTACTTAATTAAGTCACTTAACAGTAATTTTAAGGATAAATATCAGCACTTTAACACGAAAATCACGCAATCTATGGGCACATATTCCCTCCTGCGTTTCCCGTAGCAGTCATTTTGAGTATTTTTGCAAGTTTTTGTAAACCGATTTTTGACACAGTAAGGCAGCACGTATTTAATAGAATGTACACTGTAAAAAATTTGTCCCTTTGCTGCATCATCACTCCCCCGCTTTTATAGAATATCTCTCTTTTGACCTATAAGAATGCTCCATAATAGGCTGAAGTAATCATTTTCTATAAAAGCGGTGAAGTGACGATGCAGCATAAGGGTCAAATTTTTAACAGTGTATTTACACATATTTCGAGTTAAAGATAAAATCATAAAAATTTCAAGTTCATTTAACATTATTATTACGGACCCGGGCAACGCCGGGCGGGTCAGCTAGTATAAACAAAAATTACACAATAATCTAAATAAATTAAGATCCAAATCGATGTCATCAATGATCAAATCAATAATTTTAAATAAAATATTATTCAACTCTGTAAAAGGAATGTTAGTGAAAAGATTTTCAAAGTCATAAGTTTGTATATTCTGTATGTAATTTTTAATCAATTCATTTTTAATTTCAAAGCTATTTAAAATAATCCAATTAACATTACTATTTTTATATTTAAATTTTAAAATATTCAAAATCTTTTTTAACATTTCTTCAAACCTGCACTTGAATTCATTACCGATGTTATTTACATTACTACAAATAAATCTATATTTAACAGGTGTTTTGTGAAAATTGGGGGTTGCGAATAGAAAAGGAAAAGACAAATTTTTAACTTTAGGCAAAGGAATATGAGCTCTTTTAGAAAAAACTAGATGTTTCTTTATAAGCATTTGTATTGTAGATTCATATAAACTATAGGTCACACTATTGTTGAGCTCAGCATGTATCAGACCAGCATAAAAGCTTTTTCAGATTATTGCAAAATTATTAGATGCTTTATCAACTGAACAAAAAAACAAAAGAATGAATTTTTTTATTTTGAAATTTCCCTCTGTATGTCTAAAATGAGTTTGGGGTAAGTACACTGTAAAAAAAAAAGGTCGATCTACTAAAAAAACTTTAGTGATCCTTGTAATTACTAAAAAATTTTTAGTAATCTTAGTCGGTTACTAGAAAATCTGTAAGAATTACTAGAAAAAAGTTAGCAACGAATAGAGTTAATAGTTTTATATTTTTAATAGCTCTTACTAAAACTCAGTTGGTGTGGCCTTGATAGTATAGTGGTTATAGTAACGGACTCCAGGCTAAAAGGTCCCGGGTTCGAAACTTGCCACCGCCAAATACACCCCGAATGTCTATAATGTCTCGTTAATAAAGGGATTATGAAAATCCTGTCGGAGCAGTTAAGAATGTTTAGTGCTGCCATCTATTGAGGTTTTGCCGAAAATCTTCCGCTTCAGACGTCTGAAGGAAGCTCCTCCGCTTTGGTTGCACGTAATGGTTATTAAAAGTAATTTTGGAGCTATTACTAAAATTTGCTTTGTGGCTCATACTAAAAATTTTTAAGTTAGTTATACAAAAAATTCTTTTGTTCAGTTTACAAAAGAAATGCTTGTTTCACTTGCAAAAAAAAAGTTTGTAATGGTTACTAAAAAATTCTGTGGAATACAAATTTACTAAGAAATTTTTAGTAACCTCTTGAATTTTTTTTTACAGTGTATAAGTAGAGTCATTCATGTAATTGGTTTGAAAAACTTTAAAATTATCCAAAATTTTTAGTTTCCAATCGTTAAAGAGGGGGATAGGCTTATTGTATTTATAGCTTAAATTAAGTATGAACGTATGTAGCTCTGATTTAAATAGATTGAAACACTTTTTTAAATTCATTTTCTTGTTTAATCTGAATTTTGTTCCAAAACTCATTAGATGTTTCAATTCATCATTAAAAATGAAATTGAGGTTACTTGTCACTACATGTTGTGAATTGTTATCATAATAGGGGGCATTCTGATATGACCTACATTCACAAGGGACATTTAAATAGGAATCCAAATTCTGTGCAATTTATCGATAATTAAATAATTTATTACCCAAGGTATTGACATATCTGAAAGTTGTCCCCAATTTTCACAAAACACCTGTTAAATATAGATTTATTTGTAGTAATGTAAATAACATCGGTAATGAATTCAATTGCAGGTTTGAAGAAATGTTAAAAACGATTTTGAATTTTTTAAAATTTAAATATAAAAATAGTAATGTTTATTGGATTATTTTAAATAGCTTTAAAATTAAAAATGAATTGATTAAAAATTACATACAGAATATACAAACTTATGATTTTGAAATTCTTTTCACTAACATTCCTCTTACAGAGTTGAATAATATTTTATTTAAAATTATTGATTTGATCATTGATGACATCGATTTGGATCTTAATTTATTTAGATTATTGTGTAATTTTTTTTAATATAATAATTATGCCTATACAGGCTCAGACATTTATTTACAAAGTAATGGGATAGGAATGGGTACAAGTTATTCTTCCACGGCAGCTAATCCCTTTTTATTTTTTTTATGAATATCAGTTTTCTAGTGTAAATAAAGATGTTAACTTTCTGGCTTTCAGATACATCGATGATTTAAATATCTTGAACTGTGATCGTAATTTTTTGGAACTTTCATCTGATATTTATCCTGATATGCTGGTCCTGAAAAAAACTAATGAAAACAATAACGCTGCTGACTATCTCGATTTAAAAATCCACATTTTAAATGATTTACAAATTTCAATATATAATAGGAGGGATAATTTTAGTTTTGAAGTTAATCAGTTGGTTAATTGGACTTCAAATATTCATAAACGTTTTTACATAAATATAATTATTGGTCAAGTTTTTCGTTACTACAAGCTCTGTTCAAATAAAAACTTATTTTTAAAGGAACTTCATCATTTAAATAATATTTTACACTATAAGAATAATCTACCTTTAAAATTCATTAATAAATATACTAGTTTTACTGACAGTCTGCATTTTTGAGTAATTGCTATATGATTGGCAGTTAATGATTTTGTATAACTTAAAGCCTTTTGGACGGTTTTACAAGGATGACTGCAATCGTGTGGCAACGACATGGAAACGAATACGGATTGATTTTGGATGCTGGATTTTAGTTGTTTTGCGTGGCTGTGTCTCTGAAGCTTGGGTAATACAACTTTATTGCTGTTTTAATTTATATTACACACTAGTTTATTTCGGCAGTATAATTTTTAAATGTGTTATATGCTGTTTTTTGTGGCATTTGGGTCCGGTGGGGGAGTGTTATGATATCAAATGTTTTTGCACATTTGATCTTTTAAATTGTAGCACTTTGATCGAAACCCACTGCCACTACATTACATGTTTTTCTTGTTCGAATTTTATTTGCTTTAAAGTTTAATAGTTTGATTTCATTTTTAATTATGGCACGGGACTCTGGATCTGCCGATACACATTATCCTCTAAGTGCTATATATATACATATATATATATATATACATATACCGAAATGTAAACGTTATTAGAAAATAAACTCCCCGTAGAAATAGCATTAGCTGGCAAGTATCTTTTACAGTAAAGACAGGATTTTTAAGTCAGAGTAGAAAATTAGATCGTACTTCTCACATTTTAAAAATAAAAAAATTTATCTTGATCGGACTTTTCTTAAAGAAATCCCTATTAATATAAATATTTGTCTTTATCTATTAATAATACATGAATATTTATAATCTGTCATAACTTTTAATTGAGTCGATAATATTTGAAATGTTCAGTCGCTAGTAATAATTAGCTTTACTAATTTTACAACGATATGGGCTAGACTATTGAAAAAAATACATAGAATTATTAAAGGAACAATTTACCATTTCAACAATATTGTTTATTTTAAAAAATAGAGTCCAAATGGGGAATTCACTGCATTTCAATATTCAACTAAAAGAATAGTTTGAAGGAAAAAAAATTAACTAACTAAAGTTATATTATCTAATTAAAGCTTTAAGAAAGTAAATAAAAATTTGATCTTTCTTAATAATCTCTACTATTGTTTTAAATAGTGATAATTTTGCCCAATTTTTTAAAAAAGATTTTTAAATGTGTATTGAAAATATGCATGGGTTTTTAGATATATCTAATATTACATTTAATGTAATTTTTTTACTAATTTTCATAGTGTAAAATGATGAAATCTAACTCATCTTCCTATATTTTTATTAAAAGTCGTTGAAGGCCACTATCATACTTACCCATCATCTTTAGGCATACTATAAAATATGAAAATAAAACATGCGTAAACTACTTGTAAAATGCACTGCAATTCCAAAATAAAATTTAAACTTATATTTAATTATTTTTAATACATGGTAATGCTCTATTAACGAACTGTGAGTGCTATTTGATTATCCCATCGACCTCTTTCAACAAATTACATAAATCACCAAAGTACTCGTAAGCTATATAAATTGGCATAATTTTTATTTTAAATAACAAAAAAACAAATAAATTAGCAAAAGATTAATAAAAATATAAAGAAAACGTCAAATTAAAAACCAGTGATGATATACAAACACATATAGCAAACATATTTATTTTGAAGTACATGAGACATTTACGATAAGCCGTTATTGGCCTTTAATCTTATAGTTTGGCGAAATTTTTTTGGTCGAGATAATAATCAAGTAGTAAAAAAGCATTTACATTGGCATTTAATTTTACAGCTTGGCTGTAGTTGTTTGGTCGACATATAATCAAGTAATAAAAAAAAAATGCTTATAACTTGAAAAATGATAAACCTATTAATTTGAATGAAAAGTCTCATTATGGGGTTTTTTATTTTCATTTATATTTCTTCCTTAAAATAAAAAATTTCGAAAATTTTTATCTACCTTTCATGAAACGAATATTTCGAGTGTCCGAAAAAAGTAGTTCCGTATCATCGAGGTTACTGATATTCAACAGGCTTTTTCCCATTATTGCATACTAAGTAGACATCAAATTTTAAATCTTTATCTCAATTTGTTCGGGAGATAGAGTTTTTACAGGCAGACAGACCGAAGGCAAATTTTTTTTAATGTGTTTTTCGAAATCTCCAGTGTCTCAATCGTGTAAATAGTTAAATATATATATATATTTTTAAAACGATTGCAAGATTTACCCTATTCTACTTATGATTGGTAAGTAAAAAACCTTGATTACTCATTCCGTGCGAAGACTTATCACATAAGCATATGTACAAAATAGTTTAAATTTCTATTCCCAAATACAATGAAAGCCTTGGTATTTTAAAACAGG
Organism: Maratus speculifer; assembly: GCA_964019185.1. NCBI lineage: Eukaryota > Metazoa > Arthropoda > Arachnida > Araneae > Salticidae > Maratus > Maratus speculifer. The sequence continues at coordinate 847,960 of CAXHSM010000013.1, read as the reverse complement.
AAAGTGAAGAAAATAGGGACATGGAGAAAAAACCCTTTTAAAGTTTTAACGTGTATGGGTCATTGCGCTGAGTGTATTAACAAAATTGACACTATAGAGCGACAACATTGCCATGTGAGTAAAAAAGAGATGACAAAATATTTACAATGATTTGAAATCTTTCATTTAATATTAAAAAACAAATATCGATTTTCGACACATTTTGAGGTTAACTGTCACCTTAACCCTACTGTGCTCACGTGGCATTTCACAGACGCCAGGGATGTTTCTTTTTTAATAAATATGTTTTACAAATATGTGTGTTTTACTTCAATAATCCCTTTGCATTTATACATTTGAGTTGAATGATATAAGTATACTTTATGGCCAAAACTGACCAGCCACTTCCGATTTTAGACATTTTGTTAAACATCTAGAAAAATACTTCAGGAAACTCCAGGTGTGTGAGCATAATAGTACAGATCATACAATTCTGTGAACATTCCCCCCGCCAGTGAAATCCTATAGGGAACCTTCAACAATTTAAAAAAGAACGAATATATTTTGGATAACCCTGTCAAAACTAATGTAGAAAAAGCGTTCAAACTATGGATTATGTTTTAATGGATTATAGCAACAAACACTGTTCATTTTTGTGCAAATAGCATGTTTGCTTGTAGAGAAGTTAAGGTTTTTATAAAATAGGCCCAAATTCTGTGAAGCTTTTTGCTTAGAATTTAGAAAGTTTTTAATGTTTAAAAAAAATGTTCTTTCCCGAAAATATTACAAGCAACATGGTACATAATATCCTGTAATCAGAATTAAAAAACAATAAAAGTTGTATGAAAAATGAGCGGGTTTACTGCATAATTTTTCACTGCGCTGCGTATGCGTGAAAACTAACAAAATTTCATTTGCATATTACATTAAATGTATCGAGCAACTTTTGTGAAATTCTTAAAAATATAGTTTGAAAATTCTGAAAGTGATCGTCTATAGAATCAGCTCAGAATGCGTTATTCCCAAAATAAAGCAAAAAGATGAAGGTATATGAGAGGGAGATCCATATGTACATGCCATATTGTTTATTCTATAATGACATTGATCAATGGATATACGGATACAATCACTCATCTTTGTGCTTAATTTATAGAATAACGGTTTTTGAGCTCATTCTATCGATGATCATTTTCAGAATTTTCAAACTATGTTTTTGAGACTTTTACAAATATTGCTCTGTACATTTAGCTAACGCAATATGCAAATGAAATTTTGATATCTTTGACGCATGCGCAATGAAAAGTTGTTTAATAAACCTGCTCATCTTTCGTAGATTTTTTATCGTTTTTCAACTCTGATAACAGGGTATTACGCACAATGCTGTTTGTCATATTTTTGGAAAAATGAATTATTTCATATTATAGAACTCTGCAAATTATTTGCAAAAAACTTGGGAAATTTTGGGACAGTTTTTACAAAAATCTTAATTTCTCTACGAGTATGCATACTATCCACATAAAAAATGAAGAAATACAATTAGTCATTTAATGCTAAACTAAAGTTTGAACGTTTCTGATACATTAGTTTTGACAGAGTCATCCAAAAGATATTCGTTTTTTTTTTAATTTCTTGATGGAGTTTCTGGGAAAAATATTGATGGAAATGTATGACCTGTACTATTATTTTTACACACTTAAATGTTTCAGGATAATTCCTCGTGTGTTTTTCTGGATATTTAACAAAATGCGTAAAATCGCAAGTGGCCGGTCACCTTTGGCCATATAGTGTATGTATTAGCACAGAATAAATATTTCTAACGTCTGTCAGACGTCGGGCGACCTTTAGTGTAACAATATGCTATGGAAGCATTTCAGGATTAATAAATTAAAGATAGGTCGATTAACAGTTTTTGAAAATATGATTACGCATTATTTAAAAAGTATGTTTAGAAAAGTAAAATATGGTTGAGGCATTTGGAATAAATTTTATTCTCTTTTTCTCAATTTATGGAAAGGATTTTTTGAAGACTTCCCACTAGCAACAATTCCCAAAAAACACTCTACAATCACAACCATAACTGAGTTATGATGAATAGGATAATAGGTATAATAAACCGAAATATCTATTTTTTTTAATGTTTTTTTTTAAATATTTTTAAGTAAGTTGTCTTTATTTTAATTACATTTATTTCTTAATTAGCTTTACTTTTAAAATAGACACATTCATTCTTTTCCGGCAATAAAACACATAAATGTTACAATGTAACTTTGTTATCCTTTCTAGAAAAATATTATTGCTGAATTATTTTTATTGTTTAAGAAATAAAAACTGCTGATTAAAATACACGGTTGAGATACTTCAACTGTGAAGTTATAAAAATAAAAATAGATAAAAAAAACTGCTGCATAAAAATTTGACGGAATCCAATGACGGAAATTTTAAAGAACAATCATGTGTCATAAATACATGTAGCAAAAATTCACACTTTCCAACATTACTTATATATGAGGAGCCCAGAAGCCAAGGGGTACAAGTGACAAAATGTCGATTTGGAGTAAATTGAGTTCAAAGTTAATTGATGTTAAATTGGAACATCAATAACAATTGACTTAATTGGAATAGGAAACATCTGCTTGTTGCATTCTAATCTTTGAACTCTCATTTCAATAACTGTTAAAAAAATAAGAGTACAATTTTCTTTAAATGTATAATTAATCAATATTGTTTGTTTTTCGAAAAAGTGGTTTATCTCTATAACTCCCCAAATAATCAGAAAATGACCTATGTTTCTTTACTTGAAATGAAAAAAGTATATTTCCAGATACCCTGTGCACTTAACGCAATTTTTTCAATTTTGTCACTTATACCCCTGGGCTTCTGGGGTCCTCATATATGTTTAATTGAAATTTGACCGTTCGTTCTGTTGTTAAAATTCTGTTTAGTTTAATTCCGAATCAAAATAATTTTTTAATAAACACATATTATTGGGCCAAAAATTAAACGAATTGAGTGATACTTTGTTTTTATGAAGACTTTGTGCATGTTTAGGACCATGATCATTCAACTGTTGAGTCTCATATCTTTAATTTGCAGTCAACCTCTTGAAAAATGCCATTTTATATTTGTACATACGATGCAATAAGATGTACATGTTGCTTTCACACATTTAATAAATAAATAGAATTTTGATTTTTTTTTCCCCATTTTAGAATGAAATACTGTGATTTATAACTTCATTTTGTTGTTTTATCAGTATTTGAATACACTGTTAAAAATCTGCTGCATTTTGCTGCAACGCCCTCCACCACTTGTATATAATATCTCTATTCCAACCAATGAAAAAGCGCCATTTCACGGCCAAGTAACCGTTTTCTATACAAGCAGGGGAGTGCGTTGCAGCAAAATGCAGCAGATTTTTAACAGTGTACATTTCATTTTTGGATAACTGATGTATGCTTCAAAAACTTTTTCTGTAAAGCTAAATTTATTTTATCTGTAGTTTTGACAAAAGCATGACTTATTTATCATAAAAAATTAGATTGAACCAAAAATTTTAATAATACCCCACTAAGTAATCTTAAGATTATTCGAAGAAATTGCCCCTTTCTTTAAATATTCTGGAGAAATCTGAAGTAATTTTGCAGATTTAGCTTTATTTTATTTAATATCAGCAGATTTATGTAAGACATCTTTAAAATTATCTGCAGATTTTTTTTAATAAATGAGTCAATTGCCTACAAATTTTGTACAGAATATTTAAAGATTTTCTTCAGATTTATTTTAGTGAGGTATATCGATTAACATTGTCATGTAAACATTGCACGTAACATTTTAATGTAAACATTGAACATTGTCATGTAAACATTGCACGTAACATTTTAATGTAAACATTGAACATAGTCGCTAAAAACATCCTTATATATATTATAAATGTGAAAGTGTGTCCGAAAATTGGAATGAACTTGGCTTCAAAACAGATGGATTAATGTCTTTGAATTTTTGTATATAGGTAAATTATTGGCCTGAAATGAACATAGGCTAATTTTTATTTATTTTATTCAAATATTTTTCTTAATAATTCAATATTTCACTATTTTTCATACAGAATAAATTGAAAAATTTTCCATAATATTTAATTATCTTTCTTTTTTCGTTGCCAAAAAATAAAAAAACCGGAATAATTATTTCTCTTCTGTAATTAATTTTCAACTGAAAGAGTTTCACGTGATAAAATAAAATGAAATAAATAAATGGACCCTATTCTGTTTTTCGGTTCGAGATTAAAAACCGCAATTTCACCAATTGTGACGTCAGAGGAATACTGTTTTTCTTCTTATATCACGCAAACGATTATATAAAATTTCTTTTACACTTAGAAGACTTTACAAGAATATAACTTCACACTTTAAAAGAATATAAATATTTTAGTAGTTTTTCCAGATATTAAACCATAATCAAAATGAACCTTTTTCTTACTTTCGGTTCGAGGCTATAAAATTCAACTTTTTACCAATTGTGACGTCAGAGGAATACTTTCCATTAAGAATTTTAAAAATATAAATGTAACGTCATATATGAAACAAAGTATAAGTTTTCAAGTTTTCATTTTTAATAACACAATGTAATTTTGAGTAAGTGCTAAAAAGAGACGACTGTGACGTCACATATTGAAAATAAAATAAATATCTCTGATGTTGCAATGAAATGAGATTGAATTATAATATCAAAAGTTATTATTTAAAGAAAATTAAGTTATCGTCTGAGCGTGGTTAATATTTAATTTTAAAATGAAATAAGTTTTTTTAAAGGTTAAATATTAAACGACTAGAAAATATTAATAATTTATACATATCGTAAATGACGTAATGATCAATGAAAAACTTTTTATCATTTTTAGAAAGTAAGAAAAGCTCAACTAATCAAAAAAAAAAATATTTTTGTGTGTTAATTCTGAAAATTGTTCAATTCTGAAAATTGTTCAATTCTGAAAATATAAATAAATATCACTTTAAAAATGCACTTTCGGGCTTAAAATTTAAAGATTTAATGTAATTGTGAGAAAATACATTCCTTCAGTCAATATCTCAATTCGGCATTATGTCTATAAACAGGTTTGTAAATGGATATTAATTGCACATTTTTTAGCTCTTAAAAAGTAAAAATATGTTGTCACTTTTAAGAATGTTTTTTATAATAAATTTCTATAAATTTTTATGGTATGCAGAGCATCTATGTACAAATTATACAAAAATGCCACCTAAAACACAGTTTTGTAGTATATTTTTCCTAACACTGTTTTTTTTTTTTTTTTTCGTTTTACGGAAACTACCCGCTTTTTGACACTTTCTAACATGGTCTAAAAGTGTTTACGACTTCAACCTGTCTGTATACCGGATGCCGAGTGCCTGGGGTCTGCCGTCTGTCTGTCCGTTTTTCAACTTGGGTAAATATAGTGGAATTCATACGAAAATAACATACGTTATTGAGATTTACCATAGCATATGCGGCATTGAAAATGGACCAGGTAGCAATTATAGCTGAATCACAGGAGCACTCAAAAGGAAACTTTACATTATGGTCTAAGGCGAAAAAATCATTTGTGGTGTATTTTGATAATGTTACATAATTTTAAATGTAATGAAATTTACATGCATTTTTAAGATTCAGAAGAACATGGTTACTATCGAATATGTTAAATGTAGTACTTATAGTGTGCGTACAGGGAGCTCAAAAGTATTTCAATATATTATGGTCTGTGAAGAAAAACCATTTGCAACGTATTTTAATAATGTTATTTTATTAAGGTTATTTTAATAATATTGAAATTGATATCAGGTTCTGAAGTGCACTAAAATAGAATTTCTGTAGAAAATGGGGTGAAAAGATTTAACATTCACTTACAAGATTACAGAAAAATGTTCGGTAATATAATAGTCTACGGAGAAAAAAATATTCCCTGTGTATTTTAATTGCGTTGCGCTATTCCGAAAAAGATGAAATTAATATACTGAGATAATCAATACAATGATAAATACTGAAATTTACTACAAGAAGCTTGCAGTTAAGTATCATTTGCATCACATTTGTTGTTCATTTACAGAGACGCATAAAAGATTTTCGACCTGTGTCCAGATCTCAGATATTGTATCCAAAGTATGGTCTATTAGAAAAGATTGCTGAAGAGCTTTTTCAATTATCGTATGTATTTGAAAAACTAATGCATTCTGAAGTTCAGCTACATTTGATATAATAAGAGATGTTTGTAGAATTTAAATAAATCATGTATCGAACTATACAATAAACTGGATTGGTCACCAGTGCAATAGTGATTCCCGGAAATATGCATTCAATAATTTGAATCGGGTTTTTTGCTTGAATAATTTAAGCTAAATATGCGATCGTATACATATTTGCACGTAATATACAGGACTGTAAAAAAGAATTCAAGTAAGTTTCTGTCTATAATTAGAAATTGCTAAAGGTGAATTTTAATATTCGTTATACTTTTTCTCACTAAACAAAATTTTAACATTGTATTCAGAATATTTACAAGCACATAGATCATATACACAGATGCAGAAAAGAATGGGCCGGCGAAGTTATGTATTATGGAAATGTTGGATATTTTTTTTATTACCAAGGTTTAACACATGATTTTTCTTTCTTTGATATGGAATTCTGAAATGCACTACAACATGATTTCTATACCATTGGGGTGCGTTACAGGTGTTCTACAGTATAAATGGTTGCAATTTCATTTTCGCGATCGTTAATATTATCTAACACATTTTCCATTTATTTGACTGAGTTCTTAAGGTCCCCTAAAAAAAAAAAAAAAAAAAAAACTACTGCATAGCCTGGAATAAGATATGTGTTATAACTAGTATTAAAAAATGCTCTGACGAGCACCAAAAAAGGTTAATATGTTTTTAAGTGTGAAAAAGGGTTTGACAAGTGCTTCTGTTAATTATTGAGCATGAGGAAGGACAAGGGATCCCTTCTTGGCTACAACTCACTTCAATGCCAACTTTTAAAAAATCATATTTGCGCTTTTTCCATATGAAAGAAATTTGCGATTCTTTAGTAGAACTTTCCACCGTGCTTTAGATGTTAACCAGGGGTGTAGTCGTAAAAATAAGATAGGATGTATGCTCTAAGCAGAGGGATACCCTAGAATGTGTATACTATAAGCTTTCTTGAGAAATAATGTATATGGTGTTCTATTAAAAAGTCCAGAAGGCATACGGCGTATAACATGCACTTACATCCCTGATGTTAACTGCACTGTTCACTCTGCACTATACTACAAATAAATTTTCTGTGCAATTATACACTTAGGGCATGCTTGGTGCCAGTGCATGAATGTGATGCAGGAACTAGGTTTTTGACACTGTGTCGTCTTCCCTTACATTTATGTCTAATTAAGCTGCACCTTTACTGGTTATGTCTTTACACTATACATTTTTATAGTAACTGCGACTGATTTGTTTTCACGGAAAAAGCGCAAATATGATTTTTAAAAAGTTGGCATTGAAGTGAGTTGTAGCCAAGAAGGGATCCCTTGTCCTTCCTCATGCTCAATAATTAACAGAAGCACTTGTCAAACCCTTTTTCACACTTAAAAACATATTAACCTTTTTTGGTGCTCGTGAGAGCATTTTTTAATACTAGTCATTTAATTTTTTGATAAAAACTGAAGATTTTCTAATATCTTAAAAAGAAAAATAACTGCTGCTGTCAAAATTTATAAAATGATAACAACAGCATAAAATTTTGATGTATCAGAATAATTAAAAAGTCATTGCATTCCCATATAAAATATATATATATATATATTTTAAATTATTGTTAATGAAATGTTTTGTTTAATTAAAGCGTTTATCTTTTTTTTATGCTACGTGAACGTCGTCACGGGTAACAGCTAGTATATTATAAAAAATACACCTTTTATTTTTATTTCAAACATGACGTCAAATTTATTTTCTTTTAATTTTTTTAATAATTTTTCGCGTGGAAGTTTTTTATTAAAAATTCATTGCCGCTAAAAAATTATTGTTCCAATTTTTTTTTTTTTTTTTTTTTTTTTTGGCCAACAGGAAAGGAAAATGGTTAAATTTTATCTGAAAAATGCCTGTTGATTTTGTATGAAAAATAATTAAATTTTGAATTATTAAGGAAAATAGTTGAATAAAATAAATAAAAATTAGCCTATGTTCATTCCACTCCTATAATCTATCCATATGCAAAGATTCAAAGACATTAATCCATCCGTTTTGAAGCCAAGTTCATTCCAATTTTTCGGACACACTTTCACATTTATAATATACTAGTACACCGAACCCGGGTTCCCGGCTCACAAAGTAAAGATGAAAAACTTTTTTAAAATTTTAAATTGGAAAGTCTAATAAATTTTTTCTGCTTAATAGGCTTTTTAAACTGCCAACTAATTCTAAATAGCAATTTTACATGAAACATATTATTTATGTAATCATATACAGCTTTAAAAATTATCGGTTCTTCCGTATTAGCGGGGCCGTAGCTAAGGGGGTGCTATGGGCGGCTCAGCCCCCCCACCTAAAATATTTTGAGCCCCCCCCCCCCTGGAAAAGATTCCAAGGTCACGCAATGAATTTCTGTTCCGAAAATTCAAATGAAATATTGTTTAAAAACTTAATTTAGTTTTGAAACCTTTTCACAGTTTTGCAGAGTTACTAAATTGTATCTAAAATAAGTGTTTCAACACTCCCTCATCCTATTTGTACATGATGGGCAATTTTGCACCAGTTATACACTCAAAACTTCATCATCATATACTTTTCTGAGCATAAAATGAAGTTATTTTAACAGTTTAATAAGAAACAGAGTACCTACAATATGAATATGCACTAATTTATCTTTCTGCGTCAGAGAGAGAGAAAAAAAACTATGACCCCCCCCCCCCCTACATTGTCTTGAGTCCTCCCTATTGCTCACTACGGCCCTGCGTATTAGACTCAAGATAGCAGTTATTAGCCAAAGATTTCGCCAAAGAATAAAATTGCATTCTCAGTTTTTAAAAACAACTAAGAAAATATGACACCCAGATATTCTTTAAAATACATTTTTGTAAAGGTTAATTGGTGTATCTTTTGTAAAGTAAGTTTACAACGAACTAAAAGTCACTAAATTCATAAATAAAAACGAAATAAAACCAACAACATTCATTGGGTTTTATAGCCGACGATATATTGACATAACAGGTTTTTAATTACTATTTTTTTCAGTTGCTATGAAAAAATGACAACTAAAATATACAGTGATCTGTTATTTTCCATGGAGAAAAGAGATAGATGGAGGTGCCGTATGCCATTAAAACGGTTTGATTGGCGTTATTCTTCCGATATAAGTCTCTCATTCGACTCAAACAAAACAATCACATGGAACAGAGACCGATTTTTTTAACATCATTTTTTTCTCTAAATGAAAAAGATCTGAATATATTTTAGCATTATAAAATAGCATTTCATTGTATTATGAATTAAAATTGCATCGCTAAAAGTTTTTCTTTTTTGTGAAAGCACGCCGTTGTGTTTGATGCAATGCAGCGATTTTAGAGTTACATTTTTGGCGTCACCTCCAGCCACTAAACTGCATCTCTATTTTTTTTTCTTTTTTACTCTATGGCTATTTTTTTTCTTTTTCCCTCATAAATGCGATACTCAAGTTGCCACCATTAGAGAAATTGAACCAAAAACTACAAAAAAATTAATATCTCAAAAACAAATTGAGATACAGTTTTCTAACAAACGGCATTTAAAAGCACATTTTTTTCTCTAAACGATGGTATAAAGATTGAAAACGTGCAATGTCTAGAAGTTTAAAAATTTACAATAGCGAAAATTGCAAAACCGAAATTTCATCGGAAAGTGTTGCCATTCAAAACATGACGTATGCGTTACGCACAGATACGTTTGGCCTTTATTATATAGATATAAGGATTAACGAAGTGGAACAAGGTATATTTCCACATCGAACAATTCTTTACATTTGAAAGAATAAAATGTAAGTAATACTTCATTTCTTTATTTTCCTGCTAAATTCCATAATTAAATTGACACTCAAAATTAAATTGTCGCATATTAGATGTATATATAAATACGTACTTTACTTACATGTATTATGGCTATTTAAGAAAATAGCCATAGTCAAATTTGCTTTTCAAATTGCGTTATACTTTTCCTAATTGAAAAGAGATATGCCTTTTAAAATTCATAAAATGTTATACTTTGAAAGAAATATTTGCGATTTTAACAGTATTCTCCTTTTTGTTAATAAAATACACTTTTATTAACATTGCATTGTTTTATTAAATATGCAATATACTGAACACTAGTTAGGCTTTCTGGATCACCTGTGTGTGTTATTATCCTCTAATTATTCTACAAAAACTTAAAAAAAGAGAAGATAAAAAAGAAAAAGAAATAGAGCAAAAGAAATGGTATCTTTTCACCTCCTTTTCTTATATATAATATAGCAATAATTTAGGAAATACGAAAATAAAATTTTTACTTCACGAAAAGGGAATCAAAAATTTGGTCTTTTACCAAATTTATCATTGATCTGTTTCAGTAATCAATGGTCGATTTTTAATCAATTTGCATGTATATAGTTATGTTAACTTCAGATAATTTTAAAATGTTTACAGATAACTTCAAAATGGGTTGTTTACAGATAAATGTAAAATTTTCAAATAAATTTAAAAAAAAAAAGAAAACATTTACAATTAAAGTTTAAAAATTACAGATGATAAAATTTGATGTATATTTTATCATCCCGTAAATTTAAAACAGTTTACGCGATAAAAAAATTTTAAGATTTTTCTATGAAACGAGACACTGAAATTACTTTCCAAATTTCTGCTCCTCCTTTTTTTTTTTTTTTTTCTTTTCTTCTATTGGATATGTTGGGGGGAGGGGCATAGAAACGTGTTGCAGTTTCTGTGATTTCAGAAAAGAAATTTATGATTAGGTTGGAAAATCAGAATATATCACCTGAAGCATGTATGAGATTTTTTTTTTTTTTTTTTTTTTTTTTTTTTTTTTTTTTTTTTTGTTAATAGCCAGTTAGTAAAAGTAAAAATAATATCTTTCTTAAGATTTCTTATTTAAAATATACTCAACGAACTACTTATGCCCAAGCGGATGCGTGACCGTACGGCTCGCAAAAGGTATAGAAAAATTGGCACAGCAAGAAATAACAGACTTTTTTTATTACAAAGCAAACAAACATTTTTACTGTCTGTAAATATTCAATAAGTTAAACATAAATGTTATTTTCTGTAAATATGTTTTATTTTATTTCATATTTTCCTAATTTTCCGGATAATCCGGATTGGGTCTGATCCCTATTAATCCGGATTATCGGGGTTTTACTTATAAAAGGATCCTGCATTATTTTTGCAAGATTTTTGCTCCTGCCATCTATTGCAAATTGCATGAATATCAGAAATTTAATAGTCAGATAAAAACAATCGTTTAATTTTTGTAATGTTTGTTTTTGTTTTGCCTTTAACCTCATTAAAAATTAACGTTTTATGAATGAAATTGTATTAAAATAATTCTATTAGTTTATTAATGACAGGCATTCAGGAAAAAAAAAAAAAAAAAAAAGCTATTAATTACTAAAATTTAGAACATGACATAATCCTGGAATATTTGAAGTAATAAACAAAGGAGGTAAAAAAATAGCATTAGAAATTATTTTGTTCTATAATCTTCTTAGTGTTTTCTGATATTTATGTTATTTTTCTTAAAGGAATAATATAATTTTGGTGCTGCCATCTATTAACGATTTTTTTAAATGACAATTATTTCTACGGTACGAATTTTCAAGCTTTTACACGGAAATCGTTTGGCACTAGAAATTCCGAGAGATAATTTTCATGTTACGTCATCACAAAATCTCGATAAATAAATAGATCCTTTTTTTTTTTTTTTTTTTTTTTTTTTTTCCCTACACAAACATGGAGGGTGGCTTAGCTTAGGTGGTAGCTTAGTTTGAGAAATCTCAGTCTATGGAATTTTGATTTAACAGGTGAATGGGTGTTTTTTCTTTTTTTAGCATTACACTTTTGATCACAAAAACAAAGTAAATACGGTACTACTAGGTTATCCCGTCGACCAAAAAATTATCGCCAAACTGTAAGATAATGAATGATCGTGAATGTCACATTCACATGACATTAAATGCGATTCACGTGTTTAAAATGTTCATTAAGTGATTTTTATTTCGACTTTTTATTAGTATTTTTATTATTACTCTACTAATTATTTGTTTTTTTTTTTCGTTAGTTAAAATAAAAATTACGTCAATATGTATAATTTGGCTATTAGTTTGGCGATATGTATAATTTGGCGAAATGGGTGAACGGAATAACAGAGTAGTATCGTAAATAAATACCAAAAAAAAAAAAAAAAAAAAATTGTAATTTAACAATTTACACCGACTATTTGAAAAATGATATTTTCAAAAGACAAAAATTTTACTTAGACTTATAAATAAGTCCTATATTAAAAATAATAATAATAAACATAATTTTTGGGATGATCCCAAACGTGGCTTACGTAATAGCAGAATCCTATATTACATACACCAAGGATTAAAAATTATTATTCCTGTACCAATCATGTAAACTTGTAGTTTGATGATCCGCGGCATCAATTTAAGGAATTTACGAATGCATGATGATGATTTAAATGATGCACTGATGATGTTCTACGATTACACTTTTGATAAAGGTACTTAAAATGAAAAAAAAAATCAAATATAGTTTTTTAATATCACAAAACTTATCAATTCGAGTGGAAATCGAATAAATGCTTTTAGCAATACGACATTCGAAAGAAAATATGGCGTAGTACAAAATATCATTAAACCTTTTCCTAGATAGAATTTTGTTCGTTATTTTTATTTATTTTTGTAATGAAAAAAAAAAAAAAAACATAAAATAGACAGAGTACAGGTGCAGTTCAGACAGGTGCGGACGTCGGAGCAAGTAGTTTTAGGATATATATATATATATATTTTTTTTTTTTTTCAAAAATTAAAAAAAAAAAAATAAACATTTTGGTCTGGTTAGGGGCTTTAGTTAACTATTTGCTTTAGTATTACAAAAAATTCAAATTTAGATCTATGTAATGTGTGATAAATTTATATATTATTATTTATATAATAATTTATGTATTATTAACCTTATACAAATTGTTTTATATGGATTTTAAAGTATAAATAAATGGAAAAAGAAGATGATGAGAGAAATGAATGGAGAATTTCTGCTCTCGAGGTTAGTTGTCCCACCAGTGGTTGTGAGATTCTGACCTCTCGTTTGATAGACGGCAGGTGCTGGGTTCGAACCCAATCGCGTCCGTCGGCTTAACCGTTCGGAGTTTTCTTCGAACTATGCGTAGATACGAGTTAGGTTCCCTTAGAAAGAACTCCACGGACGGCCTATATCCCTTGAGTAGGTAATCGGCCGACACAAAATAAACCAAACCATTATTTACATGACTAAAAATATGTGATCTTGGATAAATACTTATTAGGTTCCCTTAGAGGGAAAGGCCCTAGGACCTATAGCCTCATTGCAGATAACCAGCCATTCATAAATAACACCAACACTCTTTGAAAAGTAAAAATGTTTTTTTTTTTTTTTTTTTTTTTTTTTTTTTTTTTTTTTTTTTTAGTGTAACACTAAAAACAGTCTTGTCAGTTTCTATATGTATTTTTTGGAGCTATTTTCTTCTTTCTCTCCCTCCTTTTTTATAATTTTAATAAATTTAGCCTATAAAAAAGTAAATTTCTGATATTTTAACAGTAATTTTTCGTATTTATTTTTATTTGGCTCTTATTACCTTATAATCGGTGCATTTTTTTTTTTCTCATCATAAATTTTAGCCTGAATTAATGACGAAGCATTTGTCATTAAATAATACGAAGATAATTGTTTGGATATTTTGAGAAAAAGAAAAGATAAAAAAAAAAAAAAAAGTCCACTAAAATCAATACGAAAATTACATCTCCGGAAATTTTGCTTAAAATAACAAATTTCGTGGAATTTTTGGAAAGCGTTTACGAAAAAACTGTATTTATTTAAAAATGGAAAGCATTTTTTAATCACACAGTTTCCGAATAAGTACACTTGCACATTTCTTGAGATTAAAAATGCTATCACAAATTATACAATTTTGATTTGGGTAGAAAAGACCTTTAAACAATCATAAAGATTTGGGGGGAGGGGGAGAAAGAAGTTAGGTTACATTTAATTTTTAAAGCAAATTTTAGAATATTTCTGCAGTTCAGGGCGAAGCATAATCTCCGCGACCTCTACCTTAGTTCGGTTTGGTTTCATTTTATTTCGGTCAATTATCTACACGAGGGTCATAGGCAATTTAAGGTGGGTGGACCCTCCGTGAAGGTATTTATAAGTGAGCCCAACCCATATTCACGCAAGGAAATCCAAGGATAGAAGAAAACCAGGGAAAAGTACGAACGATTAGGCCGATGGCCACGACTGGCTTCGAACCCAGCACCTGCCGTCTATTACCCGGGAGATCAGAACCTAGAGGCCACTGGATCCGCCATCAGAAATTACTCTGAAAATTTTGTTTCATATAGCATTACAATAAAAATTTTAAATGTGTGCTTCCATCTATAATCAATGTGCATCAATAGAAATTACCGATTTTTCGATGCCTGAAAATAATTTCTATTACGAATTGAGAAAAAAAATGCATCGACTTATTCAAAAGGCAAATCATAAAAACTAAAATAAGATTGTCTTGATCGGCCATGAGCCGTGACTTTTAGCCTGCAAAATGATGTTTGCAAACCGTTAAATCATCCAAGATCATACAGCACAAGTACTAAAGAAACGAAATAAAACAAGAAATTAAAACATTAAATTTGTATAGTTAAAATTTCAAAAGAAGCCAAATAAAAAAAACTTTAATAATACAAAACTCAAAATTGCGGTAGAATACTAACTAATCATGTTCGATATTTGTTAGTAAAAGTTAAATTTTTCTTAGCGAAAATGTAATTACGTCCTGTGAAACAAATAGTTCTGAATTCTGCTGACCAGTGATACCTGGATTTAACTTGGATTACCTGCTAAAAACGTCCTGTTCGTGCAGAAAAAAAACTTTATTTAATTATAGAAAGCTTAGGATTGCATTACATGAAAATCATTTTCCGCAATTTCTAGTTCCGAGCGATTTCAGACTGAAAACCTGTACCATACAAATAGAAAATAGTCAATTAAGAATGTTGACGATAGATGGCAGCACCAAATTAATATTATGACTTTATGAAAAAATAATACACTAACAAAGATTGAGACGCAAAATAATTTACTCACAGAATGCTCATTTTTTTCTATCTCCTCTGTTTGTTATTTAAAATATTCTAAATTAATTCTTAATTGTAGCAAATAAGCCTTTCTTTCTGAATGTCTGTCGTTAACTAGTCGTTGGAGGCCACCGTAATACTTACCCTTCATGGATATGCATAACATAATATATGAAAACATAACATATGTAAACAATTTATAAAATGCATTACAATTCCAGAATAAAATATAAACGTATTTTTAAGTATTTTTAACACATCATCATGCTCTATTAATGAATTTCTGATGAACCAATTTCGATAAATTGTATGAAGCGCCAAACTATTCAAATAGCACTGAATTGCATAAAAGAAACATCCCTATAACTCTAAAAATAATTATCATATTCACTAACGGTTTCTTGCATCGAATTAAGTGTCTCATTTGCAATTAAAAGATATCTTTGAGTTGAAATCTGAATGAAATACAGGGTCATGAAAAATCAAAGAATGTGAAAAACAGGATTAGAAATATCTCGACAACTATTTATCCGATCGACTTCGTTTTTTATGCAGAATTTGTGTTAATTTATTGCCTTTTACGTCCACTCCTTAAAATAAAAAATTCGAAAATTTTTATATACCTTTCACCAGAGCAAATTTTTCGAGAGTCCGAAAAAAATAGTTTCGGATAATCGAGGTTACTGATATTAAATAGGCTTCGTCCCATTCTTACATACTAAGCACATACAAAATTTCAAGTCTCTATCTCAATTTGTTCGAGAGATAGAGCGGTTACAGACAGACAGACACACAGACACACAGACGGACGGACGGCAAATTTTTTTTTCTAAAAATATGTTTTTCGGAATCTCCAGTGTCTGAAACGTGTAAATCCGTCAAAAAAAATTTTTGATTTTCAAAACGATTGCAAGACTTACCCTATACTAAGTATGATGGGTAAGTAATAAACTGATTTTTCTAAACTGCTTTTACGTCTATGCTTTTAAAAAGCATGAACGATATTATTTTCTAAAAGATGATAATGATTTTTTTACACAGTTTTATTCATAAAATGTTTATTTTGAAAGATATTAAAAGAAAGAAAAAAGAAACAAAAATACAAAGAATAAATAACTCATTTACATCCAATATATTTCTGATGTTCATACAATTTGCAATAGATGGCAGCACCAAAAAAATTTTACGAGCATGAAAGTTATACACAACCTTGATGAATAATTTAAAGATAAAACTAGTCGCGGGGTGCCACCGTAATCCTTACCCATCATACATATGCATATGAAAATAAAACAAGTGAAAACTATTTATACAGTGCATTGCAATTCATAAACAAAATTTAAATATTGTTAATACAGCATAGTAATGCTATATTAAAGAACTGCTAATGTACCAATTTCGACAAATTATATAATAACGCCAAACTACTCAAGTAGTACCGAACTGCGTAAAAGAAACATCCTTATAACTCCAAAAATAATAATTCTATTAACTAACAATTAACTGCGTCGGATTAAGCGTCTTATTTCCAATAAAAATATACCTTTGAATTGAAATTTGAATGAAATACAGGGTCATGAAAAATCGAAGAATGTGGAAAACAAGATTACAAATATCTCGGCAACTAACAATCCGATCGACTTCGTTTTATATGCAAAATGTGTGTTATTTTATTGCCTTTTACGCACACTCCTTTAAATAAAACATTTCGAA
Source organism: Maratus speculifer (assembly GCA_964019185.1). Taxonomy (NCBI): domain Eukaryota; kingdom Metazoa; phylum Arthropoda; class Arachnida; order Araneae; family Salticidae; genus Maratus; species Maratus speculifer. The sequence goes on along the minus strand of CAXHSM010000013.1, from coordinate 830,884 downwards.
AATTTTTATATACCTTTCACCAGAGCAAATTTTTCGAGAGTCCGAAAAAAATAGTTCCGGATAATCGAGGTTATTGATATTAAATAAGCTTCGTCCCATTCTTACATACTAAGTACATACAAAGTTTCAGGTCCTTATCTCAATATGTTCGGGAGATAGAGCGGTTACAGACAGACAGACACACAGACGGACGGACGGCAAAATTTTTTTTTCTAAAAATATGGTTTTCGGAATCTCCACTCTCTGAAACGTGTAAATCCGTCAAAAAAATTTTTTCGATGTGTTCAAAACGATTGCGATATTTACCCTATACTACGTATGTTGGGTAAGTAATATCCATCTTTTCAAGGATAAACTGGATTGATTCTACTGGTTCTAGCTAAAGAAAATTGAAGAATAATTATTTGGTGAATATGTAACAAAATAAAACATGTAGCGTAAAAATTTACATTTTATATTTTACTCAATGTGACTTGTAAAGAATATGTATCGATCTTTTGATTACGAAAATGTGCCTAGAAAATCCATTGTCCCCCCCCCTCCCCCCCCCCAAAAAAAAACTCTGAAGAATTCTGAGGAAACTTTTTTAAAGGGCTACTTCAGTCAAATGAAAAATCCGTTCGCTCATGCTAATCCTATGGGAGATATTTATAAAGATATCTTGGTTGCATTTCAATATCTTTAAAGGATTTTTTACTTTCTTCTATCTTTACAAGAAAGTATTGGTTTCATGAAAATTTTCGACTTCCGGTTCTCGACGGATTTATACGTTTTAGAAGATCCTGAACACGTTTTGACTATTTTTAGAAAATGTTTGTCTGTGAGTCTGTCTGTATGTGACAAAAAATGTGTGGGCGCTCTATCTCAAGAACTAATGCTCGAAATTTCATAATTTTTTATATTCAGTTAGACCTTGATATGAATTAGTGCCTATTGGTTTTTGGTGGAAATTGGCCTGCAGGTGGCGCTGTTGTACTACCTTTTTCATGATTTTAATGATTGCTATATCTCAAGAACTAATGCACAGAATTTCACCAAACTTCAGATTCTGTGTGACCTTGATATACATAGACGCTGATTAAGTTTTGGTGTAAATTGGCCTGCAGGTAGCGCTGCTATGCCACATCTTTCATGATTTTCATGATAGCTATATCTCAAGAACTAATGCACAGAATTTCACCGAACTTCAGATCCGCAATACCTTGAGATACATTGACATTGATAAGGTTTTGGTGTAAACTGCCCAATAGGTGGCGCTGCTATGCTACATTTTGCACGATTTTTTCAATATAAAAATGTACGTATGCGATAGAAGAAAGTTTTGGGATTTGCACATCCAACTAGTTTCTCATTGGATAGCTGAGATCAATTTGTATGCAGTTCGTTTTTTAATTTTTTGATTTTGTTTACAGATATTTTTTATGAGATCGCTTTCATTTTCGGAACCGGTTTTGAAAATGAAATCACCCTCCTAAAAATTTCTGTAAACAAAATCGGATAATTAAAAAACGGCCTGCATACAAATCGATCTCGAATGAAAAAGAAAAACCCTTTAAAGATATTGAAATGCAGTCTTAAAAAAATTCTTCCATTGGATTAGATTAGCGAACGGGTCATTTCAGTTGACTGAAGTAGCCCCTTAAACTTCTTTTAAACGTTTCATTTCCATATATAACGTTTTTAGAATATTTTAGAATAGGCCATATTTGTTTTTGTATTTTATGAGGCTCTGGATAAAGGTAGTAAAGTAAAAATTCATTCAATATTGAAATATTCTAAAAATACTAAAATCTTTTAAATGGCAGAGATGGGGATTTTCTTTAGTGCTGCTATCTACTGCTAATTAAGCGAATTAAAAATAACTTATATACAAATTTTCGATAGTACTCTGTTATCTCAAATTATACAAATCGCCAAATTATAGACAATGACGTAATTATTATTTTAAATAACGAAAAAACAAATCATTAGCGGATTATTAATAAACTAGCAAAAGCCATGCTTTATTTAGATTCGCGAAGCATTATTTTATATAACAGATATTTGAAAGTAACAATATTTTTTCGACCAAGTTCGCCAAATTATACAAATCGCCAAATTATAGACAATGACGTAATTATTATTTTAAATAACGAAAAAACAAATCATTAGCGGATTATTAATAAACTAGCAAAAGCCATGCTTTATTTAGATTCGCGAAGCATTATTTTATATAACAGATATTTGAAAGTAACAATATTTTTTTAATATTATTTTTGCATCTTTATTTTTAAAAAACGTTATTTTATGTTTTGGCGCATTTTAATTTTTTATTTATGACGTAAGACTGGCATACTAAAATATTTTCGAAGCAAACTTTTACAAAATATTTTTAAATTTTCAACTAAAAGCTCTTTTAAAGATGTTTTTACAATTTCCAGTAGCCACTGGTGTTTTTTAAAGTTGTTTAAAGTATGCATGTTTTCAATCTTTGTAATGAACATCAAATAATCTTTGATAGCTATTTTAGAATAATATATTTGGAGCGAGCTTGAAGAAAGTTACTTCTTCAAAATCCTATTTTCTGGAAAAACATTTGAAATCTGCTCTCGTTGATACTATGAATTTTTCACTGTAAAACTTTTTATTCTAATTTCTTCGTTTTTATATATATTAGCGTATGAGAATTTTTGATATTGTAGAATTTTTCGTAAGGAAAATTTCTATTGAATGCTTAATTTTGAAGGATTTTCACTCTCGACAATGTTACGTACGTTTTTAAGCCAATTGGTGTCTATGTATCCTCAATACTTACAACTGCTTCATCTAATGTTAAACCTTGGGATTTATGAATTGTAACAGCAAAAGCTAACTGCAGAAGAAATTCTTTCCTTGAGCAATTTATGCTTCCATTTTTCCAGAATTTAATTATTGGGGAATTGGTACGCACCAATTCTTATAACTTAAATTACTGTAGTATTCAAATTTATCCATGATTATTCGCGATATTTGGTCTGGTATAGGGATGGGACGAATATTCGGCTACTATTCGGTATTCGGCCTATTCGGCCCTTTTGCCGAATATTCGGTTGGCCGAATATTGAAGGCTTGTTGACCGAATACTTCGGCCGAATACCTGTAGTCGAATATTTAGAGATATCTGGCCGAATATAGCTAAAATTTCACCGAATAGTGAAAGATATCTTGCCAAATAAATTTAGGATTTAAAGAATTGCATTTCTTGCAATTTTTTTTCCTCTAATCCAAATTGACTACTTCATCATGAAGTCATTCTCATTCTTACTTACAAAATATACAGTTATTCGATTACTAAAAAATATACAGCCTTTCTGTATTTCCTTTAAAAGTTGGTGATATTTTAGAAAATGCTGCCCAAGTTGGAAATTTAATTGTGCGGGAAATGTCTTCATAAGAGAATGATATATTACAATTCAAAATATAAAAACACTTATAGAAAAAAAATACTGCTTTATTCTAAAACACTTGAATATTTATTAATGACTGCAAATTCCATGCACATATAAAAAAAGGCTGTTATGAAATTCGTAACTTATTTACATCAATTTAATGTACATTAAGATAAAAGAATATAATGCACTTTCATAATTTTTTTGTGTTAAAATAAATGTTTCAAATTTAAAAATACATTTAAAAGCACATTTAAGAGTAATAATTATTAATGAACTCTTATTTTTTAAATTATATATAATCAAAATTTATTTTCTTTATTGGAAAAAAAAAGTTGGTATTCGGCCTAATATTTAGCCGAATATTTGGTATTCGGCTATTCGGCCAAACCACTATTCGTCCCATCCTAGTCTGGTGGTTTGTGATTTTGTTTAATACGTGCAACAAAGTCTAAAGTCCCGTTCACTAAATCTTTTTCGGTCCACAAATGAGAACATAACATTACTTTAGATCCAAATGATAAAGTAAGAAATGGTTAAAGTCCATTTGTCGTTTCTGAATAGGCCAACTTTGCTTTAGTACATTTATAAAGAGCTTGAATCGAGGTAACAACTTCACGCAGTTCTTTTAATTTTTCATTTATTTACAAATTTAACAACTAATTTTATTTGTTTAAAATTCTTTTGTTGCCACTTTACAAAAAAAAAAAATCCATAATACAATTCTTTTAAAATGTTTAAGTGTCATCTGTGTAAACGATTTTGCGGGAAAATGAAAACATATTTTATTTATTAAATTAATCATGATTCTATCTATAATTATTTACTCCATGATTTATATATATATATATATATATATATATATATATTCTGAAAATGTACGCGTTTCATTTTTTATTTATTTGCTAAAATGCGTCCGTATTGGAAATGCATGTAAAATAAATTAATTAAAATAATAATTTTTTTAACGTTTTACTGTAAAAAAATTATATTGTGCAAATCTTCAGATCGTAATTTATTTTTGTGTTTAATTTGAAGTTAAAATATTGAATAGTTTTTTTTTGTAAAGTGTACGACAAAATGTAATTTGAGTGGCCTAGTAGAGGATTCGCTTCGCTCATCCTAAAAATACAAATAAAAAGTCGAAATAAAAATCACTTAATGACATTTTAAACACGTGAATCGTGAATCGTATTTAATGTCATTGAATGTGACTTTCACGATCCTCCATTATTGGCATTTAATCTTATAGTTTGGCGATAATTTTTTGGTCGACGAGATCACCTAGTAGTACCTAATTTTCTTTAATTTATTTCCTGTGTTTTTTACCTTAAAAAAATTCTACCTGTTCAAGTACTATAGAACCCCGTTAATTCGAACTTCTTTAATCCGGATCAGATTGGTCATTTTTTTTCTTTTCAAGTTTAAGAAGCAATTGGCTAATTTCCATAACATTAGTTTGATACATCGTCGGATTCTGAACTAAAAGAAAACTTTTTCTGAAATCTTTTCGATTTTTTATTACAAAGCAAACATTTTTACAGTTTGTAAATATTCAATAAGTTTAACATAAAGGTGATTTTCGAAAAGTATATTTTATTTTATTTAATTTTATTTCAATTTTTTTAATTCTCTGGATAATTCAGATTGGGTCTGGTCCCAGTTAAGAGGCTACATCGGTGAAATCGAAACTTAGTATCCTCTCACAAACACATGACTGTTGCCAACACGAAGGCGTATCCCAAACTGAAAGATTGACACTTTAAAAGACCAATGATATTTAAAAAGCGTCTAATTGACACGAAAAATGGTCATTTCAGAGTACAAGTTTACACACCTCTTCCCCCCAGGCAAATAACGGGGGACGAGCTCGGTATCCCATGGGGGAAAAGCGATTAGCAAAACAGGAAATGAGGGTTAAAGATAAGAAATCTTGTACTTCTCAGGTCTGATAGAGAGAAACTAAATGTACCTTGCAAAAATTTGGGAAGCAGAATTTTCTTCATTTATTTATGCAGAAGTCAGCATGGAAAAAGAAAGACTTCCAATACAATTTAGTAAGGCTAAATTTTCTGTAGCCAGAAAACAACAAAATTTTTAGAATTATCATTATTTATTTATTTATTTATTTATTTTTTATATACATTTTGAGACCCTTTGCGGTAGCACTTTATTTATAAAATGCGTCTTAGGGTAGACATTTATAAAGATATTTATAAAGATATTTCATCTGCATTTTAAAAATTTTGTAGGACAATTTTTTTTTTTGGGGGGACAACCGAGAGCGATTTGTACGAGGCCTTTTTCGACTGGTTAAAGATATTTTAAAGAGACTACTTCAGTCGAGGGGAAAAAAGAAATAATAATAATAATAATAATAATAAAAACAATTGCGATTGGTAGTCTTATGGTAGAAATTTATAAAGATATCTCGTCAGAGTTTTAATGTATTTAAATGACATTTTGCATTGGATAACCTAGGTCGATGTGTACAAAAACCGTTCTCAACATTTTTGGTTTTGTCTATGGATATTTTAAAAGACCATTTCAGTCAAACGAAACAATACACTCGCTAATGATAATATAACGGTAAAAATTTATAAAGATATCTCTTCAGCATTATAATATTTTAAGCTTTTTTTTCTTTCGATAGCTGAGATTCCAACTATACAAAGACATTTTTCTATTTTTTCGAATTTATTTACGGATATTTTAAAGAGGCTACTTCAGTAAAGCGAAACCCTATGGTAGAAATTTTTAAAGATATCTCGTCTACATTTTAATATTTTAAATGATTTTTTTGGCATAAAATAGCTGAGATCTTATGGTACAAAGACCGTCTTATACTTTTTCGATATTGCTTACAGATTTTTTAAAGAGGCTACTTCAGTAAAGTGAAATCCAATTGTAGAAATTTATAAAAATATCTCTCCTACATTTTAATAATTTAAATTTTTTTTTTTTTGTCATGGGGTAGCTGAGATCTTTTGGTACAAAGACCGTTTTGTACATTTTCGACTTTGTTTAGTGGAATTTTAAAAAAGCTACTTCAGTCAAGTGAAATCCAATGGTAGATATTTATAAAAATATCTCTTCTACATTTTAATATTTTTAAATGATTTTTTTGGCATTGGATAGCTCTGCTCTTTCGGTACAAACATAGTTTTGTACTGTTTTGATTTTGTTTACAGTTGTTTTATAGAGGCTACTTCAGCCAAGTAAAATCCTATAGTAGAAATTTATAAATATATCTTTTCTACATTTTAAGATTTTTAAATGATTTTTTCGTATAAGATATCTCAGATCTTTCGGTACGAAGACCGTTTTGTACTTTTTTGACTTTGTTTAGAAGAATTAAAAAAAAAGCTACTTCAGTCAAGTGAAATCCAATGGTAGAAATTTATATATTTATCTCCCCTACATTTTAATATTTTTAAATGATTTTTTTTTTTTTTTTTTTTTTTTTTTTTTGTCATAGGATAGCTGATATTATTCGGTTCGAAGACCGTTTTGTATATTTTCGATTTTGTTTAGGGGAATTTTAAAAAAGATATTTCAGTCAAGTGAAATCCAATTGTAGAAATTTATAAAAAATCTCTTCTACATTTTAATATTTTTAAATGATTTTTTTTGTCATGGGATAGCTAAGATCTTTTGGTACAAAGACCGTTTTGTATTTTTTCGACTTTGTTTAGAGGAATTTTAAAAAAGCTACTTCAGTCAAGTGAAATCCAATGGTAGAAATTTATAAAAATATCTCTTCTACTTTTTAATATTTTTGAACGATTTTTTTTGTCATTGTACAGCTGAGATCTTTCGGTGCAAAGACCGTTTTGTAATTTTTGATTTTGTTTACAGGTGTTTTAAAGAGGCTACTTCAGTGAAATGAAGTTCAATGGTAAAAATTAAAAAAATATCTCTTCTACATTTTTATATTTTTAATTTTTTTTTTTTATTTTATTTTATTTTTTTTTTTTTTTTGTCATGGGATAGCTGCGATCTTTCTGTACAAAGACCGTTTTGTATTTTTTCGACTGTGTTTAGGGAAATTTTTAAAAAGCAACTTCTGTCAAGTAAAATCCAATTGTAGAAATATATAAAGGATCTTTGGGTACAAAGACCATTTTGAACTTTTTGATTTTATTTACAGGTGTTTTAAATAGGCTACTTCAGTCAAGTGAAATCCAATTGTAGAAAAAAAATAAAAATATCTCTTCTACATTTTAAAATTTTAAAATGATTTTTTTTTTTTTTTTTTTTTTTTTTTTTTTTTTTTTTTTGTCATGGTATAGTTGAGATCAATCGGAACAAAGACCGTTTTGTACTTTTTCGACTTTATTTAAAGGAAATTTAAAAAAGCTACTTCAGTAAAGAGAAATCTAATGGTAGAATTTTTTAAAACTATCTCTTCTACTTTTTATTATTTTGAATGATTTTTTTGTCATTGGATAGCTGAGATCTTTCGGTGAACAGATCGTTTTGTATTTTTTTTATTTTATTTACTGGTGTTTTAAAGAGGCTACTTCAGAGAAATTAAATAAGGTAGAAATTTATTAAAATATCTCTTCTACATTTTAACATTTTTAAATTATTTTTTGGCATTCGATATCTCAGATCTTTCGGTACAAAGACCGTTTTGTACCTTTTCGACTTTGTTTAGGGGAATTTTACAAAAGCTATTTAAGTCAAATGAAATCCAACTGTAGAAATTTATAAAAATATCTCTCCTACATTTTAATATTTTTAAATGATTTTTTGGCATTGGATAGCTGAGATCTTTTGGTACAAAGACCGTTTTGTACTTTTTCGAGTTTGTTTAAGGGAATTTTAAAAAAGCTACTTCAGTCAAGTGAAATCCATTGGTAGAAATTTATAAAAATATCTCTACTACATTTTAATATTTTTAAATGATTTTTTGTCATGGGATAGCTGAGATCTTTTGGTACAAAGTTTGTACTTTTTCGAGTTTTTTTAGGGGAATTTTATGAAAGCTACTTCAGTCAAGTGAAATCCATTGGTAGAAATTTATAAAAATATCTCTCCTACATGACCGTTTTGTACTTTTTCGTGTTTGTTTAGGGGAATTTTAAAAAAGCTACTTCAGTCAAGCGAAATCCATTGGTAGAAATTTATAAAAATATCTCTCCTACTTTTTAATATTTTTAAATGATTTTTTGGCATTGGATAGCTGAGATCTTTTGGTACAAAGACCGTTTTGTACTTTTTCGAGTTTGTTTAAGGGAATTTTAAAAAAGCTACTTCAGTCAAGTGAAATCCATTGGTAGAAATTTATAAAAATATCTCTACTACATTTTAATATTTTTAAATGATTTTTTGGCATTGGATAGCTGAGATCTTTCGGTGCAAAGACCGTTTTGTACTTTTTTGATTTTGTTTACAGGTGTTTTGATGAGGCTACTTCAGTCAAGTGAAATCCATTGGTAGAAATTTATAAAAATATCTATTCTACATTTTAATATTGTTTAATGTCTTTTTTTGTGTGTGTGTGTGTGTGTCATGGGATAGCTGAGATCTTTTGGTACAAAGACCGTTTTGTACTTTTTCGACTTTGTTTAGGGGAATTTTAAAAAAGCTACTTCAGTCAAGTGAAATCCATTGCTAGAAATTTATAAAAATATCTCTTCTTCATTTTCATATTTTTAAATGTTTTTTTTTTTTTTTTTTTTTGTCATGGGATAGCTGAGATATTTCGGTACAATTAAAGAATCTTTTTAGAAATTACATTTCAAATATATGAAAGAAAAATAATAAAAATGGTAAATGTGTTTTTTTTTTTCGAAATCAATAATGCTTTTAAAGTACATTTGAGATTACATGTTTAGTTAAACATACTTTTTGAAATCAACATCTATTTACATCATTTCTGATCCAATTTCTTGCGTGAAATATCATGAAGGATTTTTTTTATTTTCCTTTTTTGCCTACAAGTAACCAAAAGCGTTTTACTAATAGCCAGAGGCAAGAAATTTCTCCCACTTCCTTGCAAGACTCCCCGTAGAGTAAACCCTTATCACCTTACACGCTAATGGGTTTTAGGGTGTTTACCTTTTGGAGGTGGAGTTTTACGGCCTTTTCAACTGTTTTAAATCAAAGTGTTTCAAATTTTTATACAAATAGCATAGATTAAATTTTCTTAAAAATCAAAATAAAAAACATTTTCTGAAAGCTAAATAATTAAACTCTGCATGCTGTTTTACCAAATTTTAAAATGTCAAACAGATTTTTCGTAATAAGACATTAAAGGTGAATTTTAAAGATTATAAAATAACGTACTTGTATCGCCTTAAAATTAAAATAAGAAATAAAATTTCAAAATGACGTGCATAGTTTAAACCTACAGGTTTTCAAAACAACAAAAATTATTAAATTTGAGTAAAATGCAAAGGAAGGAAAGTGATAAATTTCTTCCATTGAAATAACATTACCCATTCTATCTCGGAGCGTTACTGATGTAGGGCCTTAATCCGAATTAGCAGGGTTTTGATGTATAATGGTCTTTTATAGACATTTACAGATATTTTTAGTGAAATTTTGTGTTAAATATATGTTTACATAAAAAAATTATTGCATGGGAAAATAATAAACAGAAAACTTAAAAAAATTAAAAAAAAAATTAAAAAAAAATTTTAGGCATGGATTATTCTTGAACTACTTGCCTGATTTGGAAAGTTTTTGCCCTGTTGTGCACAGGAAACGTGTCATTTTAATGTATCTTCATGATAAAAAAAATATTAATTATAAAGTTCATTACATTTTTGATACTACATTTCATTTTTGATACTACTTAGTTATCCTGTCGACCGAAAAACTATAGCCAAATTAAAAAGATTAAGATTAAATGCCAATAATGGGTTACCGTATGTGATATTATGTGATATTAAACACGAAACACTCGTTTGGGACGTCACCAAGTAATTTTAAATTCGATCTTTTATTTGTATTTTTATTAATTGATTTGTTTTATTCATTTTTTTAAAATAAAAATTACGTCAATATGGTCAATAATTTGATTAATGGCTTAGCGATTTTTACAATTTGGCGAAATTGGTCTACGGGATAATCAAGTAGAATGAACAATTTTTTTAAAGAATATATAAAAAAAGAAGTTTTTCGAAGAGTGACTTTTGCATTGGTTACACCATGTCAATGATCAATGTGTAACACCTTTAAAATTCATTTCAAACGATTTTTTGCCACAGGCCGTAATATATCGAAAAATTTTTGACTATCTACGTAAATAAACTAATCATATAGAAACTTCATTTTCAATAAGGATCGTGCGAGGGTAAACGTCAATAACAGACAAAAAATTCATACCAATCCAAGTATATTTGCGGGAGTTAGAGAACGGACAGGCGGACAAACAAACCGAACGCATAAACACTTTTGAACTTTGTTGGAATGTGTTAATAAATTTGAATATGTTTGACAGGGTTTAACATCTTTAAAATATATTTGAAAAATTTTTTTGACATTATTGAAACATAGACTGTAATGTATCGGAAAATTTTTGTCTATCCCTGTATATAAACTAATTATAGTAGAAACTTCACTTTCAATAAGGATCATCCTAAGATAAACATCAATAACATATAAAAATTTCATAGCAATCCGAGTATATTTACGGGAGTTAGAGCACGGACAGACGGACAGAAAAACCGAACACATAAACATTTTTTATCGTTGTTGGAAAGTGTTAATAAATTTGAATATGTTGGACTGTGTGTAACACTTTTAAATTCATTTGGAACGAATTTTTCCCATAGACTCTAATGTATCGGAAAAATGTTGACTATCCCTGTAAATTTATTAATCATAGTAGAAAGTTCATTTTCAATATGGATCGTGCTAGGGTAAACATCAATAACATATAAAAATTTCATAGCAATCCGAGTATATTTACGGAAGTTAGAGCACGGATAGACGGCCATCCGGCCAAACGAACAGACAAACCGAACCATAAACACTTTCCAACCTTGTTGGAAAATGTTAATAAATTTGAATATTTTTGACTGGGTGTAACACCTTTCAAATGCATTTGAAACGATTTTTTGCCATAAGCCGTAATGTATCGGAAAAAATTTAACTATCCCTGTAAATAAACTAATCATAGTAGAAACTTCATTTTCAATAAGGATTGTGCTATGGTAAACATCGATAACATACAAAAATTTCATAGCAATCGGATATATTTACGGAAGTTAGAGCGCGGCCAGACGGACAGACGAACGGAAAAATCGAACACATAAACACTTTTCAACTTTGTTGGAAAGTGTTGATAAATTTGAATATGTTTGACAGTGTGTAACATTTTTAAATTTCATTTGAAACGATTTTTTACCATAGGCCGCAATGTATCGGAAAACTTTGAGTATCCCTGTAAATAAACTTATCATAGTAAAAACTTCATTTTCAATAAGGATCGTGCTAGGTTAAACATCCAAAAACATATAAAAATTTCATAGAAATCCGATTATCTTTACCGGAGTTAGAGCGCGGAAAGACGGTCATACGGACAGACAAACCGAATGCATAAACACTTTTCAACTTTGTTGGAAAGTAATAATAAAATACCATGAAATTATACGTCCCGACCAAAAAAACCAGGTAAGAAAAAAACTAGAATTACAAAAGCTATATGGGGAAAAAATAGGGAATATGAAATAGTATAGGGAAAAGGCGAAATTTGACGACCTTTTTTTCAGGAATGAAAAATCCCTTGTAGAAAGACACTCCCTAATTTGTCGGGCCAAAAGAAAGAGGAGGGAAAAATGAACTTGGAAATAAACACAGAATTCACAACTAATATAATTATTGATTAACTCTCTGGATCCCAAATCGGCGGGGTTATTTTGAGATATTTTAATTCGTATATCTTAATTTCCACCTGACAATTAAAACAGCAATATTTGCTTTAATTAATAACAGAATATTCTATATTTAAATAAAACGAAATTAGCCATAGAGCCATTATTCCAATCAGTTGTCCACAGTCAGCCAAATAAGGGAACAGAAAAGATGGAATTTTTCTTTGCAAAAAACTTATCCGAATAAGTGATATATTATGTCATGGCCAACTACATTTGAGGCTAATATATGAAGCCTCCCGCCAGAGGACTCTGATACCCTGCTCAATCACGGCCAACTAGATCTATAGACCTATCCGTTTCAGACTAATGTATGAAGCCTCCCGTCAGAGGACTCTGATACCCTGCCCAAGCGTGGCCATCTAGATCTATACGGCCCATCCATTTCAGACTAATGCATGAAGCCTCCCGCCAGAGGATTTTGATACCTTGACCAAGCATGGTCAACTAGATCTATACGGCCCATCCATTTCAGACTAATGTATAAAGCCTCCCGCCAGAGGACTCTGATACCCTGTCCTAGCATGGCCAACTAAATCTGTACGACCCATCCATTTCAGACTAATGTATGAAGATGTAATATATTGATATCAGCTTATTCAGTTCTAATCTGGGCAGGGTTTGATCCACGTGGTCCAATGAAATTTGCACTTGTTCGAATCGATATTTACAGATGGTTTTATTAATCAGTGTTTCGACCGATCTTGGCGCTTATAAAGGATGAATAAGGTAGCCAAAACAATAGGGTATTTAAAAAAACGATTAATGGTGTTAAATCCATTGTCCATGTTTATTTATTTTTATTTTTTCATCCTTTCACCTTTAATGCTTGTGACATTTTTGTATATGATGTAACGTGGGAAGAAATTGTAATTTTTTAATACTTTGAATATTTCTATGGAAAAGGTAAAAGTTTTTGCCGTTAAATAAATTATTGGTGTTGAAGTTAATTTACTTCTTTTTTTTCACTTTCCAACAAAGTTAAAAAGTGCTTATGCATTTGGTTTGTCTGGGCGTCTATCCGTTTGTCCGCGCTCTAACTCGCGTAAATATACTCGGATAATCAAGAAATTTTTGGACGCTAATGACGTTTACCCGAGCACGAATCCTATTGAAAATGAAGGTTCTGCCATGATTAGTTTATTTACAGGGGCAACCAAAAGTTTTCCATTTCATTACGGCCTATGGGGGAAAATTGTTTCAAATGAATTTTAAAAATGTTACACCCTCTGAAACATCTTCAAATTTATATAAATCTACTAAGTGCATTAAAATATGCATTTTGTAAAGTATGCAGCGAAAAGAATACTTATTATTCATTTACAGGGCCACACAAAAGAATTTCACTACATAATAATTAAGTGGGAGATTATTTGCGACAGATTTTAACTATGGTAAACGATTTCATATAAAATCAAATTGATTTATGTTACAGAGGATTAATATGAGTTATTTCATGCATAATACTAGTGCACAGCATTTACAGGGACACACAAAAGATTTCAAATAGTATATTCTACCCAAAGTCCTGTATATTATGGAAGATGGCTGTTAGATGGATGAAATACATTATGATATACGCTTTTAAGTTTCACTAGATGTAAGTATATTATATGGTTATTATAAATGCTAATTATTACACTGTTTAGATATACAGGATTATATAAAAGATCTCGGAAAGTTTAATGAGTATGAGTGTAATTTACTTAAAAGATTTTTTTAAATATATTATGCCTTTTTACGATGAACTGCATTTACTTTACAAAGAAATGTTTGTAGAATATAGATAAAATGAAACACAGGGTTACGCAAAGAACTGGATACATTGTCGCCTTTGGATGATAATTTCTGGAAGTTTATTTAAGTAGTTTAAAGAGAATTTATTTTTAAACTACACTTTAGCAAAATACTTTCGTGTATTAAAGATACTATGCATTTTACAGGGCTAAACAAAAGAATTCAAGTATGTTTCCATCTATTAGCATAAATTGCTGAAAGGAAAATTTCAACCAATTAGGCTTTTTCTTGGTGAACTAAATTTTACCATTATATTGTCTATATATAAACCGACAGATCAAATACAGGGCTTTCAAAAGCATTGGAATACATATTTGGATATGGATAAGTTATACATTATTTCCCTAGATAACGGAGCTTTGCTAAAGATTTCAAGAAGTGTTGGAAAGTGCTTCATAATCTATACTTGACGCATGATTTTTCTTACTTGTTTTCAATTCCTTGGGGAATATTCTCTCAGCTGTTACTCGAATTTCACAAATAACAAATGGGGAAAGTGGATCAACAAAGTTTAATTGTCTGAGCGAAGCGAAGTCTTTATACTCAGAGATACATAACGATATTAAAAGTCAAAAAAATTCTTTCGTCAAGCAAATCTCAAAAAGTACTTGTCGGATTTTGATTCTGTTTGTACCAATAGGTACCTATGAAGGTAATCTGGTGAATGCACCTACTTTTAAAAATTAATTCCAAATAGTTTAAAAGTTATAGTAAAAAAACTGATAAAAAAGCACAATTTATGTTCATACGTCACAGAAATTTGGTGAGCGTGATTTTCACCGGCTGGACATTTTCGTAGATAACCGAATCAGTACATGGAGTAAATAGTAATCATTTTCGCACTCAGAAATATTGAATGCAATAAAACATTTTAAAATTTAATCATACAGGAAAATAAAACTGTTATTTTTTTATATTAAAAAATGTCATAAAAACTTTGATTTTGAGATTTTGTGATGATCTCTTAACAGCACTTTTTGATCGCTAAAAGAATGTTTTACATATTTCGCGTGTGAAAATTAGAAACAATTATGTTTTTAAATAAAAAGTTTCTTTTGTGACATCATTTTCCCTTTATATTTATTTTCATTGCATGTTTTCTTTTAACTTATATTTTGTTTGTGTATGGAAGTCAATTCTGGTCACTAATTTTTCGGCATGGATACCACAAGCGCATCAGATTTGGCGCAATTTTTTTCAAAGCCCATTTGGCGAAAACTCCCTTTTCAAATAACGCTTACATACACATTTTTAAATTATTTTCTATTTTCAAAAAGAACTTACAGTAAATAAAATAATAATAATAATTAACAACTATAAAAAGAAATATTTTATATAATTAAAAGAAGGAAGTGAAAGTAAATAAACATTTTATGAGTAAATAAACAAATAATAAATAAATAAAGCCGGGTTACCATCTCAGGTAAAATAATGCCATTTTGACGCCAATTATGTACCCTGGTGCATATGTGACATTTTTATCCATTTTTCATCCGTTTCCTGTTGGCATACAACTTTGAAATACGGAGTATGTATGCATACCTGGGAGCAATACTGGAATTAGACATTGATTTTTTTAAATTCGATCCAAAAAGGGGCATCGAGGGCTATTTTTCAAAGATTTATACAATTTATACTGCATAAAGGAGCCACTTACCTATTTCTATATACCAGAAGAAGTAAGTGGTATGTAAAAACAATTATAGTATACATAAATAAAATACTTGAGATAAAATACTAGAGATATAAGCAGCGGGTTTGGCGAGATTTTTTATGCCAATTAGGCGAAAACATCGTTTTGATTACCAGATGCATATAGCAAGCTATAACAACACGTTATTTATTTATTTCAAAATGAAAAAAAAAAGGAATAAATGAAACATTTCCTGTTATTAAAAAAGATATAACAATCAATAAATGATAATATTTTAGAACAAACAATTTATTATAACATTTATATGATAACCAGTATGTTAGGCAACTAAACGCCATTTTGGCACCAATTAGGTACCTCGGTGTATATAGAGCATATATGTGCCATATTTATTTGTAAAACTGAGCATGAAAGTTTACCAGGTGTGTTTTCATAGGCGCTTATATCTTTTTGCAACATAGCGCACCTTTCGAAGCCAAAACTGCACAAAAGAAAAAATAATCAATATTTGCAGCATTTTTTTTTATGTAATGCACATTTTGTAATCAGTAAGCTCGATAATCAGACCTCGTTTTTTTTGCTTTAAAAGATGATATTTCATACGACGTCTTTTTGGGATTCGTCGTTTTCCCATATTTGATAGTATGTGTCTACCCGTTTTGTACCCTTTTTTGTAACTTTCTTCTTTATTAACAGCGACATCTGGATTTCCTATTTAAATAAAAATTCTTCGAAATACAAAAAATTTTGTTAAAATAAATAAATAATAGGAAATGCGGACATCTATTGCTCAAAACACAAAATTTCTCCTATTGAGTTAATAAAAATCAGTAAAAACACAATTTTTATGATAATAAAAAGGTGACTTATGTAATAACAGAGTCATATATTATGTACGTTATGGATTAAGTATGAATATTACAATGAAAAGTGATATTTCAAAAGTATTATGAAATTAGTTAAAAACCATTTATTTTAAACTAAATAATTAAAAGAATTATTTTTTTAATGAAATAAATGGGATTTGAAAAATTATTGGAAATTTATCACCATAGATGTATCAATATTACAATCAGTACCTTGTATGCAAAATGGAACAATTAGCAATACTTTTTGTACCCGAAAAATGGTCGTTGCTTTTTTTAAGGTTAAAAAGTAGATTACGAAATATTCCTATATAGAGATGCCAAACCCTCGCTTATTGCACAGCAGAATTTTCTTATAGGAAAAGTTATTTTTTAAATCCGCAGAATGTTCCAATTTAATAAAACATTTTCTGTATTAAAATACCGGTACCCAAAATGCTGGAGACTTGGCAGCTCTGCCTATAGCATTTTAATTAATCACGGTACTTTTTTTAATCGGTTTCAAATTTAGTGAAGACAACGTTTTTTGGCCGAAAGCAGCTTTTTTCCACATGTGTAACTACGATACAATTCCTTGATGTTGACTTATGAATGAATGTTTTGACTTATGCTATTATTGCTTCCTCTCATTTATTTATTTGAATTTTAAATAAGATGACTCAAAATCGTGTTTTTTAAATATACGAAAAAAAATGCATTTCGAGAGAGGGCGAAAAGGACAATATTTGGCGATTTATTACCTGCGTTTGGCTAAGTGTCTTACTACCTTGTATTTAATACTCTTCACAATACTTCGCTGTTATATGGACTTAGGCGCTTTTATAAAAAGTTTGACGTAATTCGGGCTTAAGAAAGTGAGTTTTTTACTGAATAATAAAAATAAATGAAAAATGAATACTAAGAAATACTAATAAAATAAAAATGAAGCATTATATTGATCTATGTATACTTAAAAATTCATCTGCTAGCACTAATTAGATAATTTATGTGCAGGGGTGGGGAAATTTTCCAAATTCTTACCAGCCAAGGATTTATTTCGCCAGCCCGCAAGATGCAACATACGCAGTTGAAAATAGTTATGACAAAATCGCACGCGATTACAGACAAAATTACTATTACTACAATGCATTTTCATAATTCTTTTTTGTATAATATTAAGAAATATATGTAACAAAGGTAAGATTAATATTAGATAGAACTTAGTACCATACTTACACTGTAATAATTTGGAAAGTTAAAATATCTAGATTAAAAAAGTGTTTCTGATAATGTGCCTATTGCCTACAGTTTTTCAAAAACTAAGAATGCACTCGCCTTATGAGAAAATCCACTCGCCACTGGCGACCAAAATGATGTATTTCCCCATCCCTGTTTATGTATATATAATAGGAGATGAATAGCTTTTGATTCTGTATTTCTATGCTATAAAGCATTAACGTTTGTGTGTTTTTCGTTAGCATTCGGGGTACCTAGCCGATTTAAAAAATAATGTAGGCAAAAAATGTTGGTAACCATCTTTGCTGCAAAATATACTATATTTTGCGTAGGAACAATAATCACCATCAATGCACGAGCAAAAAAAGTTCTAAAATTGAGAATTCTTTGATGTTGAATGTTGATATGACTAAATATTTAAAATCTTTTTTGTGGTGGCAACTTTTAAGATATAATATTCTCGTTATGAACGATTTCTAAAACATTCGACAATTTAATTTCACATATTAAACATTTTTTTTTCTAGAAAAAGTTTTAAACCCAATTTATTGAGAATATTGCAATTTCTAGGATACTGTTGGGGTAAGAAACTATAACTTTGGCATCACAGTAACTTATAAGATGTAAGTGCTCGTTTAGCACAAATTTTTAAAAAAGGATTCCTTAACTCTTATCGACAACCTCATTGCATCCGTGGAAAACAGATATTCAACATTATAAACTATTCGGACGGATTTCACACCATATAAAATACACTTTATTTCTCTTCAAACATAATAGTTTATGTTATTTATAGTTTCTCAAATCGGTGCGAAGCTTCTGTTTATGCTCATGACATCATTTCAAAGAGCTATATTCCCAATATAGGAAAATTTGGTGTTTTATTTTCTGTATTACTTTTAACATTTTGCATATTTCCAATTTTATATCCATGCATGGTTTGCTTTTCTTTTATAAAAATAGTATATGCAACAAGATTTTGTAGTTCTACGATTCGATATGCTTATTTTGATCATTATATTTTATCACAATGAATGACCAATTAAAGTTAACATCTCATTTTCTTTACTTATCGCAAGTTATTAAATGTGTATTCTCAGCAATATCGCTCAGACTAATCCCTCTGAGGGAAGTCCTAGTTAAACATTTTATTGTTTAATACTATCGGCACGTGATTTAGCTATGTGCGATGTATGAATTATAAGATTATCTAGCATATATTCTTTATTAAGATTAAATAAAGAATGAGGTATATTTTTATTATACCGGAGTTTAGACTATAATATATTCCGCTATAGATTTTAGGCCTTAGGCTTTGAGCCTTAGATATTAGGCTTTAGATCTTAGGCTTTTGGTCTTAGGCCTTAAGTTTTTAAGCATTAGGCTTTGGGTCTTAGGTGTTAAGTCCTTAAGCATTACTTAGGCGTTAGGTCTTAGACATTAGGCCTCAGGCCTTGAGCCTTTAATGAAGGTGAAGATGAGTTAGTGTGAAGATGATAATGAGTGTGAAGTTGAAAATATAATCAAAGTTGAATGTGAGTGTGAAGTTGAAGGTAAAGATTAATATGAATTTGAAGGTGGTGAAGTTGAATATGAATGTGTGTGTGAAGGTGAGTGAAGGTAAGTTAAATGTGAGCGTGAATGAGTGTAAAAGTGAATTTGTAGGTGGTGAAGTTGAATGTGAGTGTTGTGAGTATGAAGTAGGAGTGTAGTGAGATCAGCTGAGTTTGAGTGAAGGTGAGTTGAATGTGAGTGTGAAGTTGAAATTTTGTTTCAAGTTGAAGGTCAGTGCGAAGGTGAAAATATGTATAGGAGTTTGATGGTGGAAAGTGGTAAGTGTAAAGTTGCGTAGAGGGTAAAGCTGAAGATGAATGTGAAAGTGAATATCAATGTGAGTGAAGGTGTGTGTGAGTATGATGGTGAAGATGAGTGTGAATTTAAAGATCGTGGAGTTTAAGATGTCTGTGAAGTTGAAGGTGGTGAAATTGAAGAAGAGTATCAAGTTAAAGGTGTTGCAGGTCAGTATGAAGGTGAAAATGAGTGTGAAGTTGGTGAAGTTGAAGATGAGTATGAATTTGAAGGTGGTGGTACATTGGTAAGTGTTAAAGGGGGTATGAGTGTGAAAGTGCAGATGAGTTTTAATTTAAGCCTGCGAAATTGAAGATGTGAATGAATTTGAAGGTGATGTTGAAAGTAAATGGAAGGAGGTGAAGTTGAAAGCGAGACGGTGAGTATGAAGTTGAAGGTGGTAAAGTTGAAGGTGGTGAGAAGGTGAGTGGAAGTTGAAGCTGGGTGTGAATGTGAGGATGAATTTGAAGTTGAAGGCGAGACTGAGTATGAAGCTTATGGTGGTGAAGAAGGTGGAGAGAAGGTTAGTGGAAGCTGAAAATGAGTGTGATGGTGAGGATAAATGTGAAGTTGAAAATGAGTTTGAAGATGAAGGTGAGTGTAAAGTTGAAGATGAGTGTGATAGTCAAGATGAATATGAATTTGAAGGTGGTGAAGTTGAATATGAATGTGAGTGTGAAGATAGTATAGGAGAGTTGAATGTTAGTGTGAAGTTGGAGGTGTTGCATGTGAGTGTGAAGGTGACAATAAGTATGAAGTTGAAAATGAGTATGAAAATGAAGGTGATGCGAAATTGAAAATGAGTTTGAAGTTGAAGGTGAGTGTGAACGTGAAGATGAAAATGAATTTGAAGGTGGCGATGAGTTGGTAAGTGTTAAGGTATGAGTGTGAAGATCATGATGAGTTTGAATTTGAAGGGGGTGAAATTGAAAATATGTGCGAATTTGAAGTTAGGGCAGTTGAAAGTGAATGTGAAGTTGTGGGTGATGAGGATGAAGGCGAGAAGGTGCAGATGAGTGTGAAGATAGGGAAATTGAAGGTGAGAAGGTGGAAATTGAAGATGAGTGTGAAGGAAAGAAAGAGGAGTGAAAAACAAAAGGACGATTTTGATTGAATATTAAGTGGCTCTGTATACGTCCAAGGATTAAAAGTCTTCAAATAGAATGCTATAAGTTATTGAGATGAATGTATCTTGTCTCCATTTTTAGCAACTTTTTTCAAGTAAAATATCTCGGAAATTCTTTAAAAAGCAAACTGTATGTTTGCAGATTGGATGCTTCTCTGGCGGAGAAAGGGTTAAATTTTATAAAATAAAATACGATGAAACTTTATTAGGGAACGAATCTCTCTCTATTCATAACATTTTTTTATTTACAAATTGTTAAACTCTTAAATGCAAATATTTATTTTGGAGCCTTCACGGCTTTGTGCTTTGCAAAGTTTTAAATATATCAAATCAAAATGCTATGACAAAACTACCTAATTTTTCAGTGAGTTGGCTTTTTTTGTCTTTTTTGCTTGCAAGTATACAAAATTTTTGAAGGGAAAAGGACGATTTTGAATGAATATTGAGCGGTTCTGTGGACGCCCAAGGATTAAGCGGTTTATATTTGAATACTACAAATTATTGAGAAAAATCTATCTTCTCTCCATTGTTAGCAAGTTTTTTCAACAAAAAAATTTTGAAAACTCTTTAAAAGCAAACTATCTGTTTGTAGATTAGATGCGTATCTGACGAGAAAGAGTTAAATGTTATAAAATCAACTACTGTGAACTTTTATGTGGGAACGATTTTCTGTCTGTTCATAACTTTCTTTTTTAATTTTGAAAATGTTAAACTCCTTTAAAAGCAAACATTTATTTTGGAGTCTTCGCGGCTTTTGCGTGGCAAAGAGTTAAATGGTATACAATCAAAATGGTATGACATGGGATGAGAATTGCCTTATCTAATCATGCATGATGAGACATGCCTCTTTTTGCTTGCAAGTAATTAAACTTTTTAAAAAGAAATGGACGACTTTGACTAAATATTGAGCGGCTGTGTAGACGCACAAGGGTTAACTGGCTTCAAAGAGAATGCTATAAATTATTAAGAGGAATCTATCATCGCTCCATTGTTAGTAAGTTTTTCCAAGTAAAAAATATCAAAACCCCTTTAAAATTAAGCTATATGTCTGGAGATTAGATGTGTGTCTGGCGTAGAACGGGTTGAAGATTATAAAATAAAATACAATGAACTATTATGACGGAACAATTCTTCGTCCATTCATTTTTTTTAATTTGTAAATTGTTAAACTCCTTTAAAAGCAATTTTTTATTTTGGAGACTTCGCGGCTATGTGTGTTGCAAAGGGTTAAATGTATGAAACATGGGATGAGAACTAGGAAAACTATGGGTGCCGTTTTTTTACTTACAAGTATTTAAAATTTTGTTTAAAAACCGGAAAATTGGAGTGAATGTTGAGCGGCATTCAGGACGTCCAAGGGTTAAGCGGCTCCAAATAGAAAGCTACAAAATATTGACAGGTCTATCCTCTCTCCATTCTTAGTAAGTTTTTTCAAGTAAAAAAAAACCCTCTTTAAAAGCAAACTATATGTTTGGAAAATGGATGTGCATCTGACGTAGAAAGTGTAAAAGTTTTAAAAACAAGTAAGAAAAATCATGCGTTAAGCATAGATTATGAAACACTTTCCAACACTCTCTGATATTTTTAACAAAACTTTGTTATTTAGGGAAATAAAATGCTACTGTATATAGACAATTAAGTATTCCAATACTCTTGAAGAGCCCTGTATTTGATCCGTCGATTGATATATAATAAGAAAATTTAGTTTAGCAAGAAAATGACTAATTGGTTGAAATTTCTAAAAGATGAAAAATACTTGAACACTTTTGTTCAGCCCTGTAATTTAACCAGTACCTTTATTACACGCCAGTATTTTATTCAAATTTAGTTAAAATAAACACTTAAATCACATTTCCAGAAATTATCAATTATAGTTGACTATGTAGCTAATTCTTTGCGTGACCCTGTATATCATTTTATATATATTCTACAAACATTTCTAGGTAAACTCGGAGCATTTCAACGTAAAAATGCATAAATTAAAAAAAAAAGTTTTAAGTTAAGTACCCTCACATTCAGTAACCTTTATGAACTCTTTTGTGTAACCCTGTATATCAACTATAATATTTATATACACCATATAATTTGAAGACATTTTGTAAAACTTAAAAGCTCATATCATAATTGAAAAAGCACTTCAACCATCCATCAGCTATCATCGATAATACACAGTATTTCAGATAAAATTATAAGGTTTGCAATATTTTGTGTGTCCCTGTAAAAGCGATGCACTTCATATTATCCGTTAAATAATAAGTCTCAGCGGCGTATATCAATTTTATGATACTTGAAACCGTTTAACATTATTAAAATAGGTCGCAAACAATTACCTCCTTTATTATTATTTAATGGAATTCTTTTGAGTGGCCCTGTAAATGAATAATAACTATTATTTTGACAGCATATTTTACAGAATGCGTATTTTAGTGCACTTTGCTAATCCATGTAAATTTGAATAAGTTTGAACACCTTTAAAATTCACTTTAAACGATTTTTTCCCATTGGCCGTAATTTATCGGAAAACTTTTGACTATCCCTGCAAATAAATTAATCAAGGTAGAAACTCGATTTAAAATAGGGTTAGTGCTTGGGTAAACATCAATAACATATAAAAATTTCAGAGCAATCCGAGAATATTTACGGGAGTTAGAGCGCGGACAGACAAATCGAATGCATAAACACTTTTCCACTTTGTTGGAAAGTCATTTAAAAATATTGAAGTGCAAACGAGATATCTTTAGAAAATACAATCATCTTGGTTTGTTTCTTCTTGTTAAAAAAATTACATATGTACGTATTGGGGTTTTTTTTGTGACTAACACATACATTCTCAAAATAGCATGTGACTTCTTTCTTCGAAAGCAAAAGAAATATAAACTGTTATACTGTATTGTAAATACAGGGTATCCAGCAAAATTATTCCCAAAATTATTCTTAGTCTTATTTTCAAATTATTAGTTATTTTATTATTAATAATAATTTGAAAATAAGATTACTTAAAAATAAGACTTTTAGTAATATTTGATTAATTTTCAAAATGGAATTTCTGAAATTCCAAAAGCTTATTCCAAAATATCGTTAAAATAGGACACTGTTTGCACCAAAAAACTCGTTCCCTGCAAGCAATCTAAAACATCAAAAATGTCAAATCAAGCAGTTTTTGCAATCAGAAAGACGTCCACCGTTCGGAACTTTTGTATAACATTTTTTACAGCTTACCTAATAAACAAACGGTTTACAGAATAACTCTATCGATCTAAATATACAACAAATGCTACTTACGTATTAACGCCACCGCAACAGAACTTGCATTAATGAGCCAATAAAGAGCAATTTTGTTGTTCGCACGTGCACAAATATAACGGTGTCAAAAATGAGCAAAAAAAGAAAAACTAAAAGGAACTTAAAAGCACAAAAAGGAACTAAAACATTAAAAAATTTTGTCAAAAATCAGCAAAAAACAAAGAAACACGGAATCCAAAAGATAACTGCGGTGGCGTTAATACATAAGTACCCAACAAATCTATATTGATCTAAATATACAACAAATACACAGGTTCATATTTAAAAAAAAGAAAAAAAAATTAATAATGACAGATTAAATTCGATTTAGAAAATGTTTTCTTACCTCATTATTGGAAGGTGTTGGTACATACACGTCGTACATTATGTTCTCGAATTCAGCTCTTAAGGATGCCACAATAAATAAAATATCCACTTGGTCCATATTAAATTTAAAATCATTAATAAAGTTCATTTTAAAAAAATCACCTTTAATTTTTTTATTTTTTTTAGAGAAGTTTGTTTTTTTCCATGGTGTTCGTTTGATTCATTTATCATATTTTATTCATAATGTCACTTTGATCAAAGTCTCTTAACGGTAATTGTTCATATTAAATATAGATGACATTTTACTTGTGCAGTAATAAACAACTTTTTCTTTCCGAACATCAAGTGATCCCTGCAAAAAAAGAAAGACGCGTAGCTTAACGTGGTAACCTGTTTTTTGAAAAATTGCGTATAATGAAAGCGTTTCGAATCTGGCACGATATGTAGGAAAAGATGTTGTTACCATGGAAACTAATGACTATCTTCGATTATCGAGATTTAACGACACCGCTCACTGTAAAAAATTTGAACATTTTGCTGCATCGTCACTCCCCCGCTTTTACAGAATATCACTCTATTGGCCAATGAGAATGCCCCATGATACTCCTCAAAAGTCGTTTTCTATAAAAGCGGGGGAGTGACGATGCAGCAAAATTGTCATATTTTTAACAGTGTACGTATCTCAGGTAACCTGCTTTGCTGTGTGTCTGTTACACTGTTAAAAATTTTAAACTTTTGCTGTATCGTCACTCCACCGCTTTTATACATTGTTAAAAATTTTAAACTTTGGCTGCATCGTCACTCCACAGCTTTTGTAGAAAATGATCACTTCACTGTATTATGGAGAATTCTCATTGGTCAAAATAAAGACATTTTATAAAAGCGGTGGAGTGACGATACAGCAAAAGTTTCAAATTTTTAACAGTGCAGCAAACAGTTGCTTGACTCTAATATGGAGCATTTTTATTGGTCAGAAAAAGAGTTATGCTATAAAAGCGGGGGAGTGACTATCCAGCAAACGCTGCAGATTTTTAACAGTATAATTGCTTGAGAGTGTAGATCTGCTATTACCCTCTATTTTGTGGAAGAGCAGTAACCGGGGAATTTAATGATCTACACTGTAAAAAATATGACTATATTGCTGCATCGTCACTCCACCGCTTTTATAGAAGACGACTACTTCAGACTATCGTGGAGCATTCTCATTGGCCAAAAGAGTGATATTCTACAAAAGCGAGGGAGTGACGATGCAGCAAAATAGTCATATTTTTTACAGTGCATGTCTGCCAGAAGTGAAGTGGTGCACAACACTGTTAAAAATCTGCTGCATTTTGCTGCAACGCCCTCCACCACTTGTCCAATATCTCTATTCCAACCAATAAAAAAGCGCCATTTCACGGCCAAGTAACCGTTTTCTATACAAGCAGGGGAGTGCGTTGCAGCAAAATGCAGCAGATTTTTAACAGTGAAGCCAAAAGTGAATACCACTAGCGGTTAATTCGTAGATTTGACATTGTTTTTTTCCTGCTCCCGTTTTCCATGTTTTCATACCTTTGATTATACTCTGTTAAAAATTTAAAACTTTTGCTGTATCATCACTCCACCGCTTTTATAGAAAACGATTACTTCGCTGCATTAAGGAGCATTCTCATTGGTCAAAATATGGACCAACGATCCATGTCTGGCAGAAGTAAAGTGGTGCATAAGCCTTCGTAGATTTCGCATTGCTCTTTCCTGCTCCCAATTTTCGATGTTTCACTGTAAAAATTTACCTTCACTGTAAAAAAATTGACCCTTTTGATGGATCGTCACTCCACCGCTTTTATAGAAAACGATGACTTCACTGTATTATGGAGCATTTTCATTGGTCAAAATTGAGATATTCTATAAAAGCGGGGGTGTGACGATGCAGCAAAACGGTCAGATTTTTTACAGTGTTTGATTGTACGCTGTTAAAATATGAAACTTTGGCCTCATCATCACTCCGCCGCTTTTATGGAAAACGATTGCTTCACTGTATTATGGAGCATTCTCGTGGGTTAAAATACTTTCTATAAAAGATGTGAAATGACGATGCAACTAAAGTTGCAAATTTTTAACAGTGTAGTTACTGTTCAGCTCTCCTTGATTATTCGAGACAAAATATCCGACATCCATCTGGATGTCGGATATTTTGCTCTTAGCGAAACGAGATTGACAAATGAGAGCCTTCATTTTTTTGCGAACTTTTCCCTGTTTACAAAAAATACAGATTTCTGATGGGTCAATCTAGTTTCGCTAATTGCGAAAAATATACCTGGATCCCGGCCAATGCCGTCTTCGAAGTACACAATTAAAATTTTGTAACTTTTGCTGCATCGTCACTCCACTGCTATTATAGAATATCTCTATTTTGACCAATAAGAATCCTCCAGAATACAGTGAAGTAACCGTTTTCTATAAAACCGGTGGAGTGACGATGAAGCAAAAGTTTCAAATTTTTAACAGTGTAGTAAAAGTGTTAAACTCCTTGCCTACCAAGCAACCAACAAACCATTTAATCGGGAGCATGTACAGGTGTAGCTTTGCGAGATGATGTGTTTTGAATGTTATTATAACTCTTAGTGGTTAAAAATATTAATTTATTATAAAGGCTTTTATTAAAACTTATATTTAAAGAACTCTTAGTTAAAGAAATCAGTGTTGAATTCAGGGGGTGGTCCCATCCCCCCCGGAAAATTTGAAAATTTGGGTTTTTATTAGTCAAAAAATGCAATTTCTCCCCCGAAACTCCATATTGTCCCTCTCCGGAGCCACAGAAGTCCCTCCCGGAGAAAAGTGTTTGAATTCAACCCTGAAAGAAATTTAACGATAAGTGCCAGAAAGTTAAATAGTAAGTTCATTTTCATTTCATCAATAGTAAGTTCATTTTTTAGTACATATTTTTGTGGGGGGGTTTAAACGCCTATGTTCCCAAATGGGAACATTGCATTATTTGCAATACAAAACCTATATTTTCCAACAGAATAACGATGTCCTTATTTTTCCTGAAAAATATAGGGTTGATTTTCAGTTTTAAAAAATGTTTAAGTATTTATCACAGATATAAGGAAAATGTAAATTCATTAATTTGCATAAAATATATATTGTTTTTATCATTTTTTCTATATGACTTACATTTGACCGTTAGGAATCTAAACCTTTTTGGAATTCGGGAAAATACTCAAGAACAATATACAATAGCATATAGCGGAACATAATTCGTTATATTTGCATAGGTTCTCAATCAATAATCATGTTCCAAAATGCGAACACTGAAATGAAAACAGCCAAAAAAAGGGGGGGGTGTGTTTTCTAAATTTGCATGCATAAATTAAAACATTTGAAGCTGTAATGTAGGAAAAACAAAATTACAATTGCATTGTGATATTAATTCGGCTTGTAAATGGTTAACTTAATTTATGAATTTTAATCTTAAGTGTTTTTAATTTTTAAGTGTCGCAAGGAGTGAAAATTTTTAGAAGTAAAATATTATCCCTATCATGCCACTTATCTGGTAATTACTTGAAGCTTCAAAAGAAAAAATGATTACAGTAAATCCTCCATAACGGACACTCCCGAACAGCGGACAGTTTTCCCAATTCCCACTTTCAAAACCTAAAGCTTTGTATGTTTAACCTCTGAATAACGGGCATTCCGAATAGCGGACAGTTAATTTGGAGATAAAGAATAGAAAAAAATACTATAGCGCGGCGGATTAGAATATATATTAGGAGATTAAAATATTTGTTCATTGTACGTAAGTGCCATTGACTGCTTCGGAAATAAGCTTATGTTTTCGGTCCAACTGTCATGATTTAGGGGTTGGTTATCTTTTACGGGAAAGGGAGGGGGGTTGGCCTGTCAAATGATATCGAGATATCTCTAGGGAGAGTTGGGGGGGGAAGGGTTCTTTTTTTTTTGATAATGTTAATTTTTTTATCCAACCGAAATTTTTTCTTGTTTTATTTTGCAACTTGTTCCGTATATTAAAGTACTGTTATCCTTTTGTCTATTATCTATTTTTATGACAATACAAAACTATAATATTAAAAACTATTAAATGATTATAATTTTTTAAACTTCAAAATATGAAATATCACTGACATTTCTATTCTCTTATATGTGTACGTATATACACATATGTATAATATTTTGATCAAGAAACCAACTGGGAAGCATATTTGAAATTAATCTTGTGTTTACTGATAAATAAATGAAAAAGAATGTTCTCCACCAGATCATTTAATTTCTGCCCCCCCCCCAATCCTCGAAAAGGGGGGGGGAGCAAATACAAAGACTTCATTACTGTTGGATAAATTACGTAACAAAAAGTTGTTTTTAAATATTTTTAACCCTTATGGCGCAACACTAGTCACAGAAAAAGTCCCGGATGATAATGTAAAGTGTATGGGAGTTTAATTTTTTTCAAAATTTTAATTTAAAATTTAAAATTTTAATTCTTTTACATGTTTTTTTGCACAAGATAGCCGAGGACGATCTACAACCGGCCTATTTTTTACTTTTTCGATTTTGGTTTCAGATTTTTTTTAAAAATTACTCTAACTTTTGAAAGCAGTTTAAACCGGTTCTGAAATTAAAACTATCGTAATAGAAAAAATATATAAGCAAAATCGAAAAAGTAAAAACCTCAACAATCTTGTGCAAAAGAAAAAAAATCATGTAAAAAAATTAAAATTTGAGCAAATATTTGAAAAGATCGCTCCCATAGACTTTACATTATCATCCTTTTTTTGTGCCTAGTGTGGGGCCTTAAGGGTGTATTCGAAAAAGCGCTTTTCTACCTTCAACAGCTCGAAATTTTGCGATACAACTTCAGACACATTTTTAAAAGTAGAAACATGAAACTTGCTGAGGGAATTCTTGAAGGGACGGTTGAGGTGCCGTGTGGTGTCATTTTACGCTCCATTCATTAGAATTTGAGTTATAAACAATTACCTTATATGTATGAAATCTTTTTTTCGTTCCCATACCTTCCGCTTCAGAAAAATCGGCTCGAAATGCCGTTTTTGATTGCTTTTTTTGCAATATTTTCTGCATTTATCAAAGAATCGGCAATCACTGCACCTTGTGTACTTTCTGAATAAGAGATTTTGAAAGTTTGATGCATTTGAGAGCTAAAATAAATTCAAAAATAAATCGGAAAATAAGCAGTTTGAACCAAAATACACCCTAAAGGGTGTATTCGAAAAAACGCTCTTTCACCTTCAACAGCTCGAAATTTTCCGATACAATTTCACACACATTTTTAAAAGGAGAACACATGAAACTTACCGAGGGGATTCTTGAAGGGACGTATGTAAAAATACGTTCGATTCGAAATCGCCGTCTGAAGGAAGAAGATTAGAAGGCCTGAAGAAGATTAGAAGCCGTTAGAAGACTTGACTACACAGGCATTCCAATGTTTATATCTTCTCCGTTAAAAAATGAATTTGTAATGAATGTGTCAAAACTTTTTTCGGTTGTTGAGCGAAGCAGTTGAGAACACACTTTTCGCGACGAGAGTTTTTTACGAAATTTTTAATGTTTTTTTTAAAACAGAAATTTGTGCTTTATTAAAAAAAAAAAAATGCTCTTATTAAGTAAAGCAAAACTTACAGTAAAAATTTTACTGGTGGGAATGAACAAAGATTCTTAAGCCTTTTTGCGGCTCGTATACGTGTCCGCTCGTCCCCTCGCGGTTAAATAAATTGTAAGTTTCAAAATGTGTCCAATACTTTTCCACTTACGGAGTGGTACGGGACAGCAATAAATTATTATAATATTTATATAATAAATAAAGGGACAGCAAATAAAAGCTGTAAGGTACGAATAGTCTAGTGTCAGCTAGATATACAAATCAAAAATTGCAGGTTGATACTGCATGTGCTGCAATAAAAAAAAAAAAAAATATATATATATTTTCTCCGTGACTAGAATGGAAATTCAGGGTTGTCAGTCATGGATGATATTAAATCACCATGTAGATTGATTACATTTTGGAGTAAACCAATATATTATCAATGTTATAATTAATATGTATTATCGCCTAAAAATATTTGCATGTTAGCAATTTACATTAATCTTATTGAAAAAAGGAATTGGACATGTCCCATTCCTTTTTATTCCTTGTTTTGTGTTAAATTTCTTGTACAAACAAAAATGTTGTTTTTAGGGTATTTTAAATCATGGATAATATCTATATTATAAAGGCTGAACGTACCTGTACGTAACATATACGTTATTTTGCGAATGGCAACAATTTCAAATTTGAAATGAAATTTGGGTTTTGCAATTTTGGCTATTGCAAATTTTTAAACTTCTAAACATTAGACATTTTCAATGTTTACAAGATATCACCCGTTCAACTTATATTTTGAAGTAAATGAATGTATTTTCAATGTTATAATTAATATGTACTACCTTTTTAAAAAATGTTTGCATATTGCCAATTTACACTCATCTTGTTTAAAAGTAAGAATTAGACTTGTCCCATCCCCCTTTTTACTGGCATGTCCCATTCCTCTCCACTTTGTTTTGTCTTAACTTCTTGTGTAAACAAAAAAGTTGCTTTTAAGCTTATTTTAAATCGTCAGTGGTATACAGTATAATGTTCCATAAATATGGAAAGTATTAACCTATGCCTAAACAAGTCATTACTATACAGAAAGAATGAAAAGTATAGGGAGCAAATTTGTTTTTAATTCTTGAAATAATCTTTTCCATTATACAATTACTAGCTGACCCGCCCGGCGTTGCATCAAAAACTGATAATACTGACAAAAACGGAAAAAAATTATTTTAATAGCTCAAAAACTCTAAAATATGTAAAAAATTACTTCGGAAATCGCAAAGAAAATTGCATTAAAAATCCATTAAAATTAAAAACCGTAGCAGAAAAAATTTAGTAAATTAGGCTGAAAGTTTGAAACAATTTTATTTTTATCAATGTTAAAAAACAGCCGCAAAATGCGAAAAAATACTAAAAATCGCACTAAAAATTCGTTAAAAATTCAAAAATCGTTGCTCGAATTCCGAGTAAGATTCATTTAAACATAACTAAAATTACAGTTTTGAATTAAAAAAATTAAACCGTATTCCTTTCACTAATGTGGAAAAATCATCTTAAAACATAAAAAGAACGGTAAAAATCGACTAAAAAATTAAAAAAAAAAAAAAAAAAAAAAAAAAAAAAAAAAAAAAATCTAATTGAAAACCGGGATTTGAAGTACAAAACTTCATATACAGAAGTAAACTCAAAAATCGCTGCATGAATTCCAAATAAGCTTCATTGAAAAGTGTTGTATAAATAATTACAATGTGTTGTAGTAATGTGTTAAAAATTCTCTCGAGACATAAAAAAAAAGCCTAAAAAATTAAATCGATATTTAATCAAAAAATAGAAAATAGGACTTCGAGGGGCAAAACTTCATATAAAGAAGTCAGTCCCTTCAAATTTGTAGCTCTACGTGCAGCAGTCTTTTCAGAACAGTGCTGACATACTTACAAACTTATCTCTTTATTATTATAGAAGATCAGCTAAAGCAGATCATTTTTTTTAAACTGAAGGTTGGGGTACCATTGCTCCCTTTTGTATGTGATGGGTGGAATGTTTAGAATGTGAAATAGACAGAAAAATCTTCCGTCCCATTCCTCCCCCTGTCCCACTCCATCTTACTCTCCCCTATGTATAAAGCAGACATTTGACTATTTGTTTCTTATCATACTTTATTTTTAAAACTGTCCCACCCCTCCCTGTTTGTGAGGAAGTAAAAAACACATTTTAAAATTTCTATTAATTATAAAAAAAATTTCGACAAAATTATGCTTCTATATTGTTTAACCTTTTATGCACTGACGGTACTTTTAAGTACCGTTGAAGAAAACTTTATATAAATCTATGAATCATAGGATCATGATGCATTTACACTCATTGCTATTTTAAGAATCGTGATATTTTCGAAAGAGTAATCTCGGTAATTAATCTGATTATTTTTAAAAATATTTCACAAATATTATACTACCGAAATATTTAATCGGTTTTAATGAAAAAAAATCTAAATTCCACAGTAGTATTATCTAAAAATTCCAGTATACCCTCAGATGTGAAAGAAGATAATTATTGAGGTGGATCAATTTCTTGATAAATAATTCGGTAAATAAAGGGTTAAGTAGATAGGAATAAAATACTATTCTCCATTTAGACATCAGACACTTATTGAACTATCTATATTAAAGAAATGAAAAAAAAAAGCTACTATCAGAATTTTATCCCATGAATAGGGGAGAGCGGGGAGGGATGGGACACTTTTTCCGCAAGTAAAAAAATCAACTCCGATAGTAAAAAAAAATTCAATTTAAAGAAAACAAAATGAAACTCTTTCTAATGTTCTTAAACAATATTGAAATTTTTTTATATAAATTTAATAGAAATTTTAAAATTTCAAAATGGGTCCCTTACTTCCCCATTAACCTTTAACTGCTGTTAGCGGTTGTTTAGCCGCTGAGTTTTTCAAGTTTCAGAGATAAACTTACAATGTTTAATTTAACTATAGATACAAGTCAAATTTTGTTTCGTTTGGAATCCTATTTCTATCTCTAAAGAATATTGAATTGCTTAATTTCATTTATAATAGTCCTGTCTATAAAGTTTAATACACACATAGTATTCTGAGAGCTAATTTAACATTTTATTTATCTTTAGATTAAGCGGTCTGACAGACCGTTCACGGTAGTTATGCGACAATTTTTGTCACAGCAGGAGTCGAGATGGTATATATTTTGCGATAATATATTGAGATAATTTGTCATATACTGCTAGTGACTTCTGAAATATTGATGTTAACCTTATTGATTTAAATCCAAATATTTCAATAGGTCCACAAATTGGAACTTTTCGGTTCAGCGGAATGAAAGTGGAGTGGTCCCTTTGCTATACAACAACCCGATGTCATAATCATCAAGTTTCTGAGTGAAGGTCCAGCTGTGACTCGGCTACCAAAGTATTGTCAGTTATTTTATTAGTTTTATTAATCAAGATCAGTTTTTTTATATATTTTATTAGTATTTGAAATGCATTGTTTTAAACATTCCATTAAAAAAAGTACTGTTTTTTACTTTTTTTATATCACCAAAATGCATGTTTTTAGACATTTATCTTGAAAATGTTTAAAGTGAAGGGGTATAATTTTATGACTTTAAATGATTCAACGCATATTTATGTAACTCGGTTAAAAAAATTCAAATTGTTGGATAAAACTACATAGAAACTAATTGAATTATTGAATGGAAATATAAATACTTAAAGTAACGATTTCAAAATGGACAAATGAAAATCTACGTATATACCGCGAAAACGCGGAAGGGGGAGGGGGGGGGGAGTTCCATCGCCAAGTTTATTGTAAACTTC
This sequence comes from Maratus speculifer, assembly GCA_964019185.1. Taxonomy (NCBI): domain Eukaryota; kingdom Metazoa; phylum Arthropoda; class Arachnida; order Araneae; family Salticidae; genus Maratus; species Maratus speculifer. The sequence goes on along the minus strand of CAXHSM010000013.1, from coordinate 797,047 downwards.
GTGATTTATCACCAAATCAAATTTACGATCAAAATTAGTCGGCAAATGTGACGCCAACTTGGCGGTATTTCCGGTATTTCGCCAAATTCCCATAGATTCCCATTATAATCAATGTCTTTTTGCTTCCCTTTATTTATTGCAATACGACTTGGTCCTATCAAAAATTTGTCAATATAAAGGTTGTAGACAATATTAAGAATATTAATTTAAAAAAAATTGGATTTGATATTTAACGAAGTTAGGATTTTTTTTTTCTCACTAAAACCCTGTTTTTATGCCTCTTGAGCCCATTTTATTTTTTATCAAAACTATCATACATAATTTTTTAGCCTTTTTTTTCTAAAAGTAATAATTTTAAGCTGATTTGATATCTATTGCAAGTAAGAAGTTATGGGGAGTTTTCAGTTTTCGAAAAACCTGTCCCTATTTCGCCTTCCTTGATCAGATTTCGCCCATTAACCCCTTCGCGACGGGAGCCTCTAACGAAATTTTTAATGTTTTGTCACCGATTTAAAAAACAGAAATTCGTGGCTTATTAAATAGAGTACATGCTCCGATTGAATAAGGCAAATTTTACTACATAATTTTACCGGTGGGAATAAACAAGGATTCTTAAGTCTTTTTGTGGCACGTGTACGTGTCGCTCGTCTCCAAAGGTTTAACAAACATCAAATTTTCTGCCCCTTGATTTTATGTATCACTTTGGAAGGTGCACTTTGTGCAGAACTATGCAATTTATCGTGTCCATAAAAAAGTTTATAATTATAGTTTTTAACTGGATGCGATTTTGGGGTCTAGGGGTCATGATCGGTGTAGATCTGCAAACATTTTTCAGAAATTCCAACATAGAGAAGAATGTAATATAGTATTTCTTACGAAATCTACCTAAAGTAGGAAAATATTAGTTACCACTTTTTTCAAATAGTTAATTTCTTGTTTAAGACAACCATACTCTCTCCAGTAATATATCTACAGATTTTTTTTTTTTAAACGGAGTTTCGCTCAGATCCAGTTTTGCAAGGAATAGAGCCATATCCATCCTTTAGAATAATATCAATACAATTGTTGTTTAACGCAGTTTAGTTTAGATCCAGTTTTGTTGAGAATATAGATTACTCAAAGTTGATGTAGTATAGAAGTAATAGAATGCGATTTTGTTAAGATTTGGAAATCTAACGAGGCGATCTGGTTTAAACTTTAAGATAGTTTAAGATATCATAATAAGATCATGATAAGATATCATAAAAAAGAATGGCAATAGAGGGGAGGGGTTGCGAACGAAATTAGGAAATATAACGAGGCGATCTGTTTGAAACCTTAAGATTATTAACCCTTTATGCACCAACAGTACTTTAAAGTACCATTGTGGAAAATTTAATGTAAAAAGTTTTTACTCTGTCTGGTGAAAGTTTATTCTTTCCACACAAAACACTCTTCTCGATCAAATTTAGATAGAATAAAGAAACAGTCGAAGCTAAATATTTTCTAGAAGTGGTAGTTTTATCGTTCCTTTTTGTAGGTATTTTTTTTTTCTTTAAATAAAATTATATGAAACATATTAAACTACAAAAGTGTTTCCATTTATAGAGAAGATCATGATGCATTTACACTCATTGATTTTTCAAGAATTGTGATATTTTAAAAAGATTAATTTGGGTTAACTTATCTGATTAATCTTGTAAATATTTCAGTAACAAATTATAACTATAGATATATTTAATTAGTTTTAATGAAAAGAAAAATCTAAATTCCGCATTAGTATTATGTGAAAATTACAGTATACCTTCCGATATTAAAGAAGATAATTATTGTGAGTTGGATTAATTTCTTGATAAATAATTCGGTAAAGGGTTATAATTTCTATTATGTGTTTAAAATTATAAGGCCGTATGAAAATTTTCTGGGACGACAGAGGTGCATTTTTGCCAGATGGAATCTAAAAATTGAATGCATAGAAAATAAGGGATGTCGAAGCAATCCGATTAGAGACTAAAAACAATTTCGTCTGGGGGTTTGCTAGAAAATAGAGATTGCTTCGCGATACAAAATGTAGCTACGCCGGGGGGGGGGGGTAGTGAGCAAAAAGGCTGAATTTTAGATATGTAAAGTGGAAATATTTTCGGTCAACAAATGAAAAATTCTGACGATTGTAATTTATCTACCGAATAATACATTTCAAATGTAAAGAGAATTGAAAACATTACGTACAGAAACAAAAAACTATGTGTTTGAAAGGAAAACTTTTAAAATCGCTGTTATTAGCTGCTATATTTTTTAAAAGTTATTAACTACATAACTTAAATTGTCATTTAAAGGAAAACAATTATCCAGATGAATCTGATGTATAACAAATGTTTTATTAAATATTAAAATTAACTCATTTCTAAAATACTCGGCGCATTTCATGTCGCTTTATCATGTCTAACAAAAAATGAAAAAAAATATTCATGTGAAATGTAAGAGTATATCTATTTTCACAATAAAGGGCTATATTGTATAAATAAATGCTTAGGGTGAAAAGAATAAACAGGCTAAAATCGAATTTTAAAGTACAATTACCAGAGTTTCCAACCTCCGGCATTTTTTAAATAATGAAAATGTATTGAAACCAGAAAATTTATTAAATTAGATAAGTCTAGAATTGACTCAAAGGGTGATTTGAAATGTAATTAATTTCGTTGATTCAATAAATTTCTGTTTAGAAGTATAATTGTTTGATTTTCAAAAAGCCGGAGGTTGGCATGCCTGAATTACAAATCTACAGTTGTAACCAAGTTTTAACATACCTGATACTTATTTGAATACACAATAAAAAAAATTATAAGCGTATCATAAATTTTCCACCTATTTATCTTTGCAGTTAGCAATTTTTTTTTTCACCTTTTTACTGCGTTTCGAAAAATTGACTTTTGGCCGGATAAATTAAAACACCACTATGCGTTACTGACATTTTGTGTGTGTTTCCGGATTCATTCTGCCTTAATGTAAGACGCAACACTAGTCACCGAAAAAGACCCGGATGATAATGTTAAATCTATGGGGGCGTTCTTTTCAAATATATCGCTCAAATTTTAATATTTTTACATGATTTTTTTTTTTTTGCATAGGATATCTGAGGACGATCCACAATCGGCCTAGTTTTTACTTTTTCGATTTCGGTTTCAGATTTTTTTTTTTAATTATTTTAACTTTCAAAACCAGTTAGAACTGGTTCTGAAATTGAAACTATCCTAATATGAAAAGAATATAACTTCTTAATAATAAATTGCATCTTAAGTAAACTGTTGCATTGAAGATTATGAAATTTGATGGCGTATAGAGAAATGCTTCATAAACAAATTAATGTAGACAGTTTTTAAATCGAATAATGATTCTTAAAGATTTTATGTTAAAGTTGGTCAAAATAATTCCGTTAAAGTTTTACAGAAGCAAAAACTATGCATGGAAATTTAAAAATTTTATGATCATTTTATACCTTATATGTTCCCGGTGTGCAGACAGCGTTGAAGGATGCCGTGAGATGTCATTTTACGCTTCATTCATTAGAATTGGATTGATAAACAATGACCTTCTCAGTAGGATCCTTTTTTTCGTTCCCAGATCTCCCGTTTCGGAAAAATCGGTTCAAAATGCCGTTTTCGACAGCCTTAACTTTGCAACATTTTCTGACTTTCTTAAAGAATCGACCTTCACGGCACCTTGTGTACTTTCTCAAGAAATCAATTTGCAAGTTTGATGCATTTGAGAGTAAAAATAAATAAATAAAAAATAAAAATAAATAGGAAAATAAGCAGTTTGAATCGAAATGCACCCTTAATCAAAGAAGTTTTTAATGAAAAGTGCCAGAAAGTTAAATAGTAAGTTCACTTTTAATATATAGTCTTGTGTGTGTTTGAGGGGGGGGGGTTAACCGATGCTCCCAAATGGGAACATTGAATTATTTGCAATGCAAAACCTATGTTATTCAAACATAATAACGATGTCCTTATTTTTCCTAAAAAATATAAGGTTGATTTTAACTTTAAAAAAAAACATTTATGTTTAAGCATTTACCACATATATAAGGAAAATGTTATTCATTAATTTGCATAAAAATATATATTATTTGTTTTTATCATTTTCTCTATATTACTTTCATTTGACAGTTAGGAATATAAATGTTTTAGGAATTCGAGAAAATACTCAAGAACATGATACAATAGCATACGGCGAAATTAATTTGTTATATCTGCATAGTTTGTCGATCGATAATTATGTTCCAAAATGCGAACACTAAAATTAAAACAGCCAAAAAAAAAAAAAACTGCAGAAATATATTTTCTGTTATTTTCTAAAATTGTATGCATAAATTATATGTGAAGCTGTAATATAGGAAAAACAAAATTACAATTACATTGCGATATTAATTCGAATTTTAAACTTAAATGTGTTTAACGTTTAAACATCTGAAGGACATTTCACTTATCTGGTAATTACTTGAAGGATCGGAAGAAAAAATGATTACAGTTAAACCTCCATAACGGATACTCCCGAATAGCGGACAGTCCTCCCAATGCCCACTTTCAAAACCTAAAGTTTTGAATGTTTAACCTCCTGAATAACGGACATTCCGAATAGCAAACAGTTATTTTGGCGTGGAAAAAACTGGGAAAATGTTTTAAATCCTTTAAATTTACCAGGGTTACGTATCAAAAATTTTGTGAACACAGATAAATGTTAGGAGTGAACTGGAGAAATTCCACCCTTCTACGTCCAGTGTTAAATTCAGGGGGGGGGGCATTCCCCTTTACCGAAACACTGAAATGCCCCCCCCCCCATGTAATAAACAGTGGATAAAGGTATGTACAATATTATTTGTTTTATTGCTTCTTTTTTTTCTGACTAATCATTCAATAAAGAGTGGAGGACGTATCAAAGTAAATTAGTAAAATTTTAAACATTTCTCACAAAATTTTGAATTCCCGATGTTTTCGGAATAGCGGACAATTTCCGCGCTCCCAAAGTGTCCTTATTTAGAGGTGTTACAGTATATTTTAAATTTTGAAATTTTCTGCCGATACGAGATTAGAAATTTGTCCATTAAAGGTACGTAAATGTTATTGACTGCTTCGGAAATAAGCTTATGCTTTCGCGTCGAACTGTAATGATTTAGGGGTTGGTTATCTTTTACTGGAAAGTCAAATGATATCGAAAGATATCTCAAGGGAGAGTTGGGGGGGTGGGGAGGAGTTTGGATAATGTTGTGAGTTTTGATCAAACCAAAATTTTCTCATTTATTTTGCAACTTTTATTTTACAATAAAATAGCATTATATTTTTTGTCTATTTTTTACTGAAATACAAAGTTATTATTAAAAACTATTAAATGATTATATTTTTCTTTAATTCCCAAATGACAATTCTTTAATGACAAAGATTACTCGCGTTAATAGCATTTTTAAATCTTGATTACTATAAAGTGGAGTGGTGTGGGACACTTTTTATGAAAATAAATAAGAAAATAAACTTTGACAAAAAAAAAGAAATTTAAATTTATAGAGTGCAATGTGAAACACTTTTTAATCTCCCTGGATAATATAGAAACGTGACATGCAAAAGGCCATTTTATAATTGAATAAATTTGTAAGTTTCAAAGTGAGTCTCATACCTCCCTACTTACAGGGACAGTAATAAAAGAAAGCTGTAAAGTACAAATAGATTAATAATAAGTAATTTTAACTTTACAAATATATTAGTATCAGCTAGATACACAAATCAAAGATTGCAGGTTGATAATGCGTGTACTGCAATAATATATATATATATATTCTCCGTAACTAATGTGAAATTTCAGGTTTGTCAGTCATAGATGACATTAAAAAATCATCATGTAGATTGATTTGCAATTTAAAATAAATCAATAAAAACAATCAATAAAATAATCAATCAATCAATTATATTATCAATATTATAGCTAACATATATTATCTCCTAAAAATGTTTGCATGTTAGCAATTTACATTGAAAAAAGGAATGGGACCATGTCCCATTCCTCTCCACTTCTTTGTTTTGTGTTGAACTTCTTGTACAAACAAAAAAGATGCTTTTAAGCTTATTTTAAATTATGAGTAGTATAACGTTCCAAAAATGTGTAAACTATTACATCTATGCCTAAAGAAGTCATTACTAGGTACTACTTGGTTATCCCGTCGACCAAAAAAATATCGCCAAAATAGAAGATTAAGGGTAAACCGAGTTTTAACCCACTTCTTGGCAGCGTTTTTTCTGCGCGCGATAACTACGTCACGCCTTGCTGTCCTTCACTTTTCGCTGTCACTCTTCACGGCAACCCTCGGAGTGAACAAGAATTTCTCCCTCGTTTGCGGGAGCTTGCGGCGCATGCTCTGTTCGTTCTTTCTTTTCTAGCTTTATTATTGGTCGAGAGAGGGAGAGGAGAAACTGTAGAATTTTAATTCTGGCGCCTTGAAGTTAATTAAATTTCTTGTGTATTATTAGACCGTTGGATTATGATGAGAGTTGGTCGAGTAATTACATATTAAATATAAATGAAAATGACCATTTGCATTCAAAACTTAATGTATTTCTTTAGAAAATCTATTATTGATTTCTTTATTTTAAAAAAGACTGGTTTTGTTTTTAAAAAAGGTATGTGTACAATTTCTTTGTTTCTTGAACAGAAGTGTTTTGAATGTTTAAATATTATACATGTTTTAAAGAAAAATGTAACCGGGGGGTTCAGGGGGGCGGAGCCCCCCTGAGAAAGGATTTTTTTTCTTCTAAAATCTCTGTAAATTAAATTTTTGGTTATGGTCATCCGATTTTGGAATCTTAAATTTTATGAAATAATTTTGTAGGTAAATGAGATATTTGTTTTAATTTTTCGCAATATGCATGCTTTTTACATCCTAATTTTTGCAATGTTTTAAGATTCTGCGTTAATATATGTATTTTTGCTCTATTTTTACTGTCGCGATCTCTCAAACTCCGTTAAAAACCTAGCTTGTCGATAAGTGGATTATTTGTTTTTTTATGTGAGATATTTCAAATTCTTTTAAATTTCCATGTTTTAAAACATGTATTTTTGATTTATTTTCATTATCGCCACTTTAAATTGCGCTCTTTTGAATAGTGTCTTCTGGAGTGAAACTCCGGAAGACAAAACGCAAAAGCGCGCCAATGTGGCGATTTTTTGAAAACGCGACAAGAAGGGGATTAAAACTCAGTCGCGCCGAAGATTAAATATCAATAATGGATGATCGTAAATGTCACATTCACTTGACAAAACACGTTGCGTGTGTTTGTTACGTCATCAAACAAGATTTACTTCGATGAAGTATTTGTATTTGAATTTATATTATACAATGAAACCTCCAAATAAGGGACACTCCGAATAAGAGACACCTCTATTTAAGGGACAAAACTTCCGGTCCCAGTCCCTTGGTATAGGGCGTGTGATGTATTTACCTCTGGTAATGTGGTCACCACCTCTGAATAAGGGACACTCGAAAATGAGATTAAAGGGGATGGCTTTTGTATTTCAGATAAAGAAGTTGTCTGTGATGAGAATCAAAATACAAATTTTTGTGAAATTATCAAAAAAGACAGTCATGTTGATACAGAGGTGTGTACGAAATTAAAGAATCGGTAAATAAATATTTACCGATAATTTTAATTCGACTTTAGAGTGTTTATCCACATTGAAAGTAACGCTGAAAAGTGTGAGAATGAAGAATAAAAGAAAATTGTGAAATAAAGAACTTCACCTATGCTTTAAGAGTGCTCTTAAATAAAAAAGGCAACTTTTATGACATAAGTTTTAATTTATTTTTATTCAGAAATGCTTGAAGTTAGCCGGCGCTGTTGTTCAGAAACTATGTAATGCAAACAATTTCTTAAGAGTTCTTTTTTCTCAAACTCAATGATTTTTTTTAGAAAATGTTGTCACTTTGGGCGTTTTGAATGGAATTTCTATGCTAGAGAAAAATAATTACTCAAGAAAGGGTGAAAAACATCTTTTTCACGAGATCAAAATGCTTATAACTCAATGTTATTTATTCAAAACTTCGAAATACAGTTTGATTCCAAATGTTTTCCATACTCAGGTGTTCCAATTTTATCTGTTAAAAAATTTATTTGTAAATGTTTTAACATTTTCTGCTTGTTGAACAGAGCAGTTGAGAGATTTGTTGCCTTAAAATACGCAAAGCAATTGAAATTGAATACTTTTTTTTTTGTAAATACTACTCATAATAAAAAACTAAAATTTATAAGTGTGATAAATGAACACTTGAAAAGTTTATAGTGAAAAAAATGACACTTACAAAACAGTCACTTTTGATTGATTACTTCAAGTAAAATTCGTTTAAATGCTTTAATACTTTTTACATGCACACAGCTTCTACAAAAAATACAAATCAATAATTCTACAAAACATTTGATTTAGTAATCGATTGGAAATTTTAATTAATTTTCTATTCCTTTTGTGTCTGATTAACGTGATTTATACGATTTGAATCCATTTAATCTTCACCTTTAATGTTTCGTTACTTTTATATCTTTCTGAACGATTAATTAAAAACTCCGACCAAGGTACAAAAGTTCCGGTCTCAAAGGTGTCCCTTATTTGGAGATTTCACCGTACTAATTTGTTTTGTTATTTAAGATAAAAATTTGTCAATTTATGTAATTTGGCAAGTAGCTTGACGATTTATATAATTTGGTCGACGGGATAATCCCATTAATATACAGAAAGCATGAAAAGTATAAGAAACAAATTTACTTTTGACTCTCGAAATAATCTTTTCCTATATATAATTGTCAGCTGAAGCAGATCAATTTTATTTTTAAACTGAAGGTTGGGTTACCATTGCTTCATTTTGTGTTGTGAAACGTTTAGAATGTGAAATAAACAAGAAAAATCTACCGTCCCACTCCTCCCACAGTCTACTGTCCCATTCTTCCCTATATGTAGCAAACAGTAGACTATTTGTGTCTTATCATATTTTGTTTTTATAGCTGCTCCTTACACTTGGGAAGTAAAGGACCCATTTTGAAATTTTAAAATTTCTATTATAAAAAATTTTCGACAAAAGTATGTATCTATATTGTTTAACCCTTTATGCAATGACGGTACTTTAAAGTACCGTTGAATAAAACTTATATATTTTGTCTATTGTATTAATAAAAGTGTTTTTCTATTCTTTCCACACAATTCTTCTCGATCCAATTGAGATAGAGAAACAATCAAAGCTAAATATTTTCAAAAAGTGGAAATTTTCTTAATCATTTTTATAGCTATTTCTTTTCTTTCTTTAAATAAAATAATAAGAAACATATTCAACTGCAAAAGCGTTTCCATTTATAAGAGAGGATTATGATAAATTTAAACTCATTGGGTCAATCCATTTCAAGTGGTCCAGCACTGGTCGCTCGACTATTTTTAAAAAATCTGAAATTTTTTGTACAACAACCCTAACATGATGGAAGTTCAAAATGACCGTTATTTTAATTCTACTATTTTTTGTTTGTGCATGGCGGCCATCTTTGTTTCATCGTGTGCAGCGATTTTCTCAGATACTAGGATACACAAAATTGTAAATATCTCGTCTTCTATTTTCCCAATTGAAATGAGGTTTGCAGCATTTTGTTTAGAATAAAATAGGCTAAATATACAGTGTAAGAAAAATTTTGAAAAATAAATTTTTAGAGGTGAAATTTTAGCACAAAATTTACAATTTTTTCCAAAATCTATCCGTTTGCAAGAGGAAAATGTTCATGCAAGGGAAACTGTCAACATTACAAATTTTTTTCTACAAATAAGTCAAAAGTGCGTGTACTCATACACCAAGTCCCAGATCTGGGAGTTAATTTTTCTTTGCGAAAAAAATTCCAAAATTCGTCAAAAATTTCAAAAATCGCACTTTTTAGGCTTTGATATCTCTGGTGGGGCACGAGATAAAAATCTGAAATTTTGGCCTATGATAGTATTGTGTAGTAGCGTTATGTACAAAAAATTTCAAGAAGGAGATTTGACTACAAGCTGAGATATGACATGGAAAATATGTGAAAACAATACTACCAAACTATTGTAAACCTACTATGTAATTATTCAACAAGACTGTCAACCTTGCACAATTTTTTCTACAAATAGGTCGAAAGTGCTTGTACTCATACACCAAGTCTCAGATCTGGGACATGATTTCTCTTTGCGAAAAAAAATTCCAACATTCGTCGAAAATTTCAAAAACCGCACTTTTTAGGCTTTGATATCTCTGGTGGAGCACGAGATAAAAATCTGAAATTCTGGCCTTCGATAGTATTGTGTAGTAGCGTTATGTACAAAAAATTTCAAGGAGATTTGAATACAAGTTGAGATATGACATGGACAATATGTGAAAATAATGCTACCAAACTATTGTAACATACTATGTGATTGTTGATACCTCCAAAATTTTAAATTAATTATTTATGGTACAAAGTTAAATGTTAGTTACAAATATATTTTTCAAGTGCTTCTGTGTGATTTAAACAATTCAGAATGTATGCTAAGCCAATACACTATTTGTCCAGATGAACAAATCTACTAGAAATGCTATTGCAACAATTTTACTCGGAACACATTTCAGGAAAAGTAAATTACAGACAATGAATTGCAACTGATCGAGTTGACAAGGCTTCAAATATTAAACCTAGAGAATTTCATTCAAGTTAACAAGGGATGACAAGACTTGGGGGGCTTCAAATAAAATTTTTAGAAATAACAGCCTGATGGACTGACAACAGTAACTGGTCGAACTCATAACATCTCTCTTAAATATTGTTAAGCTCTTTGTTGAGCATATATAGTATTTTGTAAATTAAATTCTTATTATTTAACTGTTTTCAACAAACGATATTTTCTGTGTAAATATTGTAATAAAAGAGACTAATCTCATTTCTCCTAATGTACTCGTAATAGCATTTCTTAACTTTTTTTAATCACCATATCTCAGCTTGTAGTCAAATCTCCTTCTTGAAATTTTTTGTACTTAACACTACTACATAAAACTATCAAAGGCCAGAATTTCAGATTTTTATCTTTTGCTCCACCAGAGACATCAAAGCCTAAAAAGTGCGATTTTTGAAATTTTCGACGAATTTCGGAATTTTTTTCGGAAAGAGTAATCATTTCCCAGATATGGGACTTGGTGTATGAGTAGACACACTTCTGACCTTTTTGTAGAAAAAATTGTGCAAGGTTGACAGTCTTGTTGAACAATTACATAGTAGGTTTACAATAGTTTGACAGTATTGTTTTCACATATTTTCCATGTCATATCTCAGCTTGTAGTCAAATCTCCTTTTTGATATTTTTTGTACATAACGCTACTACACAATACTATCACAGGCCAAAATTTCAGATTTTTATCTCGTGCCCCACCAGAGATATCAAAGCCTAAAAAGTGAGATTTTTGACATTTTTGACGAATTTTGGAATTTTTTTAGCAAAGAGAAATTAACTCCCAGATCTGGGACTTGGTGTATGAGCACACGTACTTTTGACCTATTTGTAGAAAAAATTGTGTAAGGTTGACAGTTGCTGTTGCATGAAAATTTTCTTCTTGCAAACGGATAGATTTTGGAAAAATTCGTACATTTTGTGCTAAAATTTCACCTGTAAAGGTTTATTTTTCAAAATTTTTCTTACACTGTATATTTAGCCTATTTTATTCTGAACAAAATGCTGCAAACCTCATTTCAATTGGGAAAATAGAAGACGAGATATTTACAATTTTGTGTATCCTAGTATCTGAGAAAATCGCTGCACACGATGAAACAAAGATGGCCGACATGCACAAACAAAAAATAGTAAAATTAAAAGAACGGTCATTTTGAACTTCCGTCATGTTAGGGTTGTTGTACAAAAAATTTCAGATTTTTTAAAAATGGTCGAGCGACCATTTTTAAATTTTCTGGACCACTTGAAATGGATTGACCCCATTGCTTTTTTAAAAATTGTGATATTCTCAAAGTGTAATTTTAGTTAATCTAATTTTAGTAATCTAATATTTTTTGTAAATATTTCACAAAAAAATTATAACTACCGATATATTTAATCGGTTTTAATGAGAAAAAACATGTCTAAATTTCACATTAGTATTATCTAAAAATTCCAGTACACCTTCAGATATTAAAGAAGATAATTATTGACGTGGATCAATTTCTTGATAAATGGTTCGGTAGATAAAGGGTTAACACGCAATTTGTCATGTACTGCTAATAACTAATGAAATATTGATGTTAACGTTATTGATTTAAATCCAACTATTTCAATAGATCTACAAATCGAGTGACTGTATCTTCCACTCTTTGTCGGAGATAAAAGTGGAGTGGTCCCTTGGCTATAAAACAACCCGATGTCATAATCTTCAAGTTTCTGAGCGAAGGTCCAGGTGCGACTCAGTTACCAAGGTATTGTCAGTTATTTTTGTTGCTATTTTCAATCATTTTTAAGTGCGTTCGTAATTATGTAAATAACTCTTTAAGTGGACGGTGGACGTTAAAAATTTATTTTATTCATTTTTATCATAGCAATATGAAATTTTGTGCATGTATACATTTCCCCAAAAGCATATAGAATACCTTTAAAAAATTTCCAACCTTATTAAAATTTGTAATTTTTTTACAAAAAATTTAAATTTTTAAACGAAATTTTAAAATGCTCCTCGTGTTTTAATTCTTGAAATAATTTCTTGCTTTTGCATTTTTATCACTTAAAACTATATTATAAACAAATTTGTGTAAGATTTTTTAAATCTCTTGAATAGTTAATGTTTTACAGATTTTTTTTTTTAAATTCCTTATCCATTTTCATCAAAATTTTGCCTTTTAATAAGTAAAAGATAAAATTTGACTATGTTAATGAAGACTAATTTTAAAAAGCTTACACAATTTTTTTTAAAATAATATCTCAATACTTCCTTATCAATTTTATAAATATTGGTCAAAAATTAAGACGCAAGGAGCAATTCAAAATTCTAAAAACGCTGAAAAATTAGTTTTGAGAAAAACAGGTTTAAAGTATAAATAAATTTATCTTTATTATTTACTCCTTAAAACCTTCATAAAAGATATTTCAATTAAAAAAAACTATTTAGATAATATTATACACAAGAAATATACCTTTTTTTTCTGACGATTTTGCTATAGATGATTTTGCTCAAATAAAGGTCCACTGTCCCCTTAAAGGGGTGTTAAGAAAAATATAGTACAAAAGAAAAAAGGGGAAGGATGCGTTAAGGAAAATTGCCTTCTGTTTTTAGGCAAATCATGTTAAGAATAAGTGATAGCCACAATGTTAACGGTTTCTAGCAACAGCTATTCACAGTGGTTTATTAAATAACTATCGGTTAACTATTTATTTATTTATTTATTTAATAGCTGTAAAGCTATTAAATAAATAAAGTTTCCCTGAAAAAAGTGCAGGTTAACCTTTATCTGATAAGATAGAAATTGTTACTTTACTTGTGTGAAGGGTCTGTGAGACCGTAATGAATAAAAGACGTAATTAAATCATAGGATAATATTTTTGTTACTAAACATTTTGTTCAGACTATTATAATTAACGTTCACCTATTTAAAAGCCTCTGGTGAGAGTACTAAAGTTCCAAATGAAAAAATTTCGGGAGTGTTTACCAAAAAATTGAAAATCACAAGTTAAGCTATAAAAATTGAGAAAAAAAAGCAGTGGTCTGCGAGACCGGTAACATTAGAGGTTAAAACTTAATGAATTAACATTTTGATTTTGATTTGAATTTTGAGTACGCAAAACAACATTCATTATCATTTCAGGCAATGAAATATTTGTTAAACATTAATCTATTTGGATAGCTAGAGTTAATGTTATTAACGTAAAAGTACTTTTTTTCTAAAAACAGAAAATAAATGGTACCCAAAAGGGTTAATTTCTGCTAAGGACATTATGAATGATTATTTTTAATAAAATTGATTTTCAAAATTGCCAATCATCCAAAATTTTAATTCCAACTAGTAATTTAATTATTGAAGGGAAGTCTAAATCTTTCTATACATAAAAAAGTAACGATTTGGAAATGGACCTATAAAAATCAACGTAAATACCACGCTACCGGAGGAGGTTGGTAGCACCGGGAAGAAGTTGTTTATGTCAAAGATTAGCTCTGATGGTTGAATTTTCTACCACTTAATTTTAATCCCGAAATGCACCGCACCCGAATATTCGAACAAATTAATATGAAAAAGGTTTAATGCATTTTTTTATATGTATCGTAAAACGAATTTTTTCCCTTCACAAAATGCTCATGCGAATGTTACATTTGTAATTTTTAAGAAATTTACCTACAACTCAAAGGGTTAAGGGAGACCCGGACCCCATTTTCGACCAAAGATCATCAAAATTTCTCAACTTTTTTTCTCAGAAAACGAAATAATACATATTTGCGAATATCCATGCAAAATTTCAGAACTCGGGGACACTTGGAACAGGTAGAAAATGAGCTTTTTTAAATTGTACTCACTATAGAGTTTAAAGGATTAGCGGCCATTTAAAACGTGTTTTCCTGAAAATGACTTTTTTCATATTTTGCCTAAGTTCAAAGTACTAAGGCTCAGGGGTAAAATGATTTAGGAACAAAATGTTTGTTTTTAGAATCTTTAAAAAAAAAAAAAAAATTCCAACAAAAGTAAGGAGAGATTTTTTTAAAACTATTTCTGAAAATTTTACATAAATTGGTAAACATGAAAATTATAACGAATTTAAGGAAATTTACCATGCGTATTTTTTAGCCAATTAAAATAGAAAATTAAAAATATCTCTCCTTAGTTCTTTTCTATATACTATAACACTATTTAAGAAATTTTAGTAATATTAAAATATTGAAAATTGAATGAGGAGTAGTAATTTTAAAAAGTGTATTTTTCGTCAAAAAAACCCCATAAAAATCCCCCTAAAAAATATACTTTTTAATAAAAAGTGAATTTTTTCGCTAATTATTCCTTACAAGAAGATTCTTAAATAGTACACCAAAATTCATTACTTTAAAATCAATAATAAAAATTTGGGGGGGTTTCTTACGGGTCTCCCTTAACTCTAACTTGGTGATATATAGCCAAATTTTGCAACCAAAATAAATTTAATAAAAATGACTCCAACTTTGTTATTTTCGGTATTTCGCCAAATTTGAAATCAAGTGAGATTCTTTTTTGTTTTCGTTTTTTATTTTTTGGCAGTAATAATATGGTCCTATCAAATATGCATAAAAGTTGGAAATAATGTTAAGAAGATGTATAGTAAATTTAATCGCAGTTTGATATCTTTAGAATTGACAAAGCTAGAATTTTTTTTTCTCCCTAAAATCCAATTTTTTTTCACTGCTTGAGATCTTTTTAATTTTATCAAAAATCTATCATACGTAAAGCTTTGTCCTTTTTAATAGAAGTAATAACTTAAACTGATTTCATATCTGTTATAAATAAGAAGTTATGGGGTTTTTAGATTTTCACAAAACCCTTCCCTATTTCCAGTTCAAGGAGAGTTATGAAATTTATGGAATTTATCGTGTCTGTAAAAAGTGTGATATATATATATATGTGTGTGTGTGTAAAGTATTTACTGGGGA